>JAJGOT010000346.1:275000-422500 GCA_022457155.1 Cladopsammia gracilis
CAAGCGTATTAACAAAAATTGAACAACAATCAAAGGCCAACCCGCAAAATACATTTAATCCTGGCACAGTACACTGTACGATGACTCACTAAAAATAAAATAATGTCGCTTAGTCTACAGTAAAACAGTCCCCTTGATAAAATAAAATTCTTTTATTCACATCTTACAAAAGCGTTCGTGAAATTGTTTCTGATCACTTTTACAAGCACGCTTATTGAAAAGTTCTATATTCGTTTGTCAACCTACAAGGAAATTAAAAGCACTAGTTCGTTAAAACCTATTGTTGTTTAATTTAGAAAGTCTTTTATATAACTTGCAAATGGGGTAAATTAACCGACGACATTTTTAACTAAGGGGCCGTCGACATATTCACAAGTTCCCCGCTAAACGTCCACTGGACGTTTGGGGTGGGTTAGGGAGAGTCGAGATTTGGACGTTAGCGCGGGGCATTTGGAGCAAGTACGAAATTGTTAGTTTTTAATCGTAGAAGAGAGCCGTGAAAAGGCACAAAGTGGACACAGGTAACTCAGAGTTCACGGTGACCAATTCAGCTCACTTCGTATCCACCATCAACAGTGAGACGATCCTAGACAACGAGATCATGGTGTCTTTTGACGTAAAGTCGCTGTTTACCAACGTTCCTATCGAAGCCGCCGTACAAACCACACTACAGAAACTGGAGAACGACCCTACCCTTGCAGACCGTACGACGCTAACGCCTGCTCAGATCGCTGACCTCCTGACTTTCGTATTGAGATCCACATACTTCCAGTATAACGGATCAATTTACGAACAACAAGAAGGCGCAGCCATGGGGAGTCCGGTTTCCGCTGTTATTGCCAACCTCTACATGGAGAGCTTCGAGGAAAAAGCAATAACTACATCATCTTACAAGCCTAGGATCTGGAAACGCTACGTAGACGACACCTTCACCATTCTAGATCGCGCAATCGTCGATAGCTTCTTACAGCATCTAAACGACCAGCAGCCTTCCATCCGTTTCACCATGGAGACAGAGAATGACAACAAACTCGCCTACCTCGACAAGAGAACCCGACGGCCGCCTCACCACCAGCGTATACAGGAAGCCTACACACACTGATCAATACTTAGCGTATGATTCACACCACCCGCAATCAGTAAAACGCGGTATTGTCAAGTGTCTTTACGAGCGCGCCAAACGTCTCGTAACGAAACCCTCTGTTATCTCCAAGGAGAAAAAACATCTGTCATCTGTTCTTGTTTCTAATGGTTATCCTTTTTCTTTCTTGCAGAAACTTACCAAGACCAGAAAACCCAACACCAATGCTGAGCCCACGACCGAGTTCAAATCTACTGCGGTTTTACCTTATGTCAAAGGTCTGTCAGAACAACTTCGCCGCTGCCTACAACAACAAGGCGTAAGCGCTGTTTTCAAGTCGGAGACTACACTTAGATCACACCTAGTACGGCCTAAAGACGCTGTTGACCCGACTAAACAAGATGGCGTGGTTTACAGAATTCCCTGTGAATGCGGTAAAGTTTATATCGGCAAGACTGGAAGACCTATGCAAGACAGAATAAAAGAGCATGACCGAGACATCCGATTCGCCCGTACCCAGACCTCCGCCGTTTCAGAGCACGCCAACAACACCGGACACCACCCGCTTTGGAATGAAGTAAAGTTTATTGATCGTGATCCTCATTGGTACACACGCGATCCACATAAGACTTAACCCTAACAACATCAACAGGGACAGTGGAATAGAAATTCCAGAAGCATGGATGCCCACGATCAAGAAACACAACAACAGGAGCGCCGTACGACTACGGACCGCCGAGGGAACAATTCGCCGAAACAACGAGGATCAAAATGCGCCAGTCACAGCTGTTGAAAACCAACCAATCACAGCAGAGCATCGTGCTTCATAAGGTGCCGCGTAACCAGTCGACCCCATCGCCTGAAGAAGACTAGCAGTATGCAGTCGAAACGTCGCGATCCACATCGGAAGTGACTACATCGTGAGACAAACGAAAAATACTTCTTTACTAAAAAAATCTATTTCGAGGCATTTTTCGAAACAGGAAAACAGCGTGCCAGATTTTATATGAAATTTTACTGAACACACATATTTCTTCACTGTCAGAGGTCAAGTCAAGTAACCACTGTATTAAAATTATTGAAATAGCAAGAGCTTAAATTTTTGATAAAATACGGCCAAATAAATTGCTCTCTCTTGTAATGCTCTCTAAAATCTCAGTTAACTAAATCAACCTATGGATATATGGCTTTGTCAGGCCACAAACGTGCGCTCGCTAAACAGCTTTCAAAACATATGCTTCGACTCGTGCGTTCTAATGATAGCATCTAACAAAAATGCGAGAAATTTGCTAACAAAACTGCAACAAGAATGTCCCCACAGATTCACTAAAAAGTCTATTAATAGTATCTAACAAAAATCTTAGTTAACTAAATCATCAACGTATGAATATATCGCTTTGTCAGGCCACAAACATGCGCTCGCTAAACCGCTTTCAAAAAATATGCCACTCGACTCTTGTGTTCTTATTGATAATATCTCACAAAAATGTGCTAACAAAAATAAACACTGAATGGTTAGAGCCAACGGACAACTGCAAAAGCGTCGGATCCTGGTGGATCTAGTCAGCAAATTTAATATAAATACGAAAACTAATAAAGCAAGGCTGACTGTACAACTGGGATTATAATATTCTTTCCGATATTTCGTCAGGCACGGCCTGACTTCTTCAGGGTACTGGTTGCTTGTAACCTTATATTCCATTGTTTCTTGGTTATTTGAATTGTAACGATGTTGCCTATAATCAACTGCAAAAGCGTCGGATCCTGGTGGATCTAGTCAGCAAATTTAATATAAATACGAAAACTAATAAAGCAAGGCTGACTGTACAACTGGGATTATAATATTCTTTCCAATATTTCGTCAGGCACGGCCTGACTTCTTCAGGGTACTGGTTGCTTGTAACCTTATATTCCATTGTTTCTTGGTTATTTGAATTGTAACGATGTTGCCTATAATCAGTACCCTGAAGAAGTAAGGCCGTGCCAGACGAAATATTGGAAAGAATATTATAATCCCAGTTGTACAGTCAGCCTTGCTTTATTAGCTAACAAAAATACAACAAGAATGTCCCCACAAATCCACTAAAAAGTCTATTAATAGTATCTAACACAAATTTTGCTAACAACAAGAGGCTACTATTGTAGCCTACACTCATGCGCTTGCGTAAGCAAGTTTTATGGTTTGTTTTGAACGGGTCACGCACCCCTTCCCCCCTCAACGAATTTTGCGTGACACACTAAAGAACACGCTAAAACACGTTTTTAAGTCGTGAATACGACTTATTGTGATTACTGGAGAAAAGTCACTCGCTCATCGTAAACTTTAGGAACACTGTTTGACGTGCGCCAGTTCTCGTCTGATCACCGAAGTTAAGACCTGTCGGGGGAGGTTAGTACTTGGATGGGTGACCGCTTGGGAATACCTCGTGTCGTTGGCTTATCATTTTTCTTTCCTTCACTCCCTTTCATTTTTCATTTTTTTGGTTCCGTCAAGGAGCCACTTGTCCTGAGGAGGGCAAACTGAAGCCAAACGGTCATGAAAACATAGCATACCTTCGACGATATTCCAACGACAACGAATGGGCGACGAAGTTTGTCCGTAATTTTCATTTTCGCTAGTAAACACATTCCTTCGTGTTAGCATGTTTTATAATTATTTCCTCAAAACTAACCAGAACACGGAGAAAATTGAATCACAAATTGATATCAACATAAATTCTCACCAAAAAATTGTAATTTCTTTTACGGTAAAGTCCCTCATCTGTAAGAAATCTGCTTCTTCGGTTTTGATCGCCCCGCACTGATAGCAGCGTATGAATTTCCTTGAAGCAAGATTCAGTTGCTGAAAGCTCTCCTTTTTCTCCACTATAGCGGCTTTGGATATTCTTTAAAGCTTTCTCTTTCCATTTTGAATATTTTAAATGTGAGTTATTAATGCGATGACACGAAACTACGGTTTTAAAAACCAAGCACATGCCGAGCGCGGCAGCCATTTTTGTAGAATATGTTGGTGACCCGAGGACCCGGTCACTAAAATATACGTGCATAAATTTGCATGCAAAATCGTGACACAAAAAATAATAACAAGAAAAACGGAGCCGAAACCTTACCTCATGCCGTTACGCGCATGAGTAACAAGAGGCTAGCTGGTACCCTGTACTCATGCGCTTGCATAAGAACGTTTTATGGTTTATTTTAACTGGGTCACGCACCCCTTCCCTCTCAAATGAATTTTGCGTGACATGTAAGTCTTGTTTTGTTTACATATTATCAGATATCATTTATTACGACTGAATTTACAACTGAATTTAAACACGTTTTATAAACATTTCTCTAAGCCTAGCGACAACACAAAGAAAAATTCAATCACAAATTGATATCATCATAAATTCCCATCGAAAATGTAATTTCTTTTCCAGTGAAGTCCAAATGCCAGTGGCTTGACTCGGCTATTTGAAAACAAGAACGTGATTACGGGCACGCCGAAAATCACAAGGTCGCATGTCAACCAATCAGACCAGTGAAAGTCCTCCCGCGGGATACGGGAAACTTTAAAAAAACAAGGCAATTTGTGACTACAAAAAGCGGGACGAAAGCTAAAAAAGGAAACAAGGAAACCTTACCGAAACCTTGACTCATGCCGCTATGCGCATGAGTAAAAATGCATAAAGAATGCATGTCACCCAACATAAACTCCTGTAAGTTAAACATTAACTTACAGGAGATAAGAACTACAGCAGTATCTAAAGGGGTCCTAAAGGGAACAGGTTAATTTGGGAGATAGCACTCACAAGCTTCAAAAATGGAATTTAATCGAGACAGCAGGAGTTAGCTGTATTCCTGATAAACAAACTCTCACCCAATCAAAATAAACAGAACACCACTGCATATTGTCCTGGACCCATGTCCACAACAGTAATAAATCCACTTTCAGACCAATTTTCCTTCTGACAATGAAGATAGTTGGGGGGGGGGGGGGAGGAGGGAAGGGCCTGAGGATCTTTTGGTACCCAGTCCCATAGCAGCTACAGCGACCCACAGCTCCAAACCCAAAACTGACCAGTACCAGCTCCCATTTATTTTAATTTAAGAAGACAGGGTACTAAGTACAAGTTAAATGTCTCATCTTTAAATTTCGGGGCCATTGCCTGCATGCAACCCAACCTCTCCAGTCAAATCAGAAATTCCATCTCTCCCTCCCACATCGCTAAAATTTTGCAGTGCATCCTCCCCCGAGCTTCGTGAGGTTCTGCGAGACACGTATTTCTAGTATAAAATGAGATGCCTGAAATGCAGTTTGAGATGAATTTAAGAAGTTGGGGGAAGGGGATTTTTTGTTATAGATCACAGATTTGTTTTTCAGACTGTGATATATATTTTCACAGTCACGTTGGCTATCCATGCAGGATATTTTTTTCTGGTTCCTTTGCAATGCAGGATTTTTTTTCTTTAATTTTTGTTTTGCAGGATTTTTATTTTTGTTTTTGGACTCCCCCCCCCCCCCCCCCCCCCCCCCACCTTTTCATTTCTAATGCAAAAATGGTGCACCGAAAGCATGAATGGAGTACTTCTTTTAGACATTTCGGTTATTTCCTTTTAATGGTGATGGTTTATGGAAAAATTCTTTTTCTTGGGCCATTTTAGTTTTAACAAAAACAAAACGCAAACAGCGGTTACAAACGTTTGTCTAAAATGCATTTCTTTCAGTTAATTGACGTTTCGTATGTACCACACACATCATCAGAAGTGATCGTTATTTTAAAGCGAACTAAATTTAAATGTATAAAGCAAAGAACTGGAAACTAGTAAGATAAAATTACAACTGTGTCATCGAGTAATGATTGACAACAATAACAACAGTAATGATTAATAAAGGTAAAGTTTTTCACTGCCGATGTTTTCGTTTAAGGCAGGCTTTAAATCTCGAATTAAAAGTGTCTCCTTTATTTTACAATGTGTGTCCGAACGGCCTCTTGCCAGGATTTCAAAATGATCAAATTTCATATTGTGGTTGGTCGAGGAGATATGATTTGCAATTGCTGATTCATGACACAGTTTGAGGTCAGTGCTCTGAAATGTTCCATTTTTCTGTCACATAAACGGCGCTTTGTTTTCCCAATATAAAAGTCATTACAATCCCAACGGCTGGCTTTATAAATGACTTTGGACATAAACGAACGAGAAATTTTGTCTTTGTAAGGGAAAAAAGATTTGATTCCGTGAGCGTTCTGAAAAACTATTTTCAGGTTAAAGCAACCGAAGAAATTGTTTACACACAAAATTTGAATTGTTTAGTCACCTGCTTGCTCTGATGACCTAAGTAAGGTAAAACAATCAAGACATCTTTTTGGGAACTGTTGTTACAGGATCTTCCGGCTTATTTTGATGTTTTTTGACAACATCATTCATGTGAAAGTTAATAATTCCGACTGAATAACCGTTGTGTGACAAAATGTTCTTGAGGTCGTCCAGAGTCGATCTTAAAAGACTGGGCGATGAACAAATTCTGAAACAGCGATAAGACAATGTGCGTATTAGGTTTATCTTGTATTTTCGAGGAGATAAAGAGTCCCATCTTGTAAAGAGACCAGTAAATGTCTTCTTTCGGTAGATTGATGTTGTAAAGGAGTTGTTATTGCTGCGTTGCACTGAAACATCTAGGAATGCAATCTCATTGTCCTGTTCAAATTCAATGTTGTTGAAAACATCGGCAGTGAAAAACTTTACCTTTATTAATTATTTCTGTTGTTACTGTTGTCAATCATTACTCGATGACACAGTTGTAATTTTATCTTACTAGTTTCCAGTTCTTTGCTTTATACCTTTCAATTTAGTTCGCTTTAAAATAACGATCACTTCTGATGATGTATGTGGTACATACGAAACGTCAAGTAACTGAAAGAAATGCATTTTAGACAAATGTTTGTAACCACTGTTTGCGTTTTTTTTTTACGGTTTATAGACTTTATGGGAAAACATCAAAAGAGGACAACAAAATCGGTCGATAGACAAGCAGCATTGTCTTCGTAACACAGGGTTAAGTTATCAGCGATAGTAGGCAAACATTTCTGAAATGGCTCCACGATTGGGATCATACTACTGAAAATTCCTTTCTTTACGTTCAAAAGTGCTGTCAATCTAAACAAAAGCAAGTAGAAGGAATGTAGCTTGAGATATGAAAAACACTTCAAGGAATACATTCCAAACTAATCGTGTTAAACCGAGGAACGTTTCGCAAAAGTTTAAAGGTTTATTTTTATTCAGTTGAAGACTCCGACGCGCTAAGTTGTAAATTACATATGTCGATTTAATTTGCATATAATACAAACCCTAGTTCCTATTGGTTCATTGACAGAAAGTTTCTGTGCTTTTTGAGAAACTTTCTGAAAATTCAGATACTTTATGGTTACAGTGACAATATTAGCCGTTTTGACGGCCGTTGAATGCTTGGTTGATTCTGATTGATTGATTGATTGATTGACTGACTGACTGATTGATTGATTGATTAATTGATTGATTGATTGACTGACTGACTGACTGACTGACTGACTGACTGACTGACTGACTGACTGATTGCTCGCTCGCTCGCTTGCTTGCTTGCTTGCTTGCTTGGTTGACTCTGATTTCTGAGATTTCAGAAAGTATCGCCAGTTTCAGCTATTTTCGCAAAAACGCGATAATTTCTCATTCCAGATTGTTTTGATGTATTCCATTTATCTTTGAAGTAGTGTTTGTTGTGGTTAGCAACCTTGGAATTTTAATTCCGTGATTTGAGCTTATAGCTTTCGTTACAAAATATTCCTCGGTTGGAATTCCTCGTGCAGCCTGGCTTTAATAAGTCTTTCGATCGATCAACCCGGATTAAAACCCTGCTAAATAACAAGAGGAATCTTATCAACTTCAATGAAGGCCGATGGTAACTTCTCGATATATCATAGTTGTTGATATATCGAGAAAGGACCGATTTGTGCTTGTTGTCGCTGAAATTTGTGGTCAGTGCTCTTTCGATCGGCGTGGAATGATACCTCAAGTTATTCAGTTGTAAAAATAAATGGCATCTATACAAGAGTAATCGCATAAACTTCAATTTAGGCCGATTTGTGCTTCCATTGCGGTTAAAATTCTGAAAATTTGTAGTTCCTCGACTTCTTCACAGCTCGAAGGTTCATTTAAAACTGAACGAGTGGTGCTCAAAACGAAAATTCATCCCATGATGCCTTTCGGTCCGTGTCCAACTTTTCCTGACTATTAACGCACAACTCACTATGCTTTGCTTCTTACCTGCTTATCCCAGCGCCGTTATCACTCAGATGAGAACTTTTCGCCCGCTGCAAGTATGGCGACGATAACGTCGAAGCGAAGGGCTGGCCAGGGCTGTTTTCCATATAGCCTGTTCCAGGCTCTCAGATAGTGTTGCAACATGACTCGAGAACAGAATAATGACGTAAATGGAGGTAACTAGACCCAGGGTAAGCACGGCCACCTTTAAGGTTACCGTGTACCTTCGGGGGTGTCTCCAGAATAACAGCTCTAGCGTCTTAAGATTACACTTAATATACCTAAACCCAGATATCAAATTAAAGCTTATAGAGCTGGCTATCTAAATATGGAAACCATTTGGTAATAAAATGAATTGTCGAATTTTTTACGACGTCTTAATTCGAACGTCCGAATAAGATTTAAAACGCTGTAACTCAAAGTGATTATTGTATTTTGCTAATTTGATTTGTTCTCGGATTTCCGGACACGAAGCGCTAAAAACACGTGTCGGCGATTTCCCATATTCAATTGCAGTGAAAAGTTACAGAATATTTTCAAAAAAGGAGAAAAAAAATTAGAGTGATCGCACGGAAATGGCTCTTGACGAAACAGTCTTCGGAAATAAGAAAGCCGACACGTTTTTGTTGATCATATGTTAGCCTAGCTTCTGTCCAAATTTGAGGAAAATCGAACAAATTCCCTTTGAGTTGTAGCTCTTTAAAGTGTCCCCTACAAGCCGAAAATTAACTTTGAGAAAACGGCGCTTAGAAAAACATATCACTTCATAAACAAATTCCGCCCACAAAAGTTATACCGTCATTTCTCCGTCAATTTTTACTATTTTTCGATAATTTTTTTTGGATGAAAGTTCATTCTGTAAACTTTATTTTGACGCCAAAACAAAATTTCAATAAACTTTCGATCTGAAGGTACACGGTAACCGCATGGTAAATGCATTTTAGACAAATGTTTGTAACCGCTGTTTGCGTTTTTTTTTACGGTTTATGGACTTTATGGGAAAACATCAAAAGAGGACAACAAAATCGGTCGATAGACAAGCAGCATTGTCTTCGTAACACAGGTTTAAGTTATCAGCGATAGTAGGCAAACATTTCTGAAATGGCTCCACGATTGGGATCATACTACTGAAAATTCCTTTCTTTACGTTCAAAAGTGCTGTCAATCTAAACAAAAGCAAGTAGAAGGAATGTAGCTTGAGATATGAAAAACACTTCAAGGAATACATTCCAAACTAATCGTGTTAAACCGAGGAACGTTTCGCAAAAGTTTAAAGGTTTATTTTATTCAGTTGAAGACTCCGACGCGCTAAGTTGTAAATTACATATGTCGATTTAATTTGCATATAATACAAACCCTAGTTCCTATTGGTTCATTGACAGAAAGTTTCTGTGCTTTTTGAGAAACTTTCTGAAAATTCAGATACTTTATGGTTACCGTGACAATATTAGCCGTTTTCACGGTTGAATGCTTGGTTGATTTTGATTGATTGATTGATTGATTGACTGACTGATTGACTGATTCATTGATTGATTGATTGATTGATTGATTGCTTGCTTGCTTGCTTGCTTGCTTGCTCTCTTGCTTGCTTGCTTGCTTGCTTGCTTGGTTGATTCTGATTTCTGAGATTTCAGAAAGTATCGCCAATTTCAGATATTTTCGCAAAAACGCGATAATTTCTCATTCCAGATTGTTTTGATGTATTCAATTTATCTTTGAAGTAGTGTTTGTTGTGGTTAGCAACCTTGGAATTTTAATTCCGTGATTTAAGCTTACAGCTTTCGTTACAAAATATTCCTCGGTTGGAATTCCTCGTGCAGCCTGGCTTTAATAAGTCTTTCGATCGATCAACCCGGATTAAAACCCTGCTAAATAACAAGAGGAATCTTATCAACTTTAATGAAGGCCGATGGTAACTTCTCGATATATCATTGTTGATATATCGAGAAAGGACCGATTTGTGCTTGTTGTCGCTGAAATTTGTGGTCAGTGCTCTTTCGATCGGCGTGGAATGATACCTCAAGTTATTCAGTTGTAAAAATAAATGGTATCTATACAAGAGTAATCGCATAAACTTCAATTTAGGCCGATTTGTGCTTCCATTGCGGTTAAAATTCTGAAAATTTGTAGTTCCTCGACTTCTTCACAGCTCGAAGGTTCATTTGAAACTGAACGAGTGGCGTTCAAAACGAAAATTCATCCCATAATGCCTTTCGCTCCGTGTCCAACTTTTCCTGAATATTAACGCGCAACTCACTATGCTATGCTTCTTACCTGCTTATCCCAGCGCCGTTATCACTCTGATGAGAACTTTTCGCCCGCTGCAAGTATGGCGGCGATAACATCGAAGCGAAGGGCTGGCCAGGGCTGTTTTCCATATAGCCTGTTCCAGGCTCTCAGAAAGTGTTGCAACATGACTCGAGACCAGAATAATGACGTAAATGGAGGTAACTAGACCCAGGGTAAGCACGGCCACCTTTAAGGTTACCGTGTACCTTCGGGGGTTTCTCCAGTATAACAGCTCTAGCGTCTTAAGATTACACTTAATATACCTAAACCCAGATATCACATTAAAGCTTATAGAGCTGGCTATCTTAATATGGAAACCATTTGGTAATAAAATGAATTGTCGAATTTTTTACGACGTCTAAATTCGAACGTCCGAATAAGATTTAAAACGCTGTAACTCAAAGTGATTATTGTATTTTGCTAATTTGATTTGTTCTCGGATTTTCGGACACGAAGCGCTAAAAAAACCTGTCGGCGATTTCCCATATTCAATTGCAGTGAAAAGTTACAGAATATTTTCGAAAAAGCGAGAAAAAAAATTAGAGTGATCGTACGGAAATGGCTCTTGACGAAACAGCTTTCGGAAATAAGAAAGCCGAAACGTTTTTGTTGATTATATGTTAGCCTAGCTTCTGTCCAAATTTGAGGAAAATCGAACAAATTCCCTTTGAGTTGTAGCTCTTTAAAGTGTCCCCTACAAGCGAAAAATTAACTTTGAGAAAACAGCGCTTAGAAAAACATATCGCTTCATAAACAAACTCCGCCCACAAAAGTTATACCGTCATTTCTCCGTCAATTTTTACTATTTTTCGATATTTTTTTTTTCGGATGAAAGTTCATTCTGTAAACTTTATTTTGACGCCAAAAAAAAATTTCAATAAATTTTCGATCTGAAGGTACACGGTAACCTTAATTCATTTCAAAATGGCGGACGAAGGCGAAGGTAAGAGCTTGTTGATGCGGTGGTTTTTTATGGACTTTCAATGAACCTCTGCCTTAGTTTTAGTTCACGTGGTCAGAGTTTTCATTCATAAACTTTTCCTTTATCGGAGACTCGTTCAGATTGTTTGTAATTTTCATTTTTACCATAGAATTTCGTCGTAGAAAGAGGAGGCTACCTTTTCTGGCTGAGTTGATCAGTAAAAGCAAAGAACGTCTGGGACTCACTAGAAAGAAGCGGAAAGCCCAACATTTTGAATTTAATACTGATCCTGTTTCTGGATTCCGCTCGACCACAGGGACATATTCAGAGCGATCAAAAAAGGGAAAGAATGACTCGATTGCTGGCACATCTTACACTCTTAAACCTGAAGTTTTAAATTAAGAAGTTTTTTTCTCAGTTCAGATAAAGGTACCCTTACCAAACCAAACACTATTTTAAAACTGTTTGTAATGTATTTTGAAAAGCTATTTTTAATCTATTTTTGAAAAATATATGAAAAATATGTATTTGAATCACGTTTTTTAAGTAGTTTTTGGCTATTTTTTTCGATGCTTAAACCTGTTAAAAACGATATTGAAATATATTTTTAAAACCTTTTAAAGTGTAGTTTTTGATGAATTCAAATCCACAGAAACGTCTTAAAATATATTTCAAATACGTTTTAACACCTTCAAAAATAGTGGAAAATTAGCATCAAAACAGTTTACAAATTTTTAAAAAACACGCCTTATAAATTCTCAAACTATTTGCAAATTGTTTGGAAAGCTATTTTGAATGTATTTGTATTCAAAATACGTTTAAAATCTGTGCTTAAAATATAGTTTTTAAGTAGTTTTTGACTTATTTTAACGATGTTTAAACCTGTTTAAAACACTATTGTAATATATTTTGAAACGCCTCTATATGTCGCGAATGGAGAAAATGGGTGATGTTTCAAAATATAGTATAAATAGTATTTGAATTGGGTTTAAGTGCCTTTCAAACTACCTGAAAATACTCTGAACATAGATTTTAAAATATTTGAAAAACGGCATGGAGTAGCATTTGCAATAAATGGTTTATTCATAATGATGTCTGTCAAAATACAATAAAAATATATTTGAAATACTTTCTAAATTCCTTACATGGTTCAAACCCTGTAACAATATATAAATATACAATTGGAATTTACTAATTCTTTCTTAATATAAAAAAAAATTCAATAAAACAGATGATAACTGTATGCATGTAATTTTCTGACCCCTAAAAGGGTCAAAATTTGAGTATTTAAAAGTCAAAATTTAAGTATATAATATTATTTTGGCCCTCTGAAAATTAATATACTGATAATTTATATTAATATAATGATAATTTATATCAACATGAAAACCAAATCCGTGAACTTATTACTGGTCTAAATTCTTGATTATGCAATTATTCACAATCATAATCATTCAATTTGATTCACGAATCCTATTCCTTTATTCTAGATTTCGATTTTTGTTCAATACGAAAATTACGATGCTTGAAGATATTTTTTGGCAATTGGATAAATCGCTTGGACAGCTACGGGGTCGCCCATGCTTTGTGTTTAAGCAGTCAAGTATTAAAATGATATACAGTACCGCTTAAATTTAAGTTGACTCTTGCGAGAATCGAGGATCGAGGATCGAGTCTCGATACTTGACTCGATTCATTCGGAGCGCAACTCAATTCTCGATTCTCGATTGATTCGAAGCGCGACTCGATTCTCGATTATGCAAACGCCATGCGAGTTTCGAGGAAACCATTTATTTCTCGAGGATCAGGAAGGAATAACAAACGCCGATCTACGCGGATAAAAGTAATCAGGATTTAGTTCAAAGCAAAATGAAAGCGAATGAAAATTATTTGCATTGTAACGGGAATTGCTGTCAACGCGTCGTGAACATTTACCAGAATCACAGTTCGCTCGTATGAATTTGATTGAAGGAAAATGCTTGAAAAGTGGCGAAAGCGTGACCCGGGATTGACCTTTGCACGTCGAGTTGTTTCACAGGAAACCCAAGCGTAATGTTTGCATATTAATGATATTTGAAAATATAAGACATTGTATGGAATTTCGAATTCAACGTTTTAAGCAATATATAAAATCAAAATTGCTGAATAAAATCGTTGAAACATTTACTGGTGTCGTATTCTATCTTTATGCAGTGTTTCTACGCTATTTGAACGATTTTTAGTCCATTTATCTTACCTTGTATAATATAATGGAAAGGAAGGAGAGTTCGGAGCTTTCGGCATTCAACACGTGTCCACAAATGGCTCATAAAAAATAGGTGCTGCTCCCATTCTAACTAGTCGTCCTCACAGTAAAATAACGTTAAATTGCATTTCTTCGAACAACTTGAACATCCCTTGTTGATTATGACGAACAAGCCGCTCCACAAAATCACGGAACGGTTTCTTTTGTTTTCCTCGATTTTTGCACGGGCTATTTTTTTTTTTTTTTTTTTTTTTTACTGTAGTGCGACCAGGCCCTTATTACATAAAGAAAAAAATTAATGTCTTGCAAAAGCGTAAGAGCTGAACCGAGCTCAATGTTAATGTAAATGTTGGTAAATTTTTAACTAATAGACGTAAAGAAGGAAACAGATACACGGTCCGTTTTTCGTCGCTTCTTCCTTGTCTCCTCCTCTTCAAGAGGCCGTTTTAACGTCGAAAGCATGACCAGCAGAATGACAACTTGGTCCTCACCAGGTAGTAGGCGCAACAAAACTGACAGGTTGACAAAATTGAACGTTCCCTTCCCTGTGGGGTTTGATTTTACTCTGGTACCCAGTGTTGACCGCGCACCGTGGTCTCTTCCGTTCTTCACGCTCTCTGGCGCCTATTTTGCAGTGCTATGTGATTTTGTGGAGCGGCTTGTTCGTCATAATCAACAAGGGATGTTCAAGTTGTTCGAAGAAATGCAATATAACGTTATTCTACTGTGAGGACGACTAGTCAGAATGGGAGCAGCACCTATTTTTGTGCGAAAAATGAGCCATTTGTGGACACGTGTTGAATGCCGAAAGCTCCAAACTCTCCTTCCTTTCCATTATATTATACAAGGTAAGATAAATGGACTAAAAATCGTTCAAATAGCGTAGAAACACTGTATAAAGATAGAATACGACACCAGTAAATGTTTCAACGATTTTATTCAGCAATTTTGATTTTATATATTGCTTAAAACGTTGAATTCGAAATTCCATACAATGTCTTATATTTTCAAATATCATTAATATGCAAACATTACGCTTGGGTTTCCTGTGGTTGTTTTTCACGGCATGCAAATTAACGGCGTTGTTCGAGTCAAATCCATATACCTCAAAGAAATTTCATGATTGATATTTTACCGTTAAAAATCTACGCCATTACTGTCTACAGATCTGTTCTTCTATGTGTATTTTATTCAAGATGTCCTTAAAATAACATGAAAAATGGCACCGGCAAACTAAACATTTCGCATATGAAACATCTTTGACAACCGCGACCGCTAGCTTTGCGTGACAAAAGGCCCACACAAATTGCATTTCAGTGGGTCCCGGTGTCGAAAACAATTCAAGGAAAGGTTGCTATGAAGATTCCTTGAAACTGTTCACTCAGCTGATATTCGTAGCGCGCAGAGATGTAAATAAGTGGTCCTGTATGCTGCAGTTTAGCCCGTAGCGCTTCCATTTCGATGGAACATTCTCGTGTTCACGTGCCACACTTTTCGACTATTACAACTAGCAAGCACAATTTGCGCACCCGGAACTTGTGTTTTTTTGCTGTGGCATGCATGCAGTGAAATTCTAGCCTTGGGAACATTTGATTTTTATTGGCTGCTTGCGCTTGTTGAGTTTTGTCACGTCATTTACTCGTCGCTCGTCGCCGTGTTTTTTCAACCACGCAATTTAATTCAGCGTGGTCTAGGTCACATAACTCGAAGTTTAAAAGAAAAAAATACCCTTCAGGAGCTCTAAAACAACTGAAACCGTCTGCGAAAATAATTCGAAAGCCGCTGGCAAGGAAAAATAATTCATAAACGTTTTAAATCACGAACGAATTCGTCATTTCGCTGTCAGGGAGGTACCGCATTTCTGGGACTCCAGGACATGCACTGCACATGTCAACTCTGATCGCGAACCCGCCGTAGAATTCAGAACTGACCGAGTCGGATAAAAATAGTTCCGATCAGAAAGAAAACAATAATTCAGAACAAATCGACAAAACTATTTTTAACCGAGCGACAAGATAGACGACCGATTAGAAACCAGCCGATTTCGAGTCGCTTGATCGCTTACGACTTTGCCGCTCATGGGTTCCGCTCCTCGTGAAGAGAAAACAAACATCCGCTGCCTCCCCAGGCAAACCACCAAGAAGCTTATTAAAAGGCGATTCAACTCATTTAAGACATGTTATTTAAAACTTTACGCATTGAATGACAAATAATTCATTGACGAGTTGTTTACACACACATTCGACAGAATGTCTGGGATTCTGAGAAATGTTTCATGTGCTCGATCAGAGATGAGTGAAAACGTTGCTCTGAACCGGACAAAAATAATTCTGAAACACGCCTCGATCCTCGATTCTCAGTCAAGCGACAAGCTCATTACTTTCTCGATTCTCGCAAGCCTCGATGCTCGACTCGAAAGACTCAAAACACGGCTCGATCCTCGATTCTCACGAGAATCGCGGATCGAGGATCGAGTCTCGATCCTCGACTCCAAAGAGACTGTCAACTTACATTTGAACGGTACTTTACATCTTGACATCTTGTATTTTTTTGTGGAAATGAAAGTTACTGTGCACCTCTCAGATGAAATCCAAATATTAAAGGAAAACCGAGCACATACTCAGCATCACATTCAAGTTTAGTTGCAAACAACCTACACTCGCAAAACCACATGTATCATTCAGATATTTTGTGCGGTAAGAAGTAAGGAACATTTGCATAGTTAAATCAAAATATTTGAATTTGAAATGCAATAATTCAGGGCACGTTCAATTCACCATTTTCCAGAATAAGTATAAACAAAATAGTCTCTGAGAATTGGTTGATCAGGCACTTGTTTGCAAATCTGTTAAAACATGTTTAAATGTATTATACGACAGTAGTAGAAGTTAAGTGTTCTAGTGGCGACCAATCTCAAAGAATTAATGTGATATTTTGTGACCATTCTACATATTCCTACTCCAGAATCAGTCAATCGGACGTACCCTTATCCTTGTGAATCGCCCTGTTATGCATCCTGTACCTGCTGGGCCTTTTTTTCCCTTCATTTGCACATGCTTTTCTGCAGAGAAACAATAACAGAATGTACTTATTAATCAAAGTTAATTGAAACAAAAATAATGCACAACAACAAACAATATTGTGGGTTACATGTACATATGTATTTTTAACCTGGTACACACCACTGACACTAGGTCACTCAAAGTGGTTTTGCCTCAAACTATACCGACAGTTCTATGCTACTTGCTTTTGAAGGGTAATGTTAGTACTCCCAAAGCTCATCAATTCTCCCTTAGCTTTGTGTTATCCGAAAGAATCGAATAAGGCCCTGTTTACATGGAGGAGGGGGTGACCCAGGTTAGCGGGCTACCCGTCTAGGAGGGTTAGAACGTAACCCACCTTTACATGCAACTCACCTAAGCGGGATAGTCACATGGTTCGTACAACTTAGACAAATAAAATTCAAGGACTTTTCAAGGAAAAAAAATAGTTTTCAAGGACTACGTTTGCTTGATTTACGAAATCGAAACTATTTGTCCCCTGGTGCATGGAATTGAGGCAAAGATTACAATTTTGCTTCATGTACGCATTCACGTATTATGCCGACATTTTCGTTAGTTATTTTCGGATTTTAAAAGTCGCTGGTGGCCAATTATTTCGCAGCAAAATCATTTAATTTATCAGAAAAGTGATAGGGCGTACACAAAGTCCTAAATTTCAAGTACTTTTCAAGACCTAATAAAGAAATCAAGTACTTTTCAAGGACCTTAACCAAATTAAAGGACTTTTCAAGACGACTGCTAAAATTCAAGACCTTTTCAAGATTGTACGAACCTTGTAGTCAGTGGGCTATCTTTTGAGCGGCCACTAAGCACAACAAACAAGACGGCGGACAAAAGTAACGTTTTGGCCGCAAGTTTAATTTTTTTATCATTCGTTCTGCAAGCGGCTGCTTTTCAGTGTCTGGGGCTATTATTTGGCACTCTACTAATTCATTCTGTTCAGCAGATATCACTGGTAAATGATAACGATGAAACAATTTCCCAAGATGGTAATTTTATACCGCCATTTTTTCGCGGTCTTTTCACCTCGGCTAGCCGGGTAACCGGGCATGAACCATTTACATGGCAAAAAGATAGCCCTCCTAGAAGGGTGCCTTGGGAAGGTGGGTTACCTTTTCTAACATGTACACGCTTCAATGCATTTTCTAAAGAAACATGAAAAGTTGGCTCTCCTAGGGTAGCTCGGTTAGCCGGGGCACCCTCCCTCCATGAAAACAGGCCCTAAGTGTCTAGGCACTTACATGTATTCCAATTTGGAAGCTCAAGAATTAGGTTGCTTACTTAATTTTTTGAGATGGGAATTTTATGTTATACACTTAAAATCATGTGGAGGAGCATTAACATTAGTTGGTTGCACTTTTCAGACTCAAATCTAAGATGCCTATATCTGTGATGGACAACACTTTCTCACAAGTCTTGCATACCACAGTCTTTGGACATTAAATCACGGCCTGAGAAATGTAACGACCCTAGCACTTTCAAAGCGATAACAAACTTTAGCCCATAAGTATTTACTGTGCAACAAAAGTGAGCCAAAGACACCACAGTATATGCCAATAGAGCTATATGTAGCACCGAACATCGGCATAAAGAAAGAAAATAATTCTAACGACACTCTGGACAGCATGAAATCCTCCTATCAATTTAAGAGATGATTCGCCAAGATCAAAAGGTCAATATCATTGAAGAGAACGAAATGTCTAGTAATATGTGATAAAATATAGGTAAATTTTTATCAAGATTTGCATGAACCCTTAAGATACGATCTCAATTCAGGCAAAACATTTTCATACTTTGTCATTGCGAATTGACTTATTTCTATCTTTCTTCTAAAGTTTTTCATTTCCTGAAACGTTTTCAAGAATAACCCAGCACCGTTTATTACCCCAAGAATAATAGGATTCAATGCAACTCCTCCTACAATCGTTCCTGTAACAACTAAAAGAGTAGAACTAAGAGTCAACACGGTATTCATTTTCTTATATTTTCTTTGTGCTTTTCTGCAGCACCAACAGCGTTTATGATAAAAAGCATAAAGTTTTTTCAATTCATCAACTTTCTCCTCAGAAAGCGTAGGATCAATATGATTGAAATTAAATAAACAGTCTTTCATTTTTTATTGCAAGAAAAAAGTTGCCTCAGGGTTTCGATGCCGACACGAATTGTCTTCATGAAATCTTTCAGTTTTTGGGTGTCTATTTTGAATTCAAACATTTTATTTAGTGAGATCAAATTTCGAACAAAAGACCTAATGTATATTTTTTGCTGTTTCCTAACTTTCGTTTTTTTGCTAAACTTATCTGATTATTCTACCTCACTGTCACGTGACCAGAGATTCCATGAGATATGCGCTGCGCATGTACCGATCACTTGATGCGTTGAATTCATGGTCGCCGGTCGCCTTTCGTAAGTGTCTGCTTTCGTCGTTCTTTTTTCATGTTTTTGAATTTAGTTTGTGTTTTTCCAAACTGACACTGTGTTGTGTTTCGTTTCTGTGCTAGGGGAGCCAACATTTCGCTGGAATTCTGTTCTAAATGAACGACGGAAGTTCGAGCTCACACGTGCTCGAAGAGCACAAACAACATGCTGCGGGTGAGCTCGAAGAGCCGCCACATACTTTGACTAACAGAGCAAAGTCGCAATTGCCGAAGAGTAAAATGCCTGGCCAGGAAGTGAAGCGGAAAGATTCAGTCAAAATAATTTCTGTCGAAGAAAACCAGTCGCTTGACGTCGTCAAGTCGTTAACAGATGCGCTGTCGTCTAACTTTAAGGCTCTCACTCGAAGCATGACTACTAGTTTTGAAAGGCTAGGAGACAATTTGAACGTTATGAATGACAATCTTTTGTCTTTCGCTCAGTACTCTGGAGACGAGGTGCCAGAAGATGTATCTGAACAATCAAATGAAGTTAACGAAGTTAACAATGTTGATGATGGCTCCGAGGAGCCTCCAAACAAAAAGCAAAAAACTGACGAGTCGGTTACGGAGCGAGAACGGCCTAGCTCAGCTCCGAAAAACAGATTTCTTGCTAGCCTTGAGAAGAAGGCGAATACTCAGGAAGCTACAGGCCCGAAAATTGATGACTCCTTGGCTACTCATATAACGGCCATTATGCGGCAAAAGCCTGAAGAGGAGACTGACAAAAACTTATTTCAGAACATTCTCAGACCAGAGAATTGCCCAGGCTTGTCAAAGATAACAGTTAATCAAGTTGTTTGGGATCGAGTATCGGCTGAAGCTCGAACATGTGATGTGAGAATGCAACGCGTTCAGAATGCATTGATCAAAGGAACAACTAACGTAGCTTTAATAGCCGATCTTATTCTGAAGAGCTCCGAAGACAAGGCCAACATTGACACAGAGGCTTTGTTGGACAAAATATGGAAGCAGACGGAAGATTCCTTGCTCTGTTTAGGAGCAGCCAACTGGGAATTAGTTCAGAGACGCCGGGAGGCATTAAAGCCTCAAATTTCTAAAGATTATGCTCATTTGTGTGCTCAGAAAGTCAAGTTCACTGACTCATTGTTTGGAGATGATGTAACCAAACAAATCAAAGATATCACAGATGACAATAGAGTCACCCATAAACTGTTGGATAGAAACAAATCTTGGCCCAGATCCTCTCCCATGAACAGAGGCTCTTTCAGGGGTCGTGCTGCTTTTCGGGGAACACCCTATAATGCTTATCGTGGTCGAGGTTCTGCTAACAGGCCTTTTTTAAGGACATCCAACCAATACCGCCCGTCAGCCTACAACAAGTCAAGGCAAGCCAAGGAAACACCCAGGAATTGATTCAGAGACCTCAGGTAAACAAAACTCTGTTTAAGCCTTTACCAACAAAAGTGGCTGGTAGAATTCAGCACTTTGTTCAGGCTTGGGAGCATTTGACTTCAGATACTGTCATTTTAGATATGGTCAAGGGTTGCCATATCACATTCACACATGATCAATTTCCTTCTCAGTATAGGCCTCCACAGTCAATTAAATTTACTGACTGGGAGTCCAGTCTTATGGATCAGGAGATTAGCAAATTACTTCAGAAGGGTGTTATTGAGGAGGCTGTTAGTTCTTGTGGCGAGTTTTTGTCCAATGTTTTCCTCAGGCCTAAAAGGGATGGAAGTTTTAGAATGATTCTTAATCTCAAAAACTTAAATTTACATGTGGAATATAATAAATTCAAGATGGACACCCTGCAGTCCATACTGAAATTGGTCACTCCTGGTTGTTATATGGCAACAATTGATTTGAAAGACGCATATTACACAGTTCCTATAGCACAGGAACATAGGAAATATCTTCGTTTCCATTGGAAAGACAAGTTGTACCAATATACTTGTTTCCCTAATGGGCTTTCGTCAGCCCCACGTCTATTCACCAAGTTAATGAAACCGTGTTATGCACATCTACGGTTGCAAGGGCATATTGTGTCTGGTTACATTGATGATACATACCTTCAGCAACAGTTTTTCAATGACGCCCTTAATTCTCTTCATGCTAGTAAGGAGTTGTTTAGTAGTTTGGGTTTGTTGATACACCCTGAAAAGTCTATGGACATGCCAACTCAAATAGCTATTGTTCTGGGTTTCATTATAAATTCTATTGAAATGACCGTCTCTCTGACGCCTGATAAGAGAGCAAAGTTGTTAGAGCTTTGTCGCAGTACTATGCAGTGTAACCAGATCACAATACGGCATCTTGCCAGACTTATTGGCAAGTTGGTATCCAGTTTTCCTGGGGTGCTTTATGGGCCTCTCTTTTATCGCAATTTAGAAATGGCCAAAACAGAATCACTCAAATTAAATAGAGGTAATTATGAATCAACCATGATCCTTTCTGATGACATGATATTAGACTTGCAGTGGTGGGTTGATAACCTGGAAACCTCTAGTTGTCCAATTTCTCACCACAATCCAGATATAGTGATGGATACCGATGCTTCTCTTATTGGTTGGGGGGGCTGTTTGTGATGCAACTGTGACGCAGGGTCGTTTTATGCCTTCGGACATTGCTTATACCGGAGGGAATATTAACGCACTTGAACTTTTAGCAATTAAATATGCTCTCCAAGCTTTTGCCTCCATTATTGAGAATAGGCATGTATTGGTGTGTTGTGATAACACAACAGCAGTATCTTACATCTCCAATATGGGGGGTACTCACTCGAGATTATGTAACTCAATTGCCAAAGAAGTATGGTTATGGTGCATATCAAAAAATGTTTGTGTAACCATCACTCATATTCCTGGTAAATTAAATAAAGGGGCAGACTTTAGTTCAAGAAACTTTAATGATAGAACTGAGTGGTCACTAGATTCCAGTACTTTTGAACTAATCACAAAGAGACTGGGACACCCTGAGGTTGATCTGTTTGCCTCTTATTCCAATGCTAAAGTTGCTCGTTATTATTCATGGAAGCCTGATCCAGGAGCTATCCATGTGGATGCCTTTACTATCAGCTGGTATGGATCATTGTCTTATTGCTTTCCGCCTTTCAGTTTGCTAGGCAGATGTCTGCAGAAGATTGTTATGGATCAAGCAGAATGCATTGTTATAATACCGAACTGGCCAACACAACCCTACTATTCCAAAGTTATGGGAATGTTGATCAGTCTGCCACTCGTTCTTCCCAGTCACCCACACTTACTTCAGCTTCCACACAATCCTCAGTGTCAACACCCTCTGTTTCCAAGGCTTCAACTGCTGGCTTGCAAGTTATCACGAAATCCCTTGAGAGTAAAAACATTTCTGGACGCTCTGCCGACATTATCCTCGCTTCATGGCGCTCAGGGACACAGAAACAATATCAAACTTATATCAACCAGTGGCTTATCTACTGTCTGAGAGGAAACTGGATTCACTTCATCCCTCTGTAGCAGATGTTATTCGATTTTTGACAACATTGTTTGAAAGAGATCTCAGTTATAGCTCACTGAATACTGCAAGAAGTGCACTATCTTCTATCATCACTGTTGATGGTGCGTCCATTGGCTGCCACCCTCTGGTAGTGCGGTTTCTAAAGGGTGTTTTTAATTTGCGTCCTCCAGTTCCTAGATATCAAGAGGTGTGGGACGTATCTATTGTGTTAAAATTCCTGAAAACATTGTCGCCAGTAGCATCCTTGACTTTGAAGAACCTTACCCTCAAACTGGTTATGCTTCTCAGTTTGGTTACTGCGCAGAGAGGACTGACTTTACATTTGCTGGATATTAGTCTCATGTCGAAGACCGACTCCACCTTCACGTTCATATTTAATAAACCTCTCAAACAGTCTAATCCAAGAAGACATGTAAAGCCTCTGGTTCTTGACGCCTATTCTCATGATGAAAGTTTGTGTGTATTTTCTTGTTTAAATGAGTATCTTCGGAGAACTGAGACTCTTCGCACAGGTGGTTCTCAACTCTTAATCAGCTATCAAAAGCCTCACAAAGCTGTATCTCGAGATACAATAAGTAGATGGTTAAGAACTGTTATGCAATTGTCAGGAATTGATCTAGATATTTATAAAGCACATAGCACAAGGGCAGCTTCAGTGTCTGCTGCTCATAGGGCTCAGGTTCCTATTCAAGAGATTCTTGACAGAGCCGGGTGGTCATCTGCTCAAACATTTGCCACTTATTATGACAAGAAAATTATCGAGACTTCAGAGAATGTTACATCTCATTTTCAGGAAGCTATTTTGAAGTTATGATGTAGTTTTTGGTTTTGTGCAACTTGTAATAAAAAGTTAAGATTGCCCTTTGGTTTGTTTCTCTGATGTGCCAATTTTGGCTTTGAAGTCTCATGGAATCTCTGGTCACGTGACAGTGAGGTAGAATTAAAAATTGAACGACACTTACCTGGAAGTGGAAGTTCGATGGTAATTCTACCGATCTGGAGCGTGACCAAGAGATTACATGCCCGTCCCCCCCCTACCCTATGGCGAAATAGAAGTTTTATCTGTTATTCGATTTGTAGTTTATTCAATTGGCACATCAGGCTTTGGAAGGTGATCGGTACATGCGCAGCGCATATCTCATGTAATCTCTTGGTCACGCTCCAGATCGGTAGAATTACCATCGAACTTCCACTTCCAGGTAAGTGTCGTTCAATTTTTAATTATAGTCCACTGTGTGGGAATGATTGTCGTTCAAAATATTTTTTACCTCGGATGGCCAGCTCAATTTGAGATTGGTCTAGATTAGTTGTGCTAATCACTATTTCGCTTTTCAAAACACATTTGCTTGGAACAAAAAATTATTAACGTCCCCATTGAAAAAAAACATTTGTTTTATGCTTGGCTTCGTCAAAATAAGCGCACATGAAAAAGCTAGATTTGGAACCAATCAGAGAATGGCCATTCAAATCCAAATCAGTCTCCATGACCATTTTTTGATTTTCAAAAATAAAGGGAGAATCATAAACACTGCTTTCAACATCAGGTTGAGAACCTTTGACACCATATATGATCAGCTTTGCATCTCCTTTTGCAGCTGATGACGACGTTCCATTCCATTTCAAATCTAGATAAATATACTCAGGCGGAGTGATCTCCCATTTATGCATGTGGATGATGGATCTTGTATAATTCGAAAATTGTTTTGTTGATTTTTGATTGATATTCAGGCTTGTGCTCACGACATTAACACTCACAAAGTTCATTGAAGCAGGAAAGAATTCAATGCAAATAGTGTATTCTCCCTCTGGAAGTTTATACATGTTGAATCCAAGTCTCCCAGAGTATTGATAAAAGCATCTTTTGTTATTTTCAAATCATACGTCTTCTTATTGAAAAGATGTGGAGAACTTGAAAAATCAGTTATTCCAGTTACTGTAATATTATGTTCAGAGTTGGATTCATCCACATCTTCCATCAGATACCGGAATTCATCTTTGAAGTGATAGTTTGACGTGATATGCGATTCATTGACATATTTTTTGAGATCCTCCTCTAATTTTATAATGTGGGTTACTGTATTTCCTATCTTGAGATTAAGGTTAGTATCAACATAAGATTTAGTAGACGCGTCGGAATTGTCGGCAGGTGGCCCCAGATTTTTCACGGACTTTGATTTCAAATCGAGATCACCAGAAGAATCTCTTTTCAGAATCTTCCCATCATCCAGTGCATCATCCGCATATCCTTTGTTTGCTCCTTGATCGGCAACTGTTGGGTCTTTCACATTGTAAATGGTGTGATTTCCCATATCCAAACTAGTTTCCATTGGAAACGCCTCTTTACGGGATAAGAAGATATTCTTAGTATCATTGTAAGAGAACAGATTATTATAATGTGCTCCCAAATCATGATAAGTCTGTTGTTTTGATTGGACAACATTGAAACGTTCTTTCAAATCAATATCTTTAGTGACTTCATGTGTTGGTTCAGGAGCAGCGGGGTGATATTTTTTCAGAGTGCTCATATTCACAGCAGACAGATCATTGTCTTCATCTGTGTCCATATTTGTGATCAGTTTTCTGTTCATTTCAATCTCTCCAGGAAAAATCAATTTGTTTCCGCGAAGGTCTAAATCTCCATGTATTCACTCAAGTCAACATAAGTGAATCTTCCCACATTGTTGAATATTCCCATTTTAAAAGGTTTCATCAACGTTTTTCTTGACACTTTTCTTTTCTTTGTCAAGGAAAAGGAATTCATAAGGTCCTAGCCTATTGAAAAGATGTGGTTCAATCAAATTCTCTTTTGTGTTTTTTTGTTGCTGGTGGATACAGAATCATATGCGAACCATTCAAACGAATTTTTTGTGGAACATCATAATAAGATTGGGAAATATAAATTGGGGTAATTTTGCGGTGTCTTCCATCCGTCCAATGATTTGCAATCTGTTTTTGAATTTTATCTGAAGCGTTAATGAGGTCATCAAAAACAACCACTTTTCTGTTGTTGTTTGAGTATTCTGAGGTATCCATAATGTCATCTGGTCCAAGAAGTTCAAGCACTGGATATCCAACTTTTTCACTGATTCCTTTCATTAACTTTTGGAGGTCTTGAATCTTATCCTGGTGTTGATTGGGAGTATAGAAATAAATTTTATCATAATAAATTAGAGGTTGTCTCAACATATGCATAAGCGTGTTTGTCACACAGTTAGTTTGACCACCAACTAGCATTCTGAAATCCTCATCCAGGAAATCACAATATTTTCTATTTGCTGTTCTATTATTTCGATGTCGATCATAATTTGGAATCTTCATTTTTAAGTGTTGAGACAACATTTATCTTTTGAGTTAACTGCCAAATCAACATTTATCTTCAAAGATAACTTTGTTTTCAGCACTTAAAATGGATCTTGAAAGAATAAAGAAATACGCCGAACGTGAACGGCAGGGGTATCAGATTGCAAAAGCAGTCACAGAGGTGAAGAATGAAATAAAAGACCGAGAACAGGGAAGAGATGTTGTTATGAGTGATTATTTCAAAACCCTCAGAGAACCTTTGATTGAACAACAGAAGAAGACAGATGCAAAACAAGATGCAGTGATTGAGCAACTCAGACAAAATCAACTTGCTTTGACTGAAGGCATTCAGGACATCGTCACGCTGAATAGAGAACTGCCACTTGAAGGCGCTGAAGGCGTGACGTTGCCAATACCCTATAAATCACCAAGAAGATTTGATATCGATATCTATAAAGGAATTTCTGAGGAAGATAAAAACATTTTCCAACAATATCATTTACAACCTTTAGACAGCCTTTTAGGATTATCAATTGAAAGCGTTAAAGATGCTAAAAAATTGTATCAAAAAAATAGAAAAGCCCAAAATTCTTCACAGTTATCTAATTTAAGCAAGAAAGTGAAGACAGCCGGATTCTTAACTGATATAGGGAAGAAGAAATGGGATCAATTATCAGCTGAAGCAACATCCTTAGACAAATATAGTAAGCAAATTGATCGTTTAATTGACGCAAAAGAAGGAGTAATGGTAACTCCACAAAAAGGACAAGGTGTTCGAAACTATAAACAACCCCGAAGAAATGCATATAAGATTCAGGCATTTGGGCCTCAAAAAGATCGTTATGGTGGACTTCTCATAGATGTTCCCAAACTTTTCAATGAAATGAAGCTGAATGCCTTCCGAGGCGGGAAACTGGTCTATCAAGCAGATGCAGATAAATCACTTATTGATTTGCTGACAAAAAGATTCAATCCTCGGAAAAAATATTTTATGAATGCTGTGATAATTTTCAATGACTTAAACACGTTGTCTAATATGCCTCCGCACAAATCCTCAGGTAAATAAAAAATGGTTGGATCAAGCGTCGTATTTTATCAAAAACCAGAAGAATCAAAAACCAGAAGAATTAGCAGATCGGATGAAGATTTTGATTGGTTCAATGGCTCCTGGAAACAATTCTCCAGTCTTGAGGAATGATCTTGCACAATAAAAGATAACCTCTTAAGAATCGGGGCAATCGATAGAACAATGCATGAAAAACTATATAATAAATATTTAAAATAATGGATGTAAACAGAGTATTTGTCTTTAACTCAATTGATGCAAGAAAACAAAACCCACAAAATAAACCAGGGAATTTCACAATTAAGTTTTCTCCAGAGTTGAATCTGGGTAATAATAAAGAACACTATTTGGCTTTAGATCATCTTTCTATGACGGCAAGCTGGCATAATATCAGGCCTAAATATAACAACAACAAGCTGGTGATTTCCAAGGATAGTGGAAGCACTTGGGAAACAATAACCTTTCCTGCAGGAATTTATGACTATGACGACATAAATGAGTTTATCCACAAAAGCATTGGAAAAACCAATGACGCTTATGGAATCAATGTGTTGTTCGATTTGACAACTTTCAAAGTTTTCATTCAACTGCAATCGAACTTTCAAATTGATTTTGCAAGCAGTGGACTTTTCCACGTCTTGTTGGGATTTGATGCGGCAAATTGACATCAAGCGCTTATGGATCGACGTTTCCAAATATATCAAACAGTGTTGACAATCTCTATTTCAGAAGCAGTCTTTTGAGTGATTCAATTATCTCCGGGAAAAGATCAAATGTGCTTTACACGTTCTCAACCAGCACTAAAACCAGATCACTGCCATTTGAAATTCAACCAACAAATTACTTGTAAAATAAAATAAATACTAAAACCATTTCTGAAGCGACTTTCTTCATTACTGATGATGAAGACCGAGAAGTTGATTTGAATGATATTGATACTTCTTTGACTGTAGTAATTAAAGAAGTGAATTAAAAATGGATGAAAGAAGAGAAAGAAATCCTGATACAGGTAAAATAACATTCAGCGGCGCAGGCTTTAGGGTCTCTGGTTTTTCAGACGCCAGCTTTGCTGGTGGCCGCGTTGCGGCCGGAGTTTTCTCGAAACTCGCAGCTAAATTAACGGGTAAAACAGCTTCAAAATTAGCTTCAAAAGTAGCAGAAAAACTTGTTAAAAAAGGAGCAGAGAAAATTGGAGAAAAAACTGGTCAAGTCATTGGTGAAAAAAATTATGATAAGTTTTCTAATAAGGCGAAAAAAGAGGCACAACCACCATCAAAAACCTTGGAGAGTCCCGCATTGCGGGCCTCTGAAACAAAAGGAAAAGAAATTGGTGAAATTCTGAAAAAACAGGCCAAACCGCCGGGGTGGTTTGCGGCTCAAAACACGGAAGACACTGGCAAATTTAAGTATGTGAGAGATGTTTATAATGACCTCCTCTGAGAGGGCCTCCTTTGAAAAAATAAAATATATAAATAAAATGGCAGTAAATTTTAGAAATCTTGAATTCGTAAAAAGATATGAATATACATATTATGATCTCGAAACACCATTGAACGACAATGTCGCGAATAACAACAGACAGACAAAAGATAATTATCGCTTCAACGTGGATAATTCCTCAGAAGCAACCAAATTGATTGGTATAATGCATATCTGGAGGTGGACTTTAAGCTTGTTACAAAGACTGATAGTGCAACCGGAATAACCGCAGAGCCAAATAATGGTAATCAAGATTGCACAACAACAAATGGTTTGTCATTCATCAAAGAAATCCAAGTAGAATGTAATGGACAAACAGTCTATAACAACTCAAGAGCAAATGAATCGGCAAATGCGTTAACGCTCTTGAAATACACAAAAAGCTATGCCGATTCAGTTGGGCAAGATCAGTTCTTCTATCCTGATACGTCAAAAGGAACAACAGAAGCACGACCAGCTCAGGCGCTGTATAATGCGGGTTTTGCCAGATGAAAAATCCTGACTATCAACAAAATATCAATTCCTCGGAATTTATACAGTTATTTCGCTGCTTTCAAAAATAACCTTCACCCACATATAAAGACAAGTATTTTGTTGAAACTTGAAACTGATAACAACATAATCTTCAGAAAAGGCGCTGCGCCAGATTCAAAAGTGATTGTCACTAAACTCAGATTGTGGTGCCCAAAAATAGTTTTCAATGCTGTCGGGCTGGATCAATATGTTAAGGATTATTTAAAACCGAAAAAGTGGACATATTTGAGAGAGGACCAGGAAATATCTCAAACAACAGCCGTGATAGCTACTTCCGCATTTCCACTGGACTTCGGAGGCCGAGGCACGTGTTGATTTGGGTTGTTCCGACGGCATCTTACAATAGTCAAGAACATAATATATTCACATTCAAGACATTCAACATTGGTGCCATCAACCGGTATTTTAGTCGAGCACAGCTAGAGTTGAACAGCAGTATTTATTATCCCCAATTGGAAATGACAATGGATGAGGAATCAAGGCTTTATCGAGCTTTGGTGTCATTCAATTCTGCTTATAATGACGTTTTGAGCGGGCCGTTGATAGATCGAAAAAATTTCAAGAATCTTTATGGGATGATTTTTTTCGATCTCCGAAACCAAGAAGATGATGTGAAAGATGGCGTCGTTCCTTTAACGTTCAGATATGAACTGAATGGAGCCAACCCAACACAGTACACGATAAATGCTTTGGTGCTGCATGAAAAAGAAATTGAATTATATACCGCATCAAACAAGCTTTTGATCAAAGCTTAAAAGAATAAATGTTATTTCGATATTAAAAATATTGAAATGACGACTTATATCGAATACCATGTAAATTTATCTGATGGGCAAAAAGAAAAGCTTGCAAGAGCTGTGAAAAATTCATCACCAATCACACTGAGACTTTCAAAAAATGAATTGAAGGGAAATGATCAATTTATGTTGACCAAAACACAATAAACAAAAAAAAGATCCATTCAAGAAAACAAAGGAGTTGAAATTTCAATCTCTAAAACACAAATAAGAAAAGCTGTCAAGCAGGGAGGAAGCCTTTGGAGTTCTTTGATATCTCTTGGCACAAAGCTGCTTCCTTTTGCAACAAAAAGGGGTCTCAAAAGTTGCCCCGCATCTTGCGACCGGAGCATTGAGTGCTTTAGGTCGTCTTGGGATTGATAAAATACTCGGAAAAGGTATTACCGTGCCATTCAACTTTCTTCCTCAACTTTCAAAAGTTAGAGAGTTAACTAAAAGCCAATTAGATTCTGTTAAAAGAGGACTTAAGATTCGCAGTGGAATAAATTTCAAACCCACACAGCGACAAATTAATGGTGGACTTCTTGGAACACTAGCGGCGATAGGAATCCTGATGGCTATTGAGCTGGCATCGAAATTATTCGGCTCTGGGTTTCGGGTACCCCGAAAAGGCAAAGGCAAAGGTGGAGGATTAATGGTCCAAAACCGGCGTTTGCGCCGCCGGGGCTTTATCCCTATCAGCCGCTGCCATTTTTTGGAACATGGCCACAGCAGGGAAAACGACGCGGACGAAAAAAAAATCTGGAGACGGAATTCTGTTGGGGCTGAACAGTCCCTTTCAAAACATTCCCCTCGTAGGAGCAATTCTCTGAGTCCACCATTCAAGGATATTCCCTTATCAAACTTCGACCTGTTGAAATGGATAAATTTTTTGATAATCCCTAATTTCAAAGGAGTCTTTTCAAGAGATTCGACAAATCATATTCATAAGACAGGTTGCCGTATTATTAATTTAGATGATTCAGTTGGAAATGGAACACATTGGGTCGCAACATTTGTGGGTGACAAACTTATTTATTATTTTGATTCATTTTGCTTACCACCTCCAATTGAATTTGTGGATTATGCAAGAAAATAAAAAAAGGAATACGTTTATAATTACGGCCATCCGATTGAAGACATCAATTCTGTGCGATGTGGATATTTAACTATTATAGCGCGAAAGCGTGCGTGATATCGCCTAATACTTAGCCGACGAGGCCGTAGGCCGAGTCGGCTAAAATTAGGCGATATCACGCAAGCTTGAACGCTATAATATTTTTATAATTCAATACATTGATAACAAAGCACAGTTTGAAGAAAAAATATCGCCGACAAGCCTTTTATTTTAAAAAAAGCTTTCATTTGTTTTACCGCGCGAAACTTGCAACATCACACAGTTCATGAATGAAAGTGACGCCTTTGTCAATATTGCGCAAGCTTGAACACTACAACTGTTTTATAATTCAACACACCGCACCATTTCTTAAACAACACGCAGCGAATGCCCAAACTTTTGCCAAGCTAAAATTAATCGCGAAAATTAATTTAGCGTACACAGTCAGTTGAGAGTTTTTACGAAGAGCTTTCGTCTACTCAAAGAACGGGACAGAGTAGTGACTACAAGAATTAAAACACAGTAAAATGGCATAGAATGTCTTAGTTACAAGTGTTTTGTATCTTAAAAAGTTTAATTCAGAATCAAAACAAATTGAACAAACACACGGCTACGTACCTAAACATAGCGGCGAAAAGTCGGAAAGAACTGCAGCGTGGACAGTATGTCTTATAAAAATTCACAGCTAAAGGATACAAGAAACGGTTGAAAATCGTACATGTAGTTGATTTGGCTTTTTAGTCCCTTCCATCAGCACCAAATTTTCAAACATCGAAGTACGAGCTGAGTCGATCAATGTTGTTTACAAACTTGCTCGTTTTTTAGCTCCTACAGCCGTAATGACGAGGTCAGAAACTTTGCTGAGGAAGCATCAAGTCCATATCACATTCCAGAGGTAATTACCAAAGGAATTTTACGAAAATTGTGCTCCTTCATTCACTCCTTGTCGAGCGGTTAAACTTTGAACCAGTTTTCATTCAGCTACGCCAAGAAACACTGCGACCCGGCGCGACAATGCGAAAATTTCGCGCCTTTTTTGTCCAATCATGTGAACAATATTTTTTCTCTTTTCTTTTCTTTTCTTCTCTTTTTTCTTTCTTTTCCCTTTTTTAACTAATAGTTCACGCACTTTTTCGCCCCAAAACACGAAATTGCAGGCAGCAGTCATTTTCACTTTCCTTCAAAATGCAAAATTTACCGCCATCGCTGGTTATATGTCATGTAGACAAAACGTATATCTAAAACGTTTTGACCATATTTGGGCAGTGTATCAATGTGTTGAATTATAATATTGTTTATATTTCCTAGGTAATATTCATGAAAAATCATTTTATGATTGTCTCAAAGTGTTTGATTTAAACCATCCAATGAAAAATGAAAAGTTCATAACAGAATATTTCAACTAAAAATGGAAACATATTGTATTAAAGAAAAACGAATGACTGGATGCGTGGAACCGTCGGGGTATATGACAACCAAAAATGGAAAACCCATGTGGTTTTGTCATTGCGCTTCATGCGGAATAGAGAAAACAAGATTTGTTAAGCAGTCAAACTAACACGGCCCTCACAAGGTGGGGTGCATCGGATCGACAATAGCGCAACTCGGACTTGAAGGTATGACGCATGCTATCCCGTGGCTGGGAAGAAAAGCTGTTGAAATGGGCCGCTATGGCGCAAGTGAGTTGCTAAGAAATAAAAACGCTCAGAAAAATGTTATAAATTATGCATTGGAAAAAATAACTCCAATAGTACAAAATGTCGGTAGTCAAGCATTAGATCAACTATCAACGCAAATGAGGCCAAATTAAAAAATATATAAAACAGACAGAAAAGATCTTGACGGCAGCGGGTTTGATGCGCATAAGCTTATTGGTAAGCTTCCAAGGCCAAAAGGGGGATTCACTCCAGGTAAATATAAATATATCGGTCCATACAACCCATTACAAGAACAGCTCGAATACGATCCTGAAACGGGTGAAGTCCTGAAATGGAATGATCTGCCATATAACAAAGTAGATGAAATTTCGGCTTATCATGACATTTGTTATGACAGAGTGAAGACAGGTAAGACAAACAAAGGCGATTGCGACAGGCAAATGGTTGCTGAACTTGACAAGATCCTCTATGGCGACATGCCAAAATGGGGCCAAGCGGCAAGATTCATTATCAATACGAAACAAAGAGGAGAGTCATTGCGTATGGAATCGACAAGATCTGGACGGCGGATTTTGTCGAGATGGGTAAATATTCGAAGTGGAACAAAGGATTTAATTAAATATCTTTTAACGGTCATCGATGTTTTCTCAAAATATGGCTGGATTCGACCATTAAAAGACAAGACCGGACAGTCTGTTGCTGATGCTTTTAAAGATATATTTAACACGAAGCGACAACCGCAAATGATTTGGGTGGATAAGGGGCGGGAGTTTTATAATTCGAATTTAAAAAATCTCCTGAAGAAGCATGGCATAGCTTTGTATTCGACTGAGAACGAGGAAAAAGCATCTGTTTTTGAACGCTGGAACAGAACGGTAAAGGAGAAACTCTGGAAGCTTTTTTCAGCTAAAAATAACACAGTCTATTTTGACAAACTTGACAGGTTAGTAGATGAATATAATCACAGTTTCCATTCTAGCATTGCGTTGACCCCCGCGCAGGCGAGTTTAATTAAAAACGAGCCCAAAGTTTTTGCTAATTTATATGGAGATTTAATTTATTCTAAACGCACCCCAGCAAAATTTAAAATCGGCCACAAAGTTCGTATTTCAAAATATAAACGAAAGATATTCGATAAAGGTTTTACACCAAACTGGACAGAAGAGATATTTGTTATTGATGAAATATTGAACACAAGTCCTGTAACGTATAAATTAGTTGATCTGTTGGGAGAAAAAATAACCGGGTCATTTTACGAGCCTGAACTCCAGCCTACTACGCAAAATATTTTCCGCATTGAAAAAGTCATTCGCCCCGATTACAAGAAAAAAGAAAGCATTGGTTAAATGGAAAGGCTACTCTGACAAATTCAATAGTTGGATTCCGCTGAGTGATGCGGAAAAGCTTATTTAGATATTCTGTCTAACGCGTACTACACACATGAATATCAAGAGTTCAAAGTCTTACTCAGTCTTAGTGAGTTCCTTCTTTTTGTATAGTTGAGCTTGCGTTCTTTTAGCTCGCCGCTTCTTCTTTATGTCTTCTTTAAAAGTTTTCAATTCATCTACATGCTTTATTTGAGAATCCAATCTTCTCCGCGATTCTTCGTAGCATAGCATTTTCTTGTATTCTTCCAAAACATTAATGTATCGATTCACCTCATGTTCAGTACCACTGATATCCATTGTTTCCAAGCTGTAAATTTCTCTGTTTATATCAAAGGTAAATTGTTGTTGCCGACCCATTTGGCTTTCAATAACAGTAATACTATCCTGTATTTTGCCACACAGAGATTCAAATCTTGCAGCAAGCTGTTCCAATGATGGCGCCATAATGCTTTCGTGTCAATTACTCAAACTCAAACATTTATTAATAAAAAAAACTCAGATGAGTAATTTATGGGTAAATTTCTAATTGGTTGAGAGAGATCGGATGACCGAAAAGTTTTTTGATTGGCCGTCACATATCAATAACCTGGCAACTGGTACAACTAAATGCGCACTCTTGTGCATGGGCATTGGCACTTAAAGAAGCAATGATTTCTGGCTCAAAGCTTGAGACATAAAATGTGTTTTCGGTGACGCTAAATTTTAACAGATTGAATGATGTTATTTTTGTTGTCGTTCGAATTAGCGATGATCTAGAAATGTTATTTAACTGGCGTAATATTTTTAGACCTAAGCAAGGCCTTTGACACCTTAGATCCTAGCATCATGTTAGATAAGTTAATTTCACTAGGAATGAATCGCTCTGCTGTCCAATGGTTTAGGTCCTATTTAACCATGCGCACCCAAAGTGTTTGCACTAATGGGGTCTTATCTGAGCCTCAGCCTATATCTTTCGGGGACCCCAGGGTAGCGTACTTGGCCCTTTATTATTTATCATCTATATAAATGACTTACCTCTGGCGGTTCAAGATTGTAGCGTCGAGCTTTATGCTGACGATACACATATATTTTGCAAGCAAGTCAGTCAGTGAAATTCAAGCTCAGTTAACTAGTGGCTTAACAAATGTTCTAAGCTGGCTTCACGCTAATTTTCTATTACTTAATCTTGGAAAAACGAAGATTATGCTTGTTGGTACCCATCAGAGGACCGCGGAGGCCAACGATCTAGTTATAGAAATCAGTAACACGCGCTTAGAAAGAGTTAACAAGTTTAAATATCTTGGGGTCCTCCTTGACAACACCCTATCTTGGAAGGACCACATAGAATATATCGGTAATAAGATCTCGTCTAGATTGGGTATACTGCGTAGAGCGCGAAAGGTTCTTCCCAAGCAAACCTGTCAAATGCTCTACAATACTATAGTCTTGCCATTGTTCGATTACTGTTCACCTGTCTGGGACAGTTGCGGGGTTGGAAGCAAAACTTATCTAGATAAGCTAAATAGACGCGCGGCATGTATTATTGAAGGTCGATTTATCGGGGCTGAGGAGTTAAAATCAACACTTGGCTGGCCCAACTTACAAGCACGCAGAAATTATCTCAAATGCGTCTTAGTCCATAAGTGTCTTCACGCAATAGCGCCTTCGTTCTTACTTTCAGAGTTTAGGCATGCGCACCTTTTACATGGCTATAACACCAGAAGCCGTGATTTGCTGCGCCCTCCCTTCGCAAAAACTACTAAATACCAAGGTAGCTTCAGAATAAACGGTGCTCGGACCTACAACACCCTACCGAGAATCATTAGACAAGTAGAGACGCTTAGCGAATTTAAAATCAAGCTGAAGCGCCATTTTAAACAGTAACGCCTGCGATACATGTTGCCTCTGTAACTTAACTAATTTTCTAGTTTTAATCTTTTAATGTCTTTGTTTTTGTGTTGTGTCAGGGCTCCATTTAAACTAGCTCTGCTAAATTGGATGCCCCTGGATAAATAAAAATAAATAAATAAAGTTACCGTTAGAATTAGTGATGGCGGTTAAAAAATGGCGATGAGCCAGAATGTTGTTGTGTGTGTCGTTAAAAGTTGCGGTGGTTGTTTTTTAATGTTAAAATTGGCGGTGGTTGTTTTTGGGTCGTTAAATGATGGCGATCAGCCAGAATCGGCCCTTTTCCACTACTTATACTTATTTTTCTCTTTGTTTGTTAATTACAAGATGCAAGGGCTTTATCAACATTCGTGGGTCGATTTACGGATCCCGAGCTTTGTCGATTGGCAAGTTGTTTACCTTTACGCTGTTTAGGAGCAGAAGTGGATAACACTACTGAGCGCAATTCAAGAGCTTTCGAAAGGTTTAGAGTTTGGGCAGCTAGCTATAAGGAAATTAGCGTTCTTCCGTCTAATTATTTGTCCGTTGCTACTTATTTAGAGTTCTTACTTCAAAGTAGTTCATCGTACTCGGCTTTATAATTAGAAGCCGCTGTGTACGCGGTATTCGCTGGGCGCATAATCTTTACGGATTTTCTAGTCCTTGCGAGTCTTTTCTTTTTAAAGGTATCCTAGAATCGGCTAAGAGAAGTCTTTCTAGACCGATGGTTAAAAAAGAGCCTGTCACTCCCGATATGATATTTAATATATGTCAGAAGTATGCATCAGTTAACGCTAGTTTGTCTGACTTACGCACTGCCGCTATTTGTGTGACAGCTTACGCTGGCTTTTTGCGCTTTAATGAACTAGCTTATTTACGCTGTTGTGATGTTAAGTTTTGCGACGATAAATATGTTGAGCTGTTTATTGCTAAGAGCAAAACTGATATTCATAGAAATGGAAATGTTGTTATACTGGCCAAGACTGGCCATATAACTTGCCCATTTAGTTTGTTGAATAGATATGTTCAAGCTGCTGGTATTGATTTATCATTTTTACATTTTGTAAGGTCTAAAGCTTCTTACACTTTAAGGAGCACGGGTATCTCATATACCCGCGCTCGGGAGGTGGTTTTGGATGCATTTTGTCAATTAGGTTTTCTTACTAAAATATTTGGTCTCCATTGTCTTAGATCGGGAGGCGGTACTGCTGCTGCTAACGCAGGTTTTAATGATAGGTTATTTAAGCGCCATGGTCGTTGGCGCTCAGACAAAGCTAAGGATGGTTATGTTAAGGATAACTTAGAAGCGTTGCTTTCAGTCTCTAAACGTTTGGAACTTTAGGTTTTCGTTCCTTCATTCTCTTTCTTTATTTCGATTATGGAATTGATAGTTCAGCTATCAATAAACGAGATGCCTATTCCTGATTCTTGTCTGCCTTGTGTATGACATTTAGTATGAAAATGATTTGTTCTCGTTTCACCGCAGAGTGATTAGAAAACAATTGCTGTTTCTGAGTGGCTGTGCTTTTTTTCTTTCACACTTATTTCCTTTTAATGATTCTGCACTTTTGTATTAAGAGCACAATAAAGATTGTTGTTGTTGTTGTTGTTGTTTTGCGGATTGGCGATATTTTGTGTTTTTCTGGAACAAATTTTTTGTGCTTTGAGATGACTGAAATGTCTGCTGGGATAAATTTTGCGATTTCCTGCTCAAGCAGCAGAACATTAACAAGGAAGAAACTTGATAGTTTCAACTTTTATTACTGTTGAGTTACGCTACGCTCTACTTAGAGACATTTCACTGAATTCTATTAAATCCTCGAAGGTGATACAGTACTGGACCTAAAGGACTGACGCAACAACAAAATGGAGCAAAAATCCCACCGCTGCACCCTACAATGCCTAAGAAAAGAACTGTTATTTCTATGCTACGACCGGTAATATTTTAATACGAGAATGTAAAATTTTAATTGCAAAAAGTAATATCGTTTAAACATGCTTTCTTTGACTGAAGGGAGTACATTTTTGCGGAGTGTTATTCTGCGGAAACTTTAATATTTTTTTAATATTTTTGCGGATCGAGGGCATCATCCATGTCCAATACTGTTGACCTGATACGACCCGAAAAAATCAAAGTACGATCCGTACGGATCGACAAAACGAGACGACCCATAAACTGTAGTTGTCAACCCGAAAATTGCATCTCATTGGAGACAAGGTTACACAGGGATTGCCTAAATGAAGATAGCGAGATAGACGCAATAATTTTTGGCGGAAGTACTTAATTAGGTTAACTAGGTTAATGGAGTACGTTAATAATTGCGAGTTAATTTTATTTGAAAGGTTACGAGTAACTCAACCATAGGCATAACCATAAAAGCACTTATGTCTAGTGAAAACGGGCCCGACACAAAGATAAGCATAAGGATCTAACAATAAGTCTTCTGCTTAAGCCACTGTTCGTTTTCACTTGATGCAAATTCTTCTGCTTCGCTTATTCTAAAGTCGCTATATATAATGAAAACCAGGCCTTCGATGGCGTACCATAAGAGGTAGTGTGTCATACCAAACTTAAAATATGACATAAACGATGGATTAATTGTCATGCGTATTTTGTCATGCGTACTAGGTTTTAACGCAATACAACTGTTTTCTTCTTTCAGGGGATTTTTTGGATTGTAATATTAATTGTATAAACCACAAGCACTCAAAATACGGGTTTCGAATTGTGTATAACTATTGCCATATTCTGTACTTGTCTAAGAAGATTCTAGAAGCCTTTAGGCTCCATCGATATTTTTTAAAACATCAAGTATTCTGTATTTCTTTAAATTACACTTGCCAAACAAACAATTTCTTTTCTGATACTATGCCATACTTTACCTCATGATCCACGGTACCGGACGCGGCCATGATGGACATGGATAAAGGCGCTTCCAGGGTAACCACGCCGCCCTTCAGTATCTCGCATTTTTTACGTCGCATTTTCTATCTCGCATTTCCTATCTCGAATTTTGTATCTCGCATTTTGTATCTCGCATTTCGTATCTCGCAATTTGTATCCTGCATTTTCATCTTGCATTTCGTATCTCGCAATTTGTATCCTGCATTTTCATCTCGCATGTTTATCTCGCATTAATGGATAAAAAAACTTTCCCTACAATTAAGGTGGCTCCAAGTAGTCTTTTTTGGGTCACACTTTCCTTTTTGAATGCGCTTATACATAATCTTACTTTAGCTCAATAAATCTGAATTTGATACCAGATATTAGGCTTGGATGAAAGTTTTGGATGATGCTCTTTTATGCTAATCAGAGTTTCTATAGCAAAGGTAAACAAATATGGCGAAAAACAGTTTTTCCAAAATATATTTCGATTTGGGGGATACCCAAGACAAGCGAATAATTGCGTTATAATGTACACAGTGTAGCGCACTAAATGGAAAAATTTCAAATTAAACTGTTCGATTATGAATAATTCGCTAAAACATTTTTAACAAGTGTTTTTTTCATGTTTGAAATATAAGCGATCAAAACATTCCAAAAGTTTCACAAATAATCCTTAAATTACCACAGAAAGTTTCCTCAGACTAAAATTATTACTCCCTGCAAATAGCTCTGACTAATTCCTCGGCAATAAAGAGATCGTGCTTTTCATTCAAATGCAGTTTAAAAAGAGTGAAAACATCAAGCAAAACTGCATTTGAATGAAAAGCTCGATCTCTTTATTGCCGAGGAGTTAGTCCGAGCTATTTGCAGGGAGTAAAAAAAAACTTAAGTCTGAGGAAACTTTCTGTGGTAATTTAATGATAATTTGTGAGACCTATGGAATGTTTTCACCGCTTACATTTCAAACATGAAAAAACACGTGTTAAAAATGTTTCAGCGATTGATTCAAAATCGAACATTTTAATTTGCTTGAAATTTTCCCATTTAGTGTGCTAGACTGTGTATGTTATAGCGCATTTATTCGCTTGTCGTGTGTAGCACCAAAATCGAAAGAGAATTTGGAAAAACTGTTTTTCGCCATGTTTGTTTACCGTTGCTATGGAAACGCCGATTAGCATAAAAAGAGCATCGCTCAAAACTTTCATCCAAGCTTAACATCTGGTATCAAATTCAGATTCATTGAGCTAAAGTGAGATTATGTATAAGCGCATTTAAAAAGGGAAGTGTGACCCCCCCAAAAAACTTCTTGGAGCCACCTTAAGTCGCATCTCGAATGTCCCTTACCGGCTTCCGTACGAAAGCGATAACAGAAACATCAAACAAAGACATTTCTCAGGTTTCATAACCATTTCGCTTTATTAACTTAAAATTAAAAAGACCACTTGATTGATTACAACATGTATTCCACTTAATTATCATATAACTAGTAATAGTTGACACTACAGCTGCCCCCTCCTTTATATGAAATATCATTTTCTATACAACACATCAAAGTATTAAAATTATTGGGTTCTTGCTAACTTAAAACCAACAAGACAACTTTAAATTGCATGATACAACAAACAATATTTTATTTTTCATTGTTGTTGTTGTTCTTCTTCTGGTACTTTCTCCTCAATATTTTCATGGTGGTGTTTCATTTCTGTTATAAGTTTGCCACTTTGCGACAGGTGAAAGTCAATGTTTTCCATCACTAGAAGCTTCTCTACCAGTTGTTCGACATTGTCTTTGTAGTTAAATATATCTTCTTAAAGGAAAGTGTTTACAGTCTTTTTTAATGCTGTTACATTGAATTGCCTTTCATCTTTTTTAAGTTGGAACGTTGTGTTCATTTCCAGATAGCAATTTTTCACAAACTTACATGGATCTGTTGCAGCCGAGACACTGAACAATTTTGGAACCTGGATTTCCATTTTTTTTTCCTACAGTCTTTGTTGTTGCAAATTGGATCGATCCTGTGTTGGCGATTTGTGTCTGAAAAATCAAGTTTATGAAATTCGTGATCCTAAATTCAAACTGAAGTAGAAAATTGAAGTATCGAAACTGAATCGGTGGATACTAATCCTGTTTCTGAATTATATTTGGTTATAACTTGTGGTTGGAGATTTGTGTCTGACATATCAAGTTTATTCGTGGATAGCGTGGCTAAAAGCTGCAAATTTATGTAACTGGTGAAAACACTGCAAATTTACTCACCTTTCACGGCCGCGATAACATCAACTGCAAAACTGCTCGATCGACGTAACAAATGATAATGCAATAATTTACCCAATTAGGGGTGTCGCGCTATATAGCGAAAAACAACTGTCTTCGCGCGCGCTAAAACGAGAATTTAATGTCGTCAAATTGCGTCTGCAAATCACAAACTAAAGTTTAAAAATGTAAAAATTCACATTTTACAAGTTATAAAAGAACGAAATGGAACTCAAAAATTGCTCAAACACATCTTGGTAACGAGCGCAAAACATGATTTCGTCTAAATGAATTCGACACATTTGCGGGTTTGAACAGCCGCGCACAGATACTCGAAAATATTTATCGTTCTTATTTATCGTTCTCTCTCAAAATGACAATTTTATTCGCAATATGATCGTGACATTAATTCGCTATTTCAGCGCACGCTAATACAGTTGTTTTCGCTATATAGCGCGGCACTCCTAAAAGTAACTAAAGCCAAGATTTGGCTTTTACCCGTGACATATTTTTACCCAGTACTACCTTGCGCGCCTCGGCTGTTCAAGTCGGGATTTGATCCGTATATACAAAATATACCATATATACGCGGGGACTTCAATTATGCCTCCTCGGGTTTTGGCCTCTGGGCCAAAACCATGCGGGGGCAATTAAAGTGAGTGTACAATGTTCATTTTAAAACTTTTCTTATATGAAAAGAGTTGCTAAATAATAAATGAATATAATCAGTCTAAAGTTAAATCTACAAGTTACATGTTGGTGAAGTAATATTCAAGTTATCATACATTTTAACCAAAATCATAGTTGGTAGTTTCGTTTATAGTAAACAAAAGACAACTCCCTTTATTCTAGTTTGACTCAACTGCAGGAAGTGGGCGAGAGATAAAAATAGCTATAAAAACAAAAGTTCCCTTGCTAAATTAATGAAGATTCCAAAAACACTTTTAAAGATAATCTTTAAAATCTTACTCGTAACTAATTTATTGTTTTTCTTTTTGAGCGAGCTTTTTAACTTAACTTTGTAGATTTTAGATAATATTTTTACTGTATTTGAATGTCATTAGCGCCTTTGAATCGCCGAGAAAAGGCGCTATAGAAATGTATATATTGTTATTATCATTATTAATAAATATCATTAGTTATCTATTATTAATTTTAGAATAAATATATAGAAATTTATAGAATTTTGAAATATTCTTACGTATATATATACATGCGAGTATATCTTATGTTTGATAGTTTAAACTCGCTAAAAAGGCACAAGTCTTTACTCACATAAATGAAAATTAAGTTTCTATGAAAATCACATTCTTTTTCTCAACATATTTGGACATTGCATGCATGATTATATGTTTCTCTGCAATTATTTTATTTTAAATCATTTTGTGATAAATGCTTTTAGTCTTATTTACTCAAGAAAAAGGAGGGTTTTGCACTTAGCAGTCAAAAAATGTCATTTTCTACTACACTACTAAATATTTATTATTTCAAGCCAATTTTGTACATTAGTCCTGTGACATCTTCACCATTATTATTGCATAGAGGATTTCAAAGTCACAGGAAAAGTCAATGATGCGCAATTGATGTTTGATGACGCTTTTCAAGGGCGAAATTACAAGAGACTTTGCATTCCTGTTTATTTTATAATCCTTGGTGCGAATGAACATAATCAGAATAATCGTTCTGGAATGTTTGATTTTTGACGTATCAGATTTAAAAAGCCTCTATTGTAAGAGTGACTTTCTCTAACCACCAGACATACCACGGCAGGAAGTGAAATAAGAATAGAAACCCTTTGCTTCCAGAAGGGCTTTTATTTGAAGCGAAACGTGTAATAGACTGTCACAATGAGAAATGGAAACCTGAAATTCGTACTATTAAACTCGCATCGCGCTGAAAAATGAAAGCGCACAGAGACATTTGGATACATTGTACCAAATTTTCGTCAACAAAGGGAGGCTTTTTCATACTTTGGATGGCAATTTAAATACCATCCAAAATAAAAGGCACCATTCGAAGATTATATAGAAGTATGATTTGGTAGACACACGTCACACAACTCCAAATTCCCTCAATCCTTATTTCCTTAACAAGTAACTAAAATCTTGCAAACGTTGTGGAATTGTGAACTGCAGGAATGTATACCGTTATAAAGGACACTCAAGCTACTCAAGCTATGCTGACTTCCAAAATGTCTTGAAGAAAACGTCATTAATATACCCCAAGCCAATTCTAAGATATGTTTTGGATCAAGCTATTATTACTTGATCGAATAAAGATTGAGCAAATTCTTGTTCGACTTTTGATCTAAATACACAACTGCGATGTGATTTAAATCTACACGCGCTTTCGACAACACTACTTCATCCTCAGTCGAGATTGTGATGACTTTGCTCACATTGATTACTTGCATATTGTGGATTAGCCAATCAAAATGGCTAATCCAGTGAGTTTTTTCCATCCCGTTCTGCTCCTCCCCAGTCCCCCCTTTTCAATCTCCCCTACCCCTTCCCTCTTGGTTTACATCTCTCAGGCAATCTTCGTACAAGGATGCCTACTAAGTCGTTTGCAAGATCAAGTCTCAAAAGGCTCATCCTCTTCCAAAATGGTCGACAACCTTTTCGTTTTCCGCCAATGCTTGTGGTCGTTTGTTCTTTGTCCAGGGGAAATTCTTGTTTCGCCATCCATCGTCAAAGATGGATCTATCAGTTTTAGAACCTCAGTCAGCTTCTTATTAAGGATATAAGCTTGTGGTAGATTATGAATCAAATCAATGGTCTTCAACTGGTCGCTAACTTGGTCGAAAAACATGTTTTTGGCCTGTTCCTTTTTCAGTTGTGAAGTTGTCATTTCCAATGTTTTAGCATCACTGACTGCGTCGTTCAGCGAACTGATAAATAAACTCATCAGTATAATTGTTATACCCATAAGAAGCACAATAACAAAGGCATAGCCAAGTGGGTTTGCTTCGACCAGCTCTTTTATGGGTCGAGCTTTCACTTTCCCCAGAACGATTTCCAGCTGGTAGGAAAATGCTGGCCAAAAACTTGAATATCTCCTATTAAGCGATCCAAACAGCAAGATTCCCGATTGAAGGAATGCAAAGAATAGAATAAAAAGAACAACCAGGAAAGAAAATAGATCTCGCATCCAAATGCGCAGTGCATGAGAAAATACACGTGTATACATGTTAAAGTAGGTAAGTTGTAATATTTTGACTGCTGTAAGGAAAGTGAGAACAGCTATAATACAGTTTTCAACATTTTCCCACAGAACAGCCGTCTCAAAATTGATTGTAGCAAAGATGTTTCGCTGCAATTCCTGCATGGTTTTAGAAATATGGTAGGATTTAAAAAAGCTTACTAAAAGAAGTGAGATTGATGTGACAAGGTGGATCAAATCAAGCCAGTGCCAAACACAGCATAGGAAACGCCGTCCTTGACGAACCAATGTTGCCATAGTTTGAGCAGTCTTGAAGAAGACCATGGCAATAAAGATGACCAGTGATAGTCCTTGAAACACTTGAAGTATAGAATCCGTGTTGTGTAACGATATGATGTTGATATGTTTTAATGCAGTGGCCTGCCCTGTCTGAAGGAGTTCGAAAAAGAAGGAACAAACACCTAATGCACTGATTCCTGGGTTAAAAAAGTTGAATTCTACGATGACGGCCCTTGTTTGACGATCAATCCAGTGTCCTGATTGTAGATGGTGTATCACTATGTAAGCAGTATCTTCTTCGTAGCCCAGATCGGCGGAATATCCCCCACCACCATACCACGCGTGGTATCCCCATTTCGGTGACGAGTTGAGTTCTTCTGCCGTTTGGTACACCCAAGAACGGGAGCATTGTTTGAACTGAACCGTTGAGTTTGCTTCTTTAGATTCAAACGCCTCTCTGGACTCCGTCTTAGTGGAGTATGAATCGTAGCAGTCTTGTTGCCACGCATCCAAGTGGAAGAGCTTATGCACTGGACATTGGACTAAGAAAAAATAGATTATGTACATATTATATTGTGTTATGAAACGAATAAGCATGAAAGTAAGAACGCCAACCTAGCACTATTGAAGTTACCAATGCAGGTTAAGAATTTCACCAAACTGATAAACTAACCTTTTCTTGCTCTCAGCTGACGTAGTCTTAGCATTCCAATCATAGTAGATGCGAGTTCGCCGTTTACCAATAAAGATTTGTGCGGTTGCTGGTGACTGACGTAGAGGTATGGAATTAGGGACTCGCTCATCCACTTCCAGAACAATCTTGGATTTGTAACCTGAAATATGAAGTCCCAATTAGTAAACGAATACGTGTACTAGTGAAACAAAATCTCCCGTATCGCCTAAATATAAAGCTTATAGTAATATTGCCCTCATATTTTCCAGATTTATTCTGAGATAGTATTGTGTAAAGAGTTATAAAACGTCAATTAGGGGACAGAAATGTTCCACAATTCCATTGTTGTATTCTTATTTTCTAGAATGATCCTTGAAAGCCCAAGCTACGGTATGAAAAGCTAAGAACTTGCGCGCGATATATACGCAGTACCAACAACCCGAAGCTAGCATCCAGCCTCCCTGCTGATCTATCAACTCTTTCGTACAGCCTTCCTCAGTGGTAAAAGGTCCCTGCATACGTTCGGGGTGATGGTGATAAAGCTGGATTTTTACTGTCCCGTAATTTTTACGTTCGTAAATGGAGTTAGAGACAGTAGTGAACAGTTTACGTACAAGCAAAACGTTGAGCACAGTTCAACATTTTAGCGGAGCACTTGGCGGGCCGAAGGCCCGGCTGCGCAGCACCATACTCATAGATCATAGAACCTATGTCCGTCATTTTTCATGGTTATGGCTAGCGGAATGTTTCGCGGGCGCGCCTCCGTGACATGTGTCAGTCAGCAGTCAAGTCGGTCGCGCAAGGCAAATTCGCGGGCGCGTATGACGCCACACGCGCTGCTACACAGTCGTCAGCTCTGTAAACACTTTTTAAAGTTTTAAAAAAGTTGGATCTTTCGCAGTGTTTAGCGGAGCAGTAAAGTCGTTACTTCCCTGCATTTTTTCGCGGTTCGCTACTCAAGACAGGGATACTAATTAAGGGATACTCAGAAGCCGCTTTAGTGGAAAAAGAAGAGCTTTCGGGGATAAATCTTGCTTCGAGGAACCCTCATACGTTTTTATCAATGCAGAAGCAATGCGGGGAGTGCCTTGTTTTTACTACGGATTTCAGAACCGAAGAAGCGGAGTTTTAATGAATTTCCAAGTAGTCCAGTAACTTAAAGGTAAAATAAATCACCTTTTCGATGGGAATTTATGTTGATATCAATTTTTGATTGACTTTTCCTTTGTGTTTTGGAGACACGTTTATGAAACGTGCTCAAATTAAGTCGTGCTGTTATCTTGAATTTCATCGAGAACAGCTTTGCCTTGATGCGCTGTAAATCGTACGTGTTTTACTTTTAAACATAAACTAATGAAGATTTGAACAAAATTTTTCGAAAGAAGATTGTGTTGTCCAATTTTATGTGCTTGTTCATTCATTACATAGATTGAAAAGCGATTTTATGTAAACAAAACAAGACTTAGATTTTCTGTCTTCACTCGCGTCTCCTTTAATATGTAAATATGTTTGTGTATTTTTGCAATTTTGATTTCCAAATCAGTTTCTCGGGCAATTTTGGGCAAACAAAAACTGTATTTTATTCGGAAAGTAGTCGTACCTGTAATTCTAGACGGAGAAAAGTTGTTTTTGTGAACTTTTCTACGGTCTAAATGTGCTGTGCAGACGGTCGGGTAATACTATTTTTTGAGAATTGCTAAAATTGAAAAATAGCCTGGTCGTCAATCTTAATTCTTGTGCTTCCGACCTTTCACCTTAGTTAAGTTTCACCTTAGTAAGCTTGTTCATAGTGCTTCGCTGTTAGGCTCTGCCTATCTATATATATTACGTTTACACAAGCTGTTCACACATCGTCTCATTGATTTACGCACGTAAAAATTATGCGACTTTGCAAATCCAGCTTAACTGGGACGGTGCACTGCAAGATGCATTGCTGCAACAGGCTGCAGGGATGGGACATGTGGCCTTAATCAAAAACAGTATATTATCCAGTGAGAAGAGAGGAAGCGCAGAGGAATGGTAAGTAACAGCAGAAGGCAATAAGGGATACTATACAGTTGTTAAGATTGCTTTTTATAAGTAAACACTACTCGTTTCTGCCTTCCAAAGTGATAAATTTCGTTGTCTAAATGGGTACCTACAGTATTGGCAATATAAAGAAATTTTCTTTCTTTCCTTTGTATCCATGCAAACTGAGAGATCTAGGACAAGATCCTGTTGAGCCTACTTTGTCAGCCACAGTACCTCAGTACAGCCTCATTCTCACATTCACGGCGAAAATGCTTTCTGTGCAGCATTTCTCAAACTCGTATCAGGTCTTCTACTTGTCATTCCACTGATTGAGCATTATTCCTTTGGAAATTGCACTTGTATCATGAATTATCATCTAATCATTGTTACATTAAGAATGATTTCTTCAAAATAGGCCGCGAGTATTAATTTGTTTAGTCCATAGTGCTTCTGATTGGAGTATTTCTACACTGTTTTTAATCCGCATACAGCACCTCGCTGAAGAGTGAGATGCAGGATTTCAGAAAATTAATTCAGTTTGTTTTTAGAACGAAGCATGATACAATGGTATGTATTGTTATTCAATGAGATAGAAATATGATTTCCATCTCATTAAACTAGTTTTATGCAATCCCGCACCATTTGGTGTCGCTAAATGTTTATTTAAAATCTCAGTAATCATTATCACAGCATTCTGTCTTGTTTTTTTGTTTTTTTTTTTTTCGGGTAGCAGTGTATCTGAGAATTTTGTTAATTGGTTTTTCAGGTAAATTTTCAGGCAAGCACGAAAACGTTCAAGATACAAGTGATACACATCAATAGAGATTAAATTGGAATTAATTCAAAAGTCTTTCCAAGAACAAGAATTGAATTAGAGGTTTTCAATATTAAAATGAAAATCATCAGGATTTTGGTATTACATACGAAACGTTATTTTCAATTAACACATTTTTGGATTCCAGTGTAAAGGAAAGCAATATCATTTATTTGTAGTGACAACGACATTTATCACCTTGGAAGACAGAAACGAAGATTTATGAATTATTTGAGCTACCAAGTTTTAATAGTTTTAATAGGTTTAAGGTAAACAATCTTAACAAAAATCTGTCTAGTATCCAGTGAGGAACTTGATTGAGGATTTCCATAAGAACACTAAATGTGGGTAAAAGTAAAAGAGAGAAAACAGTTGACGTTTAAAAATGGTTATCTTGCCTTATTGTATTGTTGAGCAACAATGTACATGTAAGTTGTTAGTGAAACATGGTTGAATAATGTGGCGCAAAACCTTAATGGGCTTTTCTTTCTAGTTTGAAAATCGTGCAAACTTCGGAAGAATAAATACCTTCCGAAAAAGGTATCTTGAGCTAATCATTAATTGTAGAGTGCAGCGGACAGTACCACAGCAGTTGTATTATATGTCGATCAACATAAATTTGGTTTTTCCCTCAAAACAATAAGAAAACAACAGCCGCCTTTAGGAGTATTAATTGCTTTGATAATGGATTTTTTGCAGTCTTGTCTAATTACATCACTCACTTGACAAAACACTCGACTGTCCCTTAGTGCCTTACTTCTGTTTTGTGAAGATTTCTTTCTTTGTTGATGTTGCAATTAATATTTTATGTTCAATTGTTTTTATGAAGTTCCAATGTTCTGAAACGTAAACCTCGGCTTGTGAAAATAAATTTTAGCAACTCCTTTACGAGATTTAATCGATTAAATATAACTGTCTTGTAAGTTTAAACTTAATGCACGTGTTTTACAGAAAATTGAAATGTTTTACATTTTGCATTGTGTTAGTTTATATTGTTTAGAGGCCCTGGTTGCATGTTTAGCGATTAAACGTAGTGAGAACGTTATTTCCTACCTTTGTTAAATTCCCAATGTGATTATCAATGGATCTGGATAAATGGTATCTTGCCGAGTTCCTGTTTCCATACGAAAGTACTCCAAGAACAACAAGAAAGGTTACATAGAAGCATGCCTGGCTAATGGACAAACGACGTTTGGTTCTGGCGACACTTTCTTTCCTCATCCGGTTTGATACCTCAGTAGACATTGGAATGGTAGTTGCTATCTCCAATGGTATTTCTTCATCACGTTGTTTTTGAGAGAAAAATTTGTTCTCTCTGACTTTTGAAAACATAACAGACATTGAGACAAGAAGGAGACATTTAAATGGCTGCACAATCATAATGTCTTCAAAGAAAGAGGTGATAACCGAAGAAATCCATTCTTGGCTTTTGTCTTTTCCCCACATGAGACTGTATGAAACAGTGGCGGCTGCTGAAGCGGTAGTCACGATTGCAAGCAAGGTAAATGTAATGATGAGCAAGCACAGACGCGAACGTTCTCCTTGCAAGCGTTTAATGCTTCTCTTGAACAACAGAATGATGATATGCAGGGGCAAGATGATAAGGTTGCTTTCGATACTCACTATGGCCTGTCTTGCAGAAAATTTCAATGGACCCAGATTGATAGTTTGGGATGAGTGCGTACCCCAGTAATAGAATGTAGCATTGACAGCCATTGTACACAACAGCAACGAAAAACAAAAGGAGATCCTTTGAACTCTAGTGAAACTGTCTCCTGGAGACTTGGTTATAACGGACAACCAGAGGTGGCCATTGGAAAACATTTCCTTGACGAGTTTTGTTGTGATACTGGGACCGGAACAGGAAGGGTTTTGAAGCACGTCGTTGGAGAAGGATTCATCCTCCAGACTGAGCCACGTCTCGAATATAAATTTCCAACAGCTTCCAGAGTTTGCATCTGTAATTTCGATCGCATCTAAAAACCACGAAGGGTCCTCGCCTGAATTATCATGCCAAATACGTAAGGAATAAATTTCACCTATGTCTTTGTGCAAAATGATCGTAAACTTTTGTTCAGTCCCTCGAGCAAAAATTGGTTTGGAGCCAGTACTACTGTCTTGAGATAGGTTGATGGTACCACTGTTACCTTCAACTCCATTCATTATTAACGAAACTTTGGCTGTTGTTCCTGCACCCAGCCAGAGACCTGTCTTTATGGACATCTCGTACCTATGACCTTCTGATTCTGATGCAACACAGACAATTGGAGTTTCGTTGTCTTGTAGCTGAAATTAAAAAAAAAAACAGAGCAATCGAAACTAATTTCGGGTTTAATAAACAAGCAGAAGTATATCAGCAAAATTTATATTCTCCTGTTTTAAGAACTGATGAAAGATAAAGGCCTAAACATATTGAACCAAGTCATCCAAGACTCACACATCAGTACAGTAAAACTGAATATACGTACTGAGCAACAGCATTAATGCGCTTGTTACCTGCAACAATTACATTTGTTGCTGTCATTACAATGTCGATTTTCTTTTTGTACACGAAGTATGTCATTCATGTACCGTGGAACTAGTTAACGTATCTACCGAACTTTCCATATCTTATTCATTGGGCTAACTGAATGTACCATACCATGTATATACCTTAGCTATATCTTTGTTGTCAGCCTTTCTGGCCATAATTACTGCAACCAGGTAAAGAAGAAAACATGTTAACACCGTTCCAAGCACTAGAAATGTGCCAGGTGCGTCGGGAGATCGCAGCGCATCATAAACTTTCTCAAACTTGATTTTATTTGGTGGTACCAGGTATCCTCCAGCAAAGGACGTCAGGTGAGTACAAGAACAATTTAGAATGGAGTTGCTGATGATATTCTCTACCTTCAAATTGAAAAACAAAAGAGCAACTAAATTAAGCTATGTTCTATAGAGCTTTTGGTCTATTTTTGATCTACTGGACACATCACTTTAGTTTGTAGTAGTTCCTTAACCGTTTTTCATTTTCCAAGAACTACTACAAACAAATGAATGGCGTCGCCAGGAGCCCTAAAATGGGACAAAACTACGCTTATCTTTAGTGGGGTACATCGAATATCAATTTTTCAATCAGTATGACGAAACCAAACCTGAACTAAGGCCCCTACATCGACGACTGTATTGGCACTACCTCATTCAATAAAGAGGACAATTAATCGATTTATAACTTCTTTCAATACATTTGTATTTTTCACCGACTTCAAAACATAGCTGGGAAATTTCTGAAACTTCGTTAACTTTTCTACAAGTGTGCACTGCAAATCTACAGATTCACACAATTATCGGTTACATTCATCTTTGCATCCATCACGTGTTAAAAACGGCATCCCGTATCCACAATTTCTTAGACTTCGACGCTTATGTAGTGATGATTCCGATTTTTCCAACAAATCAGAGGAAATGTGCCAGTTCTTCAAGAAACGTGGCTATCCCGACTCTATTGTACGGGTCAACAACATGCACAACACATTAATCGACAGTCAGCACTATAGGAATGTTACAAAAGGAAGATAAGGAGAGAATTCCATTCACCCTTACAATGTACTTTCCACCCACACAACCGCGCAGCTGAAAGCATCATTACTCCAAAATCACCCCGAAATAGACAGACGTTTTTCACAACTCCACTGATCGTGTTTACTTCGTGATAAAAACATAAGCAACGTTCTAGTGAGAAGCGTACTGAAATCTGACGATCAACTTGTACTTTTAAATGTGGAAAAAATGTCGGGACCCAAACGATGTATTAAAATCACTGATCGCTTTACATGCACCTCCGCAAATATTTTTAACTGCTGACATGTACTTAATGCAAAAAGATATACATAGTTTGCGAAATAAGGAGGAAAGAAAAAACGGGAAAAAATTACCAAATTTTTGTACCTGTGAGTTTAAATCAATATTATTATTGAAATTATTTTTTACACTCATTCCCAATTTCATTAAGGCCGTAAATAATTTTAATAATTTTAAAATTTGTTTTGAGGTCCACTGGTTTATAGGTAATCATAAATTACTGTCATGTGTTCTACCCTCATAAAATAGTGTTGTCGTTACTTACTTGCCCTTACTAACCAAACGTTGAAAGAATGACAGAGACGCATCTAAACCCAAAATCCAGCGCCATCTGACAATTTAGAATTCAAAATGAAGAAAGCAAGGCCGAGAAGTGACTAATCATTGTAGAAACCAAGTTTTGGTTTATTACAAGATAGTTGATATTGAAACAATATTTCGGCTCTAATACAGAGTCATAGTCATGTAATGATATTTTACAAGAAGGCAACTTAAATACCATAGGTAATTAGGCGTATTAACATTACGTAATATAACTAGAATTCTAGGTAATCAGAGAAAGAGGTCTAATTCTCTAGAGGCTTTAAGTCCTTAGTCAATGCCAGGCCGAGATTCTTGATGTAGAAAGCTTCAAGAAACGCTAATTGTGACTAATTGCCGAATTGGAAGCAATTATGTTATAGTTGTTGTGAACTACATTAAGAATATGGTCTTTGAAACTAACACAGGGCAATTTGGATGGTCATTATTGAAACAATCAGGTAGTACATGTAAGCCAACCAATTCATTAAAGCCATGTTACAAAATTTGCAGCAACTCTAAATTATTTCAGAACTAAGTTAAAACAATTGATAACTTTTTGTCTTGGAACGATTTTCCTAAGAGAGTTCACTGATCTATGCTCAACCGTCTTAAGAAAAACATCAACAAACCCAAACAATCGAACAAATTTATAGAAGACAATGATGTTAAAAAACAATGCAAAAATCTAACGTAGTTTATAAACTCTCTTTTTCAATATATTAGCAAAACAGATCGCTCCTTAGTTTTGAGTCCCCGTGAGCATGCCACTAGGCCAGAACAACCTATGTATCACCATCTTGTTAATTGCAATGGCTTTAATTTAATGAATTCGACCTTAGCTTACGTGGACTACCTGATTGTTTCAATGACCATCCATTGCCCTGTGTTAGTTTCAAAGACCATATTCTTAACGCAATTCAGAACAACTATTAGATAATTGCTTCAAATTACAATTGGTCACAATTAGCGTTCCTTGACTGAAGCTTTCTACATTAAGAATCTCAAGCCCAGTATTGACAAAGGACTTAAAGCCTCTAGAGAATAAGACCTGTTTCTCTGATTACCTATAATTCTAGTTATATTACGTTATGTTAATACGCCTTATTACCTAAGATATTTAAGTTGCCTTCTTGTAAAATATCATTACATACATGACTATGACTCTGTAATAGAGTCGAAATATTGTAAGTTTGAATATCAGTTATCTTGTAATAAACCAAAAATTGGTTTCTACAACGAAATCACTTCTCGGCCTTGCTTTCTTCTTTTGCATCTAAACCCTTCGCCCAAAACTTTAATCTCCACAATCATTCTTGACAACATAACGATCTGTGGCCTTTCCATACACCAAAATGCGTAAAAATTATAGAAAAATTTTAGCTTACAAATCATAATCCCCATGGAGTCAACGAACGCTTTTCATTCAGCTATCAACACAGCACTACAGCTTCTTTAGAAACTAACCCCTTCATGGCTAAAGACGGCAGGCGCGCAAAGATATCGACCACCTTACTTACCTTACACCCTGCTGTTTTCCAGTTAAATTCATTTGATTCCCAGAAGAGACAGGTATATTCGCTCACTGTGTATGTGTAGTTCACATTTTCTATCATTGACCTTGAAGGAGGTTCTTTGACCTCGATACAGTTCTCCTCGTCTTGCTCTTCCTTGCCTTCCCCTTCCTCTTGGTTTTCGTCATTTTGTTTAACATTAAACTCTATATCGAGAATATAGTTTCCAGGAGTGAATGCAGTAAAAGAGATGGTTACATTATTATTCCCCTTGCAAGTGATCTTTCCTTTTTTGCGCCACTTTTTCCGTGCACGTTTGCACTCGAACGAAGGTGATAGCTCATCGGGTGGTAATATTTTAAGGTAGGAGATAGTGGCATGATTGTCTTGAGGGACTATCGAGATTTCAACCATGGTTTCTCCTTGTTGAACATTTATTTTGTGATGTCTAAGCATTCCATGTGTTCCTAAAGAATTATTTGCTGGGTGGTGAGATGTCGATCGGTTCAAAGGCAATAGGATTGTGATACCTGGTGACAGATCAGACATGGGCACCAGTTTCTCTCTGCCGTTCCGAACATCCAAACTTGCCACATGCGTTGTAACCCTCTGGCTGCTGTTGTCCCAGGTAAAAGGATTGAAAGGCGTACTCCACATCTGCAAACGATCAGTAGACAGCAAAATAAATTACACCCTGTTTAATCTGATCAGCAAAGTTGTGATTGACAAGTGTATCAAAAAGCGTAGACATTTCTTCTTCCTTGCCCCCAGATTTTGCAGATTCCTATCCTATCTTCTGTGAAGTCACAATAATCATGATTTCAAGGTGCTAAGTGATAATGAGTGATTTCGAGATAAAGCAAGAGAGATTAAGTACCGCGTTCTACAGCAAACGTAAACGGCAGCTTGCAGTTGATCATCTTCACTGTTCCTCGAATCGTTAAATAAATCCACTAGAAAAATCGAAAACAATTCACATGTTCATTACAAACGGAAAACTATTCACTTCCACGTAGAAACGGCAAACGGCAGATCTCTGCCGTTCGCGGAAGAAATATACGCGAAGCTTAATCTCTATACTTTTAAGTGTGATTATTTATTTGCAGTTGTGAAATTGAACATATTTTGCAAATGACTCTTTCCTTTTTTAAAAAGCAATTTTAATATATGCATCAGTGGAAGAAAATATAACTTAAGAAAGGTGAGAGACACTACAATCCGCTATTACAACGCATCACATTTGCTCCCAACCGGTAAAGGTGGTGTTTGTATTTGTCGTAAGATAAAAAGTATATTGGAATGATATTTATTTTACGCCCATTAACACTGTGAAGCTGAAAGTGCAACATATGCGGTGCATTGAAGTATTACCTTCCAACCTTTTTACTTTACTTTACTTTAATAATTCATTAATTGTAAATGTAATTGTAATAGTAATTGTAATAATAATTGTAATAATAAAGTTGTTGTTGTTGTTGTTTACTCATCTGGCATGCCTTGGGACTATAAGTATGCAACTGTTTTTTGACAGCCCGTTTTTATAACAATGGTCAATGCGCTTGCAACGTTTGTCTCCTTTTTAAATTAATTCGGGATTATTTGGGATTGTGTTAATTATCTTCTCTCAGTTTTCGGTTATACTCTGTCCCCAAGGAAAAATATTGTCATATTAAAAATCGCGGGTCCAAGAAATTACGTATTTCGATATCAGGTGACATTCCATTATTAGTAATACAGTTCTATTTTACGTACGGCATGTTTAAAAGCACTTAAAAGCACTCTTAGTGTTCACGAGATTTGCAAAACATAACTGATATTACCTCCAAAAACAGTATGTCGCTGTCATTAACCCTTGTATTTAAAGCCTTGTTGAGATCTGGGATTATAAAGCTGCTGCGATCTGCATTAAGTTTCAAGTGGTTAATGTCTTTTCTGTATGTAGATACCACTGTTATGCTGAGGTATTTTGACGTGAGTGTTACGTTTCCTGGGATCGTTTTCAGTGACTGGCGGATACTTTGAATCATTTGATCCTTCAGGGATAGGAGCATCTTCGTGATATTGATATTCTAAGAAAAAAAAAACAGACGGATGATAGAAACATGTTAAATGATCAGTAATTGTTCGCCAGGTCCCTGCACAAAAATGTTTATTTTTCCTTTGGAAAAACAGCAGAATTCTTTTAAACAGATTACTGCATCACTTGCTAAGTAAACAGTTATTCGTGTTGTCGTTAGAGGGAACTGGACGTTCGGGTGAGTCACTTATTTTTATCTCCAGAACCGTGAGGAGGCCCCGTGCTCAGGGTCTGGCGGCTGAGATGGCCAGGCAGGAATAAACGTATACAAACGGGCTTGTCTAGGACAGCTCAATTAACCTCAAAAGGAAAGTTATTGGCAAAACGATCTAAAATTGGGTTTACTCGACAGGTTTTTAGATATGTTTTAGCTTTGGTGTAAACTGTGGGAGTCAAAATGGCCACATACCGGTTTCTGTACGGCGGTGTCCCGATTTCTGAAATGAGCATCTTTGGAAGTGATCCTCATCAGTCTTCCAATGCTGAAGATAACATTTTCCAATAGCATTGACAGAGGTGGTCGCTTTGGTGTCAAAGATCTGAGCAATTCGCTTGTATTCGCTACCATTTGTTTTAAAATTTCATATAACTGAAAATTTAAATATATGAAAAAAATGTATGTTTTACAAACTATTTCAGTGAACGTTGTCTGAAAAATTGTGCATTGGTAAATTCCAACACCGCAAGGCATTGTGCGTTCACATGCAAGTAATGGATCAACAACGAGTGCGAGGGCTTGATCGGGGCATCCAAACACCGAGAAGCAATGAAATGCTTTTATTGTTTCAAGGTTTCAAGGTGTTTGGTTGCCCCGATCAAACCTGAAGCACGAGTTTTTGATCTGGCTTCTCAAATGAAACAATACAGAATTATTCAGTGTTGGTTTTTTTTGCTTTGTCCTTTTCAAATTCCGTCACATGCATAATTTTATTGAGATTGTTGTGTTTCGCCATTTGGTATGAGACCATGTGCGAAACAGAAGCGTCTCGATTTAGGGAGGCTAAAACGGTTGTCGAAGAAGAATATCTAGTCGATAAAGCTATTCCTCCGTCAACGAAATATAAAAAACTAATGGGCAACATCCATTTTCTACGAATGGTAGACTTCTCGGACGGTTCAAGTTCCCGTTCTCTGAGATTCGAGAGGAATGTTTAAGGACTATGATTTACACAAGATTATGTCACTTTCTGGGTTTTACCTCGGTGTAAGAACCTGTGACTTTTTCCTTAATTGTTTTTTACCTTTGTAGTATTGCATTCCCAGTTGACTCTATTGTTTTATGCCTTTTGTTTTCTTTGTTTTACGTCACTCATGAGTTTCACAAGTTCTTACACCGAGGATGAGCCACTTTCTGCTCGTATTGAAGAAACGGACGCATTGAGTTTGAATTATTGGCTTAGCAAATTTGTCATGGACGTGGCCAAAAAGTCGGGAGAGAGATATCCACCGAAGACTGTTTGTGGCATAATATGCGGTATCCGACGCTTTCTAGAAGAGAAAAAAAGGTGCTGAAGCATTTAAAATCCTCTTTATAATGGCGACCGAAGGTGAGAAAAATAGTCCATTTCGTTTTTAAATTAAAATGTCGATGTCATGTTGAAGTTCCAGTTATAATACTCAGATTATTGTTTTGAAAGTTTACTCTGTTTCACCGAGCATTGGACGCGGAATCGAAAGATGGCACACGAGAGGGCTTACATTTGAAGACCAAGACAGGAATGTAAGGTTCCGAATGTAATTATATAATTTAGTGGAATAACATGTATTGTTGCAAAACTCATTAATATGCAAGTGTTTGATTTGAGATCAAACACGGTTTTGAACTGACGGTGTTTCATTGGGTATCAAGACTCATCCACCTGACCCAAATGGACGTCATTTATTGGCTGGTCACTTTATGAATTATAAATGAGTTTGAGAAGTAATATATCAAACACGAGGAACAGTGTTTCATCAGATTTCCAAACACCGAGAAGTGGATTGGAAAAACGAGGCGCAGCCGAGTTTTTTTAAACCACTTCAAGGTGTTTGGAAATCTGATGAAACACTGTTTCGAGTGTTTGATAAAGCTTCTCAAACTGATCGTTAAATGCGGAGAAAACGAAGGAATAAAATCGCCAAAATCTATGCAAATTAAGAAACGATTTCAAAACCTCCTTCACGGTAGTGATTTCCTTTGTGTTCTCGTCATGAATTATTAATGAGTTTGAGAAAATGTATTTCAAAAAACTCTTCACAGGGCAATAGTCGCGGTTATACGATACAACTTTTACCTAGGTAAATGTGAAATAGCCGCAGCACACTTAAATTTGAATTTACCTAAGGTTAAGTTGATTTCTACGTGTAACCAATTTTATCTAGGTAAATTTACCTCTTTGGCACGTCCTGCATGGAAAACAATAGCAACATTATTATACGGCAACCTTAAATTATAATTTACCTTGAAAAATGGTCTTCTACGTATAACCGATGCTATCTTGGTAAAATTTACCTAGGCAAATTTTAATGGTCACGCCATGAAAGCAATAGAATTTTTCCTTGGTAAAAGCCTATGTGGAAAGTCGGATCGATTGGTTTTCCCAGGTAAACCAACCAGTGAAGAGTCGAGTTTTGAGAGCAAGTTGCCAACTACACGCTCTCGCTGTCGCTTTCATGCTAATGAAAACGCGAATTCTCAAATTGTTTTGTGCAATTAAGGTTTAAATTATTCAAAAATGGACCTTCAGCAATCACGACGGCAACGGCAGGGAAAACGTCAGTTAAAAAGTGAACTCGCGGCTTTTTAACTACCTCGCAATTATTCCAAATTGTTTAATTAGTCTAATGCGATTGAATTGTTTAGGTGGTAAATTCGCAGGGGCGGCGTTTAAGTTGAGACAGAGAAAGGAAAATTAACCCGGTCGTGAGTTCACGTTATAGAACGTTGCAGAGGACGGCAAAGAAATGTACCAAAGTGTGTAACGCACGGGCAGAAATATTGTTTTGCATTTACTTAGGTTAAAGTGCTTCGTTTAACAGCGGCTTATATGCCGGTTCCAAAAAGCGATGACCTTAGAGTCAATGACTTTTACTGAGCATATCTTAAAGTCTGCCATATTGTCACCGACACGCCAGGCGATACGGATTTAGGCAAGATGAGCTGGACCCACAATGTCTTTTGGTCTTGCAATGTACCAATGCACAATTCTCCAGATAACGCTTATTGAAATAGCTGTGTCTAATTATAATCCACTGGTCAAAAGGATTGATAATAGTCAGGAAATGAAATGCAAAAACATTGGTGAAAAAGACTGATAGTTTAGAGCAGTTTTCATTTGAGTGTCGTTAGACCAAAACCAAAGTAATTACTCTGATCAATCACAACAGTTGTAAACAATTCAATGAACCAATCAGAGCTCGAAGCAAATACATGTAGCTGGCGCCAAGCTTGGGAAAACGCGTACAGGCAAGACACGATTGGTTGTGGTTTTACTTCTGATTGGTCTAAAAAGTGGTGCGAGATATTTTTAGCCAATGACAAACCGAAGCAATGAAAAACCACAGCAATTGCGAAAATACTTTCGACACACAATTGAAAACCGCTCTATAAAGAGCAAATGAGGTAAAATAATTGTATAATTCTCAACTTTTCATACAATCACAATGGACAGCATGAATAAGCAGCTGAAATACCAGTAACATGCCGTATAGTTTATACTTTCCCTGTTTCCCTTGTTACAACATACTTACAAGAAAAGAGCAATTGTCAACAAAAAAGCGCAACAAACTAAAGCACAACAAAAGTATTCTGGAAGTTACCTGATTTACTTATGTGACTATATTAATTAAGTCAGCAGTTTAAGAAACTTTGAACTTACTATAACATCAGTATAACCCAGCTCCAACCGATCAGCTATGGAACCAACAAGCACTGAAATTGACATGATATCGTTGGTTGTTTTCATCTTTTTGCTGGATAGTAATTCAAATAGAAGCTCTTTTATCTGTAAAAAAAAGGGTTTCTTGAGTTCTCTACAAAGATTGTTTGTCATTTTATACGTAATCTTTGAACATATGATAAAAAATATACCATGTTAATGATTCTGTTAGAAGTCCCTTCGTTGATGCTATTTGTCCCCTAAAAAACAATTCAAACATTTCACCATGGTTACCTTTTGACAGCTCTTAAGCTCTCCATCATTAGATGACAAACTTTCGACTGCCACTAAAAGTGCTAAACTCTCATTTTCTTTCCAACTGTACTTTTTTATTTCACTAATCCATTCCTCGCATGTTCGTTCCCAAGTGGATCGAACCTAAAATGATGAACAAGTACATTTATTATGTTAACACTTTCTTTCAAGAAAAAGGAAGAACATTGATATAAAGGCTATGCTTAGGTTCCTTTGAGGTGGCGAAATGATTGTAATTTTGCCCATTCCATAACAGAAGATACTTTTGTATGGCACTGTTGTTGTAATTCTTAAATGTTATCGGGTGATGAAAGATACCACAAAGCCATTGAAATACGATGGCAAATGATCCCCTCAGGAGACATGGTCGTGGCAGTTATGTATTTTTCTGGTATGTGAGGCGGTATGTGATACTTGTAGACTGTATAACTCAGACTGTACATTTTGTTATCAGAGCTGGAAGGCCAACCATGTCTGACGGGATTGATTTTAGTCATCAACCCATTCTTACGATATATCAGTTATTTTTCAGTTTTTAAATCACTAAATGGTTAAAATAAATAAATAAATAAATAAACAACTCTTACCCTAACTGATACATTCAGTTCTGTTTTTATTACTCTGCCATTAACATCATAGATAGACGTTTTTATTGTAGAAATACCAGTAATAAGTACTGTACGGAAGCTGCTTTGTATATTATACCATGTAAGCCGTTGTGAAGTGTGTAGTGGAACTCGTATATTGAAGGAGGCGAGTGAGGAGAATTCCAACCAGAGCAATTAATATTGAAGATTGTGTGGAGGCTTTGCCCTTCAGATGGTTCCACTGTGCATAATCCTGTTAAAATGAATACATGTTTAGAACATTAGCATTAGGACTACCAACTTGAAATAATTCAACATTGACCACAGGCGGACCACCCGATGTTTGTGTGTGTTGCGTGATATCGTTCAATGGCGGTTACAAAAGAAATATAGGTTAACATAAATAACTTGGTTGATCGGTGCCAGATTCATGACCAAAGGAATCTGAAGAATGCGAGTCCATTCGAATCTACCAATCAACGCAACGCAACGCATCGCTGCCGTTGGCGGTTCAAAAGCTGATTGGAAGATTCGAATAGACTCGCATTCTTTAGATTCCTTTGGTCATGAATCTGGCACCGATCATTTTGAGAAAGCAGTTTTTCGGACTTCAGGATCGCTTTTCTCGAAACATTCTGGAAGGATGAAGCTCAAGCTCGGCACAAATACGAAGAAATTTGTGCTCAATCGGATGCCGGCGTTTTCGAGGTGAGAAATGTGCTGGTTTAGCGTCAGATCGCGCTTGAAGTGAACAAGGTCGCGGTCGCCGTCTGGTTTGTTGCCTGCCTTGTCTCTCTTTCTCTTCTTACTCTTGGGGTTCGATAAATTATCTCGCGAAATGACACCTTAAACGGCTCAGAACGGGCAAAAATAACACACAAGACTCATTTAACATTTCATCTGAACTTTTATTGAACATATAGGATAAACTTAGTATTCAGAGCAAATCGCGGCCAAGTTATTTATGTTAACCCATATTTCTTTTGTAACCGCCATTGAACGATATCACGCAACACACACAAACATCGGGTGGTCCGCCTGTGCATTGACATAAGATTTTGCTCGGGATAATCCTTCGATTAATTATCTAACAGCAATAATATATTATGGAATGAAGCGATTTTACCTAAACCGTATAAATTTTCAAACATAACAAAATAAAACCGAACATTTAGGGAGTTATAAGATGCATTTTTATGAAGGATGTACACCGTTTTTGAGCTATAAGTGGGTACCTGTTTGTAAACAAAAAAATGACCACTTGGAGAGCGAAGAAAAACGTGCAAAGAGTGGTAGTCAGTTTATTCTTGTCAAGATTCGGTTTGTGGATTTAGGTATTTTAACCTAGAATGTAGGCAAATTTCAAACATACCTGATGTTATAGGTTCTACTACAGACGGAGGTATACTATAAGTAGTACTTGAACCAATATAAGATGACGATGCAGTAAAAACGTTTTGAAGGACACCTTGTGGTAAAGATAAGAAAATAAGAGAATAATTCGGTAAGTCTCTTGCGTTTAAAGTTGGCACCAATCCTTTAACCAGAGCAATACGATTTTCAATCGTCCGTGTGTAACGTAACCAGAAGCTGAGACAGAAAATGAACACAACGGTTAAATCGTGTAAGCTTAAATCGGCCATAACAAGAGTCTCCATCAGGGAGATATCACTTTATTGCGCAAGCCCGACGAATGCGTGACAAAACAAAATCGTTACATCTTCTTTATTTTAAAGGCAAAAGGAAAAAAAACAACAGGTAACTGTAATGATCATTGTTACGCGAAAAGGAACAAATTGAATAAAATTGTTCAATGTTCAAGACTGTAAAATTATCCTTTACACAGTCTTTCTAGGCGCTGTAATCCTTCTGTCACTTCTAGTCGTAACAGTTCTAGTCGAAGGAGAACGCTTCGTCGGGAATATTTTTTGTAATGTCCAGATGAACATGTGGATAATGCATTACGCTGTTTGATCACCATATTGAATTACTTCTATATTGTTAACCAGGCAATGAAATGGTCATTTGGATGAGCCTCATTTCAGTAACATGCTTTTGTTGTAGATTATACTTACTTCGTTGGATGGTGGAGGAAGGTGATGTACTTGGCGGAGAAGAACTTTGGCTCCAAGAGTATGATCTTCCAACAGGAAATGTGTGGTAATTGTTAGATATATCTGTAAATATCAAACACATTGGGCATTACACTATGTTTATTTATTAAAGTATCTTTATCAATGAGTCATTTACTGAATTCTTTAACCAAATAATGATTAGAAACATTCACTGGAATCTTATCTCGATCATGCTTTGCTTTTGATCAGTGTCAGCATGTTACAAAAACGTGGCAGCGCAAAGGATACTTACAGTCAATCCGGATGACTTTGTTCGATTCCGCGTTACTTTGCAACATTGTTAAGCAATGTTGGTGTTTTGATTGGCATTTTTCTCGGAACGACTTGCACCGGAATATCGCAAGTTCATTTTCTGCAACACTGCGATGGCTAGCAATATCATCTCAATTTTTCTAGAGACAAAAGGCAATTGCCCTCTGGTCATCAGGCTAACAAAACCAAGAAAAAAAGTTCAAGGTTGTCTTTCACACAAGTTGCGTATTTCATAAGCTGACGTCCAATGTGTATGTAAAGCGCCATGAAACATGTGATATGTGCGCTATATAAATCTCTTCAACTTATTTTCGGACAAAACTGTCTGCAATATTATAGATAAATTCCGGCAAAATGGACAGCGGTTGCAGGAAAACTAGGCTGGAAATTTGTTGCTCCAGATGTGATGGAATATGTAGAGTATTGAGCTATAAGTGGGTACCTGTTTGTAAACAAAAAAATGACCACTTGGAGAGCGAAGAAAAACGTGCAAAGAATGGTAGTCAGTTTATTCTTGTCAAGATTCGGTTTGTGGATTTAGGTATTTTAACCTAGAATGTAGGCAAATTTCAAACATACCTGATGTTGTAGGTTCTACTACAGACGGAATACTATAAGTAGTACTTGAACCAATATAAGATGACGATGCAGTAAAAACGTTTTGAAGGACACCTTGTGGTAAAGATAAGAAAATAAGAGAATAATTCGGTAAGTCTCTTGCGTTTAAAGTTGGCACCAATCCTTCAACCAGAGCAATACGATTTTCAATCGCCCGTGTGTAACGTAACCAGAAGCTGAGACAGAAAATGAACACAACGGTTAAATCGTGTAAGCTTAAATCGGCCATAACAAGAGTCTCCATCAGGGAGATATCACTTTATTGCGCAAGCCCGACGAATGCGTGACAAAACAAAATCGTTACATCTTCTTTATTTTAAAGGCAAAAGGAAAAAAAACAACAGGTAACTGTAATGATCATTGTTACGCGAAAAGGAACAAATTGAATAAAATTGTTCAATGTTCAAGACTGTTTAATTATCATTTACACAGTCTCTCTAGGCGCTGTAATCCTTCTGTCACTTCTAGTCGTAACAGTTCTAGTCGAAGGAGAACGCTTCGTCGGGAATATTTTTTGTAATGTCCAGATGAACATGTGGATAATGCATTACGCTGTTTGATCATCATATTGAATATTTCTATATTGTTAACCAAGCAATGAAATGGTCATTTAGATGAGCCTCATTTCAGTAACACGCTTTTGTTGTAGATTATACTTACTTCGTTGGATGGTGGAGGAAAGTGATGTACTTGGCGGAGAAGAACTTTGGCTCCAAGAGTATGATCTTCCAACAGGAAATGTGTGGTAATTGTTAAATATATCTGTAGATATCAAACACATTGGGCATTACACTATGTTCATTTATTAAAGTATCAATGGGTCATTTACTGCATTCTTTAACCAAATAATGATTAGAAACATTCACGGGATCTTATTTCGATCACGCTTTGCTTTTGATCAGAGTCAGCATGTTACAAAAACTTGGCAGCAAAAAGGATATTTACAGTCAATCCGGATGTTCGCTTTCGCGCTACTTTGGCATTTTTCTCGGAATAACTTGCAAATTCAATTTACAAATTGCACCGGAATATTGTTAACTCTGATTTATCACAATTGTCCGCTGTACAAAATGAGGCGAAAGGGGTCCTCGGCTCAATTTTAAGCGACGCGCGGTTCCGTTTGCTTGGTTTGTAGTGTTGGCCGCTGCGAGAGCTTTTCAGAAGAAATGGTGAATCACTTTCCCTTACGTTTAAATGTACACGCATGTACGAATCAGATCCGCAAGATAATGCGTTTCAGACAGTTTCTTTTAAGTGCAAGTGTTCCTGCGAATCGATGTTTACGAAAGTCGCCAACTGCGAATACTTGTAGGAGATTCTGATTTGGCCGTTTAGGATACCTTGAAGAACAGAAACGACTTTGTTCGCTCGTTCTGAGTCGATAACTGGGTTTTGCACATAAAAACTGGTGTATATGTATTCAAAGTACAGAATAAATACATGATACATGTTGTTGCCAACTTCATACGATGTATAAGTAATTTGTAATGTGAACTTGGAAGTTGGAAGTTGCTCCGAACAAACTGCCAATCAAAACACCAACATTGCGTAACAACGTTGCAAAGTGGCACGGAAACGAACATCCGAATTGACTGTAACAAAATTCGCTGGCTGACTTTCATTCAAAATTAAAAGAAGAAACAAGTTTGTTTGTTTTTTTTTTCACAATTTAAATGATTAACCGCGATTATAGGATACATATATACCTGGATTTACGAAAAGGTGGTCAGATTTCTACCAGAACGTTGATACAATATAGCCACCTGGAAATAACCAGATGTTTAGCTGGTGTGCCGCAAATGTTACCACGGAGTTTTACGCTAACGCTAGGTTTCGATATACACCTTGTGCTCGTACCGCCTTTTCCGTTTTTTTTTTTTTTTTTCTTTTTTTTTTTGGGGGGGGGGGGGAGGGTGAAGTCACATTTATTCCAGTTGATGGCTTGAGACAAATTAGATAACTAAGGTAATGGAGATAGCAGGAATCTTTGATGTGTTGTCGGGGGAAAATGTGTACTTGTGTGAGTTAGTTTTTCAAATGGATCATGGCGCTGAAGGAAAATATCGGTATATCTTTTTATCTGCAATGACAAACACAGGCACCTTACCCAAGCCAACATGCTTTGAAAAACAAAAAAGAGGTGAAGTACAACAGAATTCAAAATAGGCTGTAGTGGGAAACCATTACCAGGAAAGTTACAACGAGCGTTATTGACGCTCTCGTGTTGAAGCTGTTTGCGACACAAAACAGCAACGTGATTGGTTAGTTAAGGATGCAAGATTAGAAACTAAAGTTAAAGCTTCAAGCAGAAATTGCGCTTCCATGCTTGAAAAATGATTATTGCATTACCTGGCACTAGAATATAGCCATTTTTGTTGTACGATTCAGAATTATTATCTCCCCTTTTCAGGGATGACTTACTTGATACAGCAATGTATCCAGGCTTTGCCTCTTCGCATTGTATCTTAGAATTATCTCCTCGTTTCAAGGATAAAGTTCCAGTGGCAATACTACCCTCAGGTGATATTATCTGAATGATGCCGCCCGCTCCACCACCCAAGATGTAAGTATTACTAGGTTGTTGTGCCCTTCCTCCATCAACATTAAGTTTTCCTTTCTCCTGTATTTCCACCTTTTTGTGAGAAAGAAAACAGTAATCAAATAAAATTTCTATATAATAGCTATTTTCGTAACAACTTAAGAGCGTTCTCCTCATTTAAATGTCATTAAGGTAAGTTGCTGTTTCAAACAGAAAAGCTAAACTTTCACAGTAATGAGTGAATTGCTATAGGTTTTTGTACCATCACCACTATATCAGCCAGCATAAAGGATATCGCTTTCCATGCTTTAAAATTTGTGAAATTATACCTTTTTAATACTGCTAAATGCGATGCGCGTTCTCTTTGGCGTACTAGCTGTAACCGCTATTTCGGTGGCTGCGATAGTGGTCAGCTTCTCTCTCGCCTCATTTTTCCCCTGTCCTGCTTTTTCTAGTTATATATGTTATTTAACGTCTTTGTCATTGTTTATTTATCGTTTCAATTCCGAGTGACGGAAGTCGGAATGTCCCGGATCGTGGCTGGCTCTACGGCTGGCCACAAGGGTGTTCTATCATCTTTGGACTCTTTGTGCTGGGTCTGCGGTTCCAGTCTCGGGTTCCTTTATTCCCAACCTCCACTTGCGACAATGCCGGGTTGTCAGCGAAAAATATATTGTCAGTCTATAAGTCAAAAATAGGTTTTTGACTTATCATAGACCATACATTTTAATCAGTTTAATGTAAATACGTACATTTATCATATGACCCGTACGGTCCTGCGAGCCTTTTCTTTCAATGCAAGAACATTGATGAGGGTCCCGTATGAGGGCCGTACGTGATGACGTGAGCAGGCCGGAAAAAGCTGTCCGGCCAGGCGAGAATTGCGTACGTCCCCACTTACTCAGTGCGAACTGAAACAATTTTGTTGGCGTAAAAATCAACAATTCAACACATTGATAACAAATCACAATTTCAAGAAAAAATATCGAGATATATAAATTTTATTCGATACAAATCCTTGCTTCAACATTTTACCGCGTGCCATTTCTTACACATCAATAACCAGCAGTGAATAAAAGTTAAAAAAAAAAAGTGAAAAAACGTTCTCTGGTTAAAAATTTTAAAAACCTATAAGCTTTCGACAAGCTTCCTGCTGCCTTCAACGGATAGGAAATGTGGAGAAAGCGAATGTACGTACATAATTTAAAAAGTTAAAAAATAAGTAATAGTAATTGGACTGAGTGGAGTACAATTCAGGGAGTAATCGAGCGAGTAATTTCAAATCGGCCAAGCGCGTAGCGCGAGGACGATTTGAAATTACGAGCACGATTACCCCTGAATTGTACGACACGAAGTTCAATTACTAATTAATCGCATCAATAACCAAATTCGAGATTAAGAAGCTATGTCGACTATTTCGTACTAAAAACGTCTTGGATATTTTCTGTCAGTTTGAAAGTAGAAGGAAAACAGCAAAAACGAGCCATTCAAATGCAGCTGATTGAAGCGCGCGCAATGTAGGTGTCCAATTTCAGCTATCCAATTACAACTTTTTGTAATTGGACAGCTGTAAATGGACACCCACGTGACCACGCGCCAATTACGCGAGAAATAGGCATGCGATGACCAATCACAATCGAGAATTTTGTTATTGATACGATTACAATGAAAAGCGAAAGAATATAAAACTAAAAAGTTAAACGTGTGAAAGTCAATGTTTATTTATAAGAATGCGATATTGATTGGGAAGCGGGAATGAGGTACTGTCAGCGTCAACAGCACCATTTCCAATGCAACTACATCCAAACAAAATTGATAAAAGAGAAATTTGACCAAAGAAACCACATACTCTAACCTAAATGGCCAATTTGCAACATCAAAAACAATATTCGGGCATAATATGATAGCGCTGCATGATCGGGAAAACTTACAAGAGATAGTCAAAAGGGCACTTTGGTTTTTCCTTTTTTTTATTCATTACAATTCGCAGCAGTGGTCATATAATAAAATGATTATTGATTGAGTTAGGTCGGACCGGACAGGAAAATATGACCTCGAGCCAAATATTTTCCTGTCTAGCCCAGTAGTTAATATTTTTTATTTGTAATTTTCTTGAAAATGTAAGACGCACTTTAACTTTTTATTTATAGAATATGACCACGAAAAATTTTCCTTTGCTATCATTATATTTGTTACTAGAGTAGAGTACGTGTATTTATTTTTTGTCTTAGAGCGCCTACTAATCCTGCAATATGATTGGTTCCGGGAGCGGGCGGAAATTTACGATCTTGCTCGCTCATTCTACGATTCCGCCCGGGTTGCGTCTTAGTGACTCCGTTGTTTGAAACTTATGAGCCCTGGTATTATTGAATTTTCTCGTTAAATATAGACCCAGACGAACGCTACCAAAGCGAAAGTGATTTTTATTGGCCAGATAAAATATTTAATGACACATGAATAAAACAATGAAGAAAACCAACAGAGTTTCACCATGCATGGCTAACATCGGCTGACATAAGTTTATATCAGAAACCCCGTAAGAGGGTTGAAACGTGTAAAGCGCATTCACAGCTTCCGAATATTATTTTTTTCCCTTAGTACCATATTTGGAAACCCCTCGGTCCAGGGAGATTGGAAGCAAGTTGTTCTAGCGAATTGATTGGTTAATATTTTTATCTTGATTTTCCAAATATGGCTGTAACAACTTCTTAGCAAATGGCATAATCGGAAGCTTGTTTTCAAGCATACAAGAGACAGTTGCACGTTTCAACCCACTTATGGGTTTCTGCTTATATACAACTGTATACAAAGATCTTAACGCTCGAACTAGGTATCAAATAGACTCAATGAAGAAAGGGAGATTAAAATAAGTGGAAGGAGAAATCAGCCGTAAAATTAAAGGCCAATGTTATTCTTCGAAAAGGCGAGTACAAGTTTGGATTTTATGATTTATTGATTTTTTAGTTTGTTCGGCGTTTGCTGCTGTTGTTTACAAAGCGGCATTTGTGGCGGAAAAAAAAATTACTGTAAAGGTCAAATGAACCAAAAATTTGACATATTTTCTTTTAGTCCAATATTAGTGCAATGTGTTGAAAGATGACCAAATAAATATATTCTGAAGTTTAAAACTAATTGGACTTGGCATCGCAGAGATATTGGAAGTTGAAAAATGAACCTTTTTGAATTGGCCTTCACAATCGTAGAACGATCGGGAAAATTGTCGCTATTGACCACCTCAAAACAGTCAAGGATTGAAGTTGAAAGTCGGTGACTGAGTGGAAAACTATGGTGTTTTGTTCTGCGATAAACTGCAGCAACAATTGTTCATTTTCATTACGAAAACAGTGAAAATCTTACACGCAAGTTAGAATACTCATGTATTCGCCAGAAGAGAGGACACTGGGAACACGGTTGGCTCGCCAATAGTGACGTCATAATCCTCACCAATCCTACCACTTGAAGCGCGCGGCCATTTCAGAAACGTTTCCGTGAAGTCTTCGGAAATCTTCGTACTTTTAGCTATGTGATTTACTTAAAGGCTCAGGAAGGCAAATTGTTGCGCCAGTATGCTTTATTATGGATAAAGAAATATATTCAAATTTTTGGTTCATTTGACCTTAATTAGACAATCTAGCGATTGTTTACAAAGGTTTTAACTCCATTTGATTTAAGTGTAAAGTTCTTATTTTTCCGGTTTTGTTTTTTTCTAATCGAGATTCTGTGAATTTGAAGTCTTGCTTAAATTTTTCTTTCTAGTTTTGTACTAGCTTGTTGTCAATATAAATTTACACGCAGTTTCGCAATCGGATTTTTCGAGATAATTCGTACTTTCACTACGTTTCTCGGTTTGTATGCTTTTATTTCTCAGGTTTTACCTTTTTTATCTAAATTCTGTAAGTTTTCATTCAAAACATTATTTTTAAATTAGAATAGCCCAGTTTAAGCTTTCGCACTGCTATGAATGAATTACGCTCGACTTTTCTCTTATAGAAAAATTTGAAAAGTTTTTAAAGTTAATCTTGAGCTTTCCACGGCTTTGCTGTTGGCAAGAACATTTCCCTATCCTCACCGGAGGCAAACACAACAGCCGTTTATTCTACCGAGAGACATAAACTTATAGAAATGAGTTCACTTTGCAAAGTAAGTTTTTTATTTATGAATGAAAAATTGTGAAGATTACCGAGTTAATTTAGGCTTTGCACGCGTTGTGTCAATTTTGCTTTACGCCGCGCGTAAAGACATTTCTTGGAAAGCTGTACACGTATATCAAGATTATCTCGGCAAATCGCAGAATTAAAGTACGAAAAAAAAAATAAGTTATTTACCGGCCTTGGTCAGTCCGTATAAATGCGGCTTTGGGCCGTATTCAAGACTTCGGGCACAGTTTTTACCTATACGGACCTCCCGGCCGGTAAATAACATATATATATATATATATATCCTGTGCCCAAGTTCAGGAGTTGCCATAAAGCCATTATGGTAATAACCGGGAGGGCACATTGTATACATTGTATACATTGTATACACATTGTATACATTGTATACATTGAGTTCTATTAGTAAATATATATATATATATATATATATATATATATTTACTAATAGAACTCAAATAATTTACTTACCTTTCGAGCTTTAAGGCGAATGAGTCCACCTGATCCACCAGAACAAAATGTGTTGCTTTCTGTTTCACTATGAGCTGATGCAATGATCGACGCATCTGAGAATGAATATTCAACAATATACAGACTAAAGACGATGAAACATTGAAAAGCGTTGTAAACTTAAAATGTTTCACTAAATACATAAAAGTAAAATAATCTTCCAATAAACAAGGGACACACACTGTACTCCTGATAAAAGCGTTTTAGCACTTCTCTGGACACTAAACATGCGAGCAAAAAAGTTCTTCATGCACATATGGGCCCAAAATGTAAAAAAAGGAAGATTCAGACTTGTTACACAAAAATGAATGCGAAGTATTCTAGGGAATATAAAATAGCAATTGTGATAACTAATTTAATTGAACAGCCATTAGTTTTCAGCAGTACAACTACTGTACTGGCGCACAAAATAGGTTTATTTTTAGAAACAATAAATCATTCATTCATGCAATTAAACCAGGTTACTACCTGTAAAGTGAAGAGGAGTATAAAAGCAGACAAAATGAAATGGATGGAGAACATCGCAAGTGAAGCAGAATAAGAAGCTACAAGGAACCAACACGTGAAAACACTTTTCGGACTCACAAAGATGCTGTGCAATGAAAGATCTAGGCAGAGCACTGTAGTACTGGACAAGAATGGAAACCTCATCAGTGGTAAAGATAAAGTACAGTCAAGATGGACAGAACACTTTCAAGAAGTGCTTAATAGAGAAGATCCAGCAAATCAATAACTAACGACGAAGGCGAAGTCAACGACATGATTGAAGAGATAGCAGCCAATGAACCAAGAGATAGCAGCCAATGGATCAATACTGGGCAAACTAGGAGACTAGACTAGGAGAAGTCAAGGCAGCGATAAAAAGACTACAGAATAGAAAAGCACCAGGAATTGATGCCAGAGCAGCCGAATTACTGAAGGCAGACATGGAGTTTTCGGCAGAGAAAATACATCAACTAATGAAAACATATGGAAGCATGAGAAGTTCCCGAAGAGCTGGATGCGAGGGCTTATCATCAAACTAGCGAAGAAAGGAAATGTCAAAGATTGCAAGAATTGGAGAGGCATAACTCTCTGTCGTGGGAAAGATACTATGCAGGATTACTATTGATAGGATGAGAAACGGAGTCGATTGCAGGTTGAGTTAAGACCAGGCAGATTATAGCAAGGGCAAGGGGACAACAGAGCAGGTCTTCATACTGCGGAACATCATTGAGCAGGTTAACGAGTGGCAAGCAACGCTATATCTGAATTTCATAGATTTCGAAAAGGCATTTGACTCTATCCACTCCAGATCAACATTAAAAAGACAAAGGCGATCAAGATTAATGCAAGAAACCAGGAAATGATTACGATAGATGGACAAGACATTAAAGAAGTAGATGAGTTCACTTACTTGGGAGCTCAGTACAGTTTGTAAGGAGGGAGGTGGTATGAAGGACCTGAAAAACCGACTCTCAAAAGTCAGTGCCAGTGTTGCTATACGGGTATAAGACAAGAAAAATGAACAAGGGAGACGACAAAGCAGTGGATGTGTTTCATAGTAAGTGCTTACGAAGCATCCTACGCATTAAATAGCAGGACCATGTCAGTACTGAAAAGCTACTAGAAAGAGCAGACATGAAACCGATGAGTAAAGAAGTAAAGCGGCGAAGATTAGCTATACCTAATTATCACGTCACAATTTGGATTTCCGGACTGACTATCTAGATCCAGAGAAAGAACCACCAACAAGGCTAATGAGGAAATTCAACCGACAACGAAGGAGAGGAAAGAGCTTCTGAGAATAGTCAGGCCGGTGACTCTGAAGATAGCGACCGAGAAATTGAAACTGATGATGAAGAGGCAGACAGTAGCGACTCTGAAATCATGAAAATAATTCAGAAAAAAATTCAAATTCCATGTCATCATTGTGAGAGTTCAAATGTATGGGGGATTTTCGCCGCCAATATCTCTCTTTCGTTTTGCGGCAGTGTTTTTCATTTGATTGTGGCTGTAATGTCACTGTTAGTCGTCTCTGTTCCACGAAAGGCACATTCCATAGTTCTGAAAAAGTGTATTTGCGAAATTGCACGTTTGATTTCTATCAAATTAGATTGTTGAATTTTCCGAAAATAGAATGGTCACGTTTCGTAGAATTATAAAATCCGAATTCGGCAGAATTCAATTATTGGGCAGAATTCACGAAGCCAAATTTGGCGAAATTCACACATCCGAATTGGGCAAAATTCACGAAGCCAAATTTGGCGAAATTCAACTCATAGAGCTGCCAAACAGACTTGCCAGCGGTTTTGCGTAAAATACAAAAGGAGCAGTCACTCAGCACAAACCATGGCCGCCACGGCAAACTTTGAAACGGGCGATGTAGCAGCTCTCGTAAGGTTTCACAACATTGGTTCGAGCGAACAATACAACAAACAACAGAAACAATGGCTCCTAGCCCTAAAAACAGAAGCAGTCGCAACACCTAAAACAATGGAGCTAATTCACTACCGTTTGAAACGCGCGAATTTCTCCCTGTTCATGTTATTGATGTAATACGATTTTTAGAGGAGCACTTGCCAGGCCGAAGGCCTGGCTGCGCAGCTCCATACTCATAGAACTTACGCCTTCATTTTTCATGGTCATGGCTAGCGGAATGTTTTGCAGGCGCGTGTCCGTCCGTCCGTCCGCCCGCCGTGTTGGAACAACATCCGGGATCTTGAAAGCAAGGCTTTGTTTTTCGCGCGGCCACACAGCCGTGAGCTCGGTAAACACTTTCGGCTTGTTTTGTTGTGTCTAGCGGAGAATTAAAGTCGTTATTTTCCTGCATTTTTTCGCGGTTTGCTACTCAAGACAGGGATACTAATTAAGGGATACTCAGAAGCCGCTATAGTGGAAAAAGACGAGCTTTCAGGGATAAAATCTTGCTTCGAGGAACTTCATGTATTACGTTTTTATCAATGCGGGAGATGTTTGTTTCCTACGGATTTCAGAACCAGAAGCGGAGATTTGAATTTCCAAGCAAGCGAGGAACTTAAAGTTAAAACAGATTACAGTTTTCGATGAGAATTTATGTTGATATCAATCTGTGGGTGACTTTTTATTAGTGTTATTGTTAGTTTTGGAGAATTGATTTTAAAACGTGCTTAAATTCAGTTGTATCGATCTCTTGAATTTCATCGAAGAAAGCTTAAACTCGATGAGCTATAATTAAATGGTACGCGTTTTGCTTCTAAACGTAAACTAATGGAGATTTGAATAAATTTTTTCGAAAGAAGATTGTGTTGTCCATTTTTATGTGTTTGTTCATTCATTAGATAGATTGAAAAGCGGTTTTATGTAAACAAAACAAGACTTTGATTTTATAGTACAGTTCTATCTTCACTCGCATCGCCTTATGCAAATATGTTTGTGTATTTTTGCAATTTTTGATTTTCAAATCAGTTTTCGGGCAATGTTTGACAAACATAAACTGTATTTTATTCGGAAACTAGTGGTACTAGTTATTCTAGACAGAGAAAAGTTGTTTTTGTGAACTTTTGCACGGTCTATAAAAATGTACTGTGCAGACGGTCGCGTAATACTGTTTTTGAGAATTGCTAAAATTGAAAATAGCCCGTTCGTCAATCTTAATTCTTGTGCTTCCAACCTTTCACCTTAGTTAAGTTTCACCTTAGTTAAGTTTGTTCAAAGTGCGACGCTGTTAGGCTTGGGCTATGTATATATATTAGATAGTGGCAACCATGACTCTGATACGTTTGATAATACAGTTTACCGAATAGATTGAGTGTTAAATGTGGTTGCAAGATACTTGGATACTGAAGGTGCTGGAGATGGCGCACGTATAATCCACCTAGTTCGTGAAGCAAGAGAAGTGATTACCAGCACTTATCATAATTATATATTTGTTTATTTATTTAACTACTCTTTTTCTCTAGTCTTTCTTGTGATCTATCTGTATATGTATTACATACGTGTAATCACTGCTCGCCTCGACTAGCTAACCTGCTAACTGCGGGCAGTGGATATGTTGCTTTCTGTAAATTCTGTGATGATTAATAAACAGTTAAACAGTTAAACAGATGTTTTTTGCTTTTAGTTTACATGCAAAGGGATGTACTTGGCCCTAGTGCTGGGACTATCCTATCTGAGAGCTAGGGTGATCCTAGCACTGGTAACATTCCAACTGCATGTTAACTGCTTAGCGCTAGGATGATCCTGGTGCTGAAAAAAGAGATCTTTGTGTTCAACAACATCTTTGTGTTCAACAACAACAACAAACTGACTTTGGAAGTAAACAGAATGTATCAATTGAAATCCTACCCCTCTAAGGTAAAACAAATCAAAATATTCGTCTGTTGTTATGGTGAGTGTGGGAATACAAATCCCTACCATCAATAAGTAACTGCTAAAAATGAATTTGTGAGGTGCGGTTGTTTTTACTTCTCCCCAAAGCTACCAGGCAAAGAAGAAGAATGTGTGACAATTGAAACAAACAAGTGTGTTACAGGAGACAAAAGTCAATAAATTTATCAAATATTCACCATTTGTCTTCTGGTTCAACAAAACATATTTCAATAAATGTGTCAGTCAATAATTATGCTTTACTCTGTAAAATAGTCGTGCAAATTTGATTGATGACCTTTTGACTGAAACAAGCTGCAAACATTTATTGTTCAAAACAAAACTGCTCAGACATGTCAAGATTTTGTTGAATTGGCCTTACATAAATCATAAATACTGTAAGAGCCTAACCCTAATAGACTACTTTGTTCGCAATACTTGCAAAGGTGGAGAGGGTGTAAACTTTATCTTGTACTTTTTTTTCTAGAATGAATTGATATCAAGCTGCAATTACATTTATTGCGTTACTTTCAATCTCTTTAAGCATTGTTTGATAACACTCATTGGCGGGTCAATTAACTTCCCCAACGCATGCATTATGAACAAGTTTAATACTTATAGTGATCCATCCTTTCTTTGCTACAAGTTCTATGGCTCCTCCACCAGCAACACCTCCGGGACTAGCCAGACACGAACCTAAGATAAAAGGAGTTTAACAGATAAAAATCACTCAGAATTTTGTGGCCGGCGCCATTACCGCGATTAAACACTGGTTCTTCAAATTGTGAACGAAAGGTCTGGAGCGAGTGTGAATATGGAGAGTGGGACTGGGGATAGACGCCTCACACGCCCGTAGACGTCTGAGGCGAGCGAGCCAGCGGGAAAAAAACCCGACTGTTTTGCAGTCTAACGAAACCTGTACAACGGTACAACCGGTACAGCCGCGTGCAACGGACAAGAGGTCTATATGTTGTGGTTTCCCGTGGTGTTTGCCCTTGTAGAATTTGACCTCTTTTAGCGTCCGTTACTGCCTGGCGGTTGGTTTGTTGTTTTCGCCATTGTTGGCATGTTGGTTTTTATGTCAAGGAAAGATTAAAGTTCTCTAGCTTATCTCTCTGTTAAGTGGCGACAGGATCTGGAATGATCTGTTGGCCATGAGTGTATTTCCCGCTATTTGGTCACGCTGGGCCCAACTATTTTAGTTTTCGTCGTTGCAGGATATTAATTTTCTAGATCTAAGCTTAGCAGAAAGAGTTGAAGCTTAATAAGAAAGCTATTCAGCTTGTAGGGTTGAAGTTTGCCACAGTCAAGGCTGTCATTTTAGATTCCATTCGCTTCGCTTTATACAATGTAGTTGCGTAAGGCTCGATGTTTATAATTCCTCCGTTAGCAATTGTGACAATCTAGCGACTGTTTTGTTTATGCCACAATCCGATTTCTTTCAGACAAGACCATGATTTCGGTTTTCCTCTCAGCGGAGGCGAAAATTACCTGATACTTAATAGAGCCAGTATCCTTTAACAATTCTTTCTTCTTTTCGAAAGCAATTGCCTTCAAACTGAAGTCATTTGCCTGTAGCTGGTCCAATAGAAGCGCTTTCTCGCTAACGTCTGTTCTTCTTTTTCTAAAACCTTAACCACCGAGGCGACCAGACAAATTGTATAAAACATTTTTATTATCGCTCATATTTCTCTATTTTCGAATTGCCCATAATACATTTTGTTTGCCCTCGAAATTTTGCATAAACTATTGTTTTGAAATGCTCATGGGAACATGCAGTCTTCCAATAGCATTTATAAACAATAGTTTATGCACATCATGATAAGTTCTTCAAGTGGGCCACCGTGGAAGTCTGTATGAACATCTTCTCCTCTTCTTCTTCTTTTTCCACTTGTGCTGTTCTGGCAAATCCTGTCTTCTTTCCTTCACAACGTTTCGGCAATCCTGCCCTCTTCAGGTGTCTTGTTGCGCGTTAGTTTTTCCGTCTAATATCTATACGTTTGTCTTTGCTACACTTGTGGTAGCGGATTTTTTTTATATCAGTGAACGTCCTCCTAATCTGTCCTTAATCACGAAGTCCTCTCACTACCTCTACTCGGGGGACAGAGCCTTGTCTAAACTCAGCCTTTGAGTTCATTAGGGTATACATACCCAGACTACTGTTGATCCTGACCCCCTCGTATATCTGTCTCGTTAACGGGTCTCGAAAGAACGCCATCGGTTCGTAGCTATACTCTGCTGTATCTCCATCATGGGCCTCCTGATCATGCCTGTAGAGTGGGTTAGTTTCCACCTTCTTCTTTCTTATGTTCTGTGAGCCGACTGTACAGTGTCCTTCCTGTCTCACCATGGTACACCGCTTTCACCTGTCTATCTCTGCATGTTACACACCTGATGATATATCCAGCACCTCCTTGGGTTACCTTTATACAATTCTTCTTTTTCGATTTTCCACTCAAACATACTGGACAGTCGACTTTCCCACACTCGTTGGTCTCCGCCGGTGATTTCATACACAGTATGTTCTTTATTGGTGTTCCTCCTTGTTCTACGATCTTGGGTTTCACTCTGCCATTACTTTGTTCTGTAACGTCTGCTGCAATCTTCCTCCAAATAGTAGCTAGGCTGCTCTTTGGAGTAGCTGGACAAAAGATAGGGAACGTGTTGTAGACATCATCTCTCGTTTTTCCAGCGTACCGCGTTTTCGTTTTCATTTCCTTTTCCGCTCTTCTCTCTTCACGCCTCCAGTTCTTCTCTCTATGGAGGGGTCTCTCTCCGGCTTTGTCCATTTCTATTCTCCTGTCCCAGTGTCTGAGTGCTGACTGAAAGATGTTCAACCTGAATCTGGCATTATATCCTGATGGCTTCATCCTGAGGCTAAACCTTGACAAGAGTTGGGCTTTCCTTTCCCACGGTACTTCTGAGCCAGTGTTTTCCAGAATTTTGATGGCTATCTGGGTGATCGCTGATCTCTTGACGCGGTCCGGTATTGCACTCCTCTGCATTATCAATAGGTCCGATGCAATCGGTTTGCTGTAGTGCTCGTAGATCACTTGGTTGTTGTCAATCCAACAGCAGCCTTTTGTCTATGAACCAATCCGAATTTTCCGTCCCTGGTGCGGCAGGGAATTCGAACGCGTCCGTTACAGAAGAGAGTGCAGTCCCTTCTCCTTCCACCTCTTCCCCAATTTCATTCTCGTCCCCAGAGCTGCTGAGCCCTCTTAACCGCCAGAGCCTGAGTACGAGGGCCAAGCGGCTCTGGGGACGCAGAATTTGATTGGCTAGCCTCAAAACAATAAAATCGAAAACGGAAATAAAATATCTGTTTTCAACGACAAAGACTGCGTTTTTAAAGTGCTAGAGTTTGTTAATTAGAGCAAGACGTTCGATCGAGGATTCCTTTCAGGGCTGGACGTAGCGTAACATGGTCAACAAAACTTCACCGTCGCACCAGGGATTTACCAATTACCGCCAATGTCTGGAGAAACTATTTTGTGGATCAGAACATATCACTGGATCGCCTTATTTGATCAAGCGGCAGTTCACGACGTGCAACAAGCAGCTGGATCGCGGGTCTGGTTTACTAACTCAGTGACATGTGCATTTATAAATATTCAAAGGTCCTGAATTGTTTCTACCAAAATCCACATTTTGTGGTAAAATTTGTCAAACTTCTTGAATTCCGGTATATTACGTGTAGCTGTTCATTTATGGATATTATATCTGGTTTCACGATTTCATTATATCCGTGACTGTATAAACGATTGTGTACTGCACTGCATTTCATCAGATTTGAACATTTATTTTTGAGATAACATTCCTTAACCATCAGTGATGGACCTTCTTGTGACCCTTTAATTCCACTGTACGTATTGTTACCGAAGGTGAAATAATACACATACTGGAACCCTACTATGTGATCATGGAAACGTGTCTGGTCATGTCTGGTAGTATGCAAAGGAAATCCATTGCATGTACATGTACTCTTTCCTCAGTTTCCTTGCCTTTCCCTCTACATCAACCCCAGTAACTGACTGCCTGTAACTGGCTAACAGAATGCTGATCAGTGTGATGTACTTATCTGCCAACTTACTTTCTGCTACAGAAACTGTCTGTGTGAGCCATGTATGTATGTGTATTTGGGAAAGTAGTTTGAAATATCCTTGTTTGGTAGTGAGGGCAAGATAGCTGTTGGTGTACCAGCTACTCTTGCTTTTTCTAGGAACAAAATAAATGGTGCTTTATGCATCTAGCACACTAAGTATTTATGAGCTGTAACAGTTATTACATTAATGATCTGTGAAACCGCCAGCCTGGCCCAAATTCAGGTGGTGAGACTTACTAATCTCACACTGGCACCAATAAAAGACATGTTTTACAAGGATGTTATCTGAATTAATACATGCAAGTTCACTCTGAAACATTTGGCTCTTTCATTTTGTTTTAAAATCATTATGACAGTTGCATATATCTACATCATGTGACACAGGAACAGATAGATTCAAGTTCCTGTTAGGTTGATCTTAGAACTCATGCTAAAAAGGTGGCTTTAGTTCAGATACAGACTTTCACTGGCAGGATTTATGAGGATGAAATATTAACAGGGTTTTTCTAAAAATTGATTTTTATGTTTATCTTAAGATGACAATGGATCTTGTTATCTGTCATGAAAGCCTCATGACCATCTCTGCAGAGGCTCAAATGGTGTTTTGTGGAAAAGGAGAATCTGTTTAGTGAACTGAAGTGAGCGCATGTGCAAAAGACCAAGAAGACAGATGCTGGAGCTCAATCAGTCTTCATGTCTTTTGCATATGCACTCATCTTGTTTATCTAAATCGCCCTAATCCCTCTGAGCTGATGTGGAGATGAGCTAAAGCCAAAAAAAAAAACGAAAACGATTTTCATGTTTACATGCAGAACTAGAGACCAGCGGCCTTCAGCAGCCACATTTAATAGATTGATAAGAGGTAACATTCAGTGGCAATGAAATCTATCACTGATTGATTCACCTGCAAGCTTTTTTGACGTTTGGCCAGTACTTGAAGATCTCCCTTGACCTTTGCAATAACAGTGGAAATGCTCTGCCCTGAGCAAAACAGTCATATTTAGATATTAAGAGTGATTTTATTAAAGAGTTGCACAGAAAGCCACAACACATATTTCAACATTTTAATTAGACATCGTTTCATTTCTGTTTATTTCACTTCCCTGTTCAGTGTCTTTTTGAATTCAAAGTGTCTGGCTAAGCTTGTATAAAAGGGAAATATTGTACAAGTTTGAAATGTGCAGAAGATTTCATTAGTTAAGTCAAAGATTTGTGCATTAGAATACCATTCAGATTGATATGTGGCTGTAAGTAATATGTAATTTTAAATAACATATCATTGTCAGCACCTGCACACAGATCTATCTGGCAGTCAGTATCTGCACATTAAATTCTAACTAAACTCCATTAAAATCCACGTTCACATTTCAAATAGATTCTTAGAATAGCTCAGAAATTTCTCAATGTGGTCTTAAATTGTTATCTATACCTTGACTTCTGGATTCAAAAAACTCAGCATCGGCCATCGGCTGAAGTAAGTTTATTTAAACATAAGCAAAATCCCCCAACTATATGATCACGAATCACGACGACGCGACTCGCAAATTAACTGCCAAAAGTTTAAGGATAACATCTAACTACTTCTCGCGAAAAGATAAACCTCCAACTTCTGAAATGAGACAGCCAGAATCCTGCCTTTTCTTGCAACGTGTTCTTCATATTGAAGGCACATCCGTCATTTTGAAAAAACTCTGAGCCTGCGCAGCACAACCGGAAGTCCTAGATTCTAGGTCTTCCGCATCCTGCGTCCTTAGAGCCCCTTGGCCCTCGTACTCAGGCTCCGGCGGTTAAGAGGGCCAAGCGGCTTCTGGGGACGAGAATGCCCCAATTTCCCCTCGGATCGTTCGCTCGCTCCAGTGTCACCGAGATTGTTTTCGTAATTAGCTCGCCCGCTCGATTGACTGACTGATTGATTATTGATTCTGATTCTAAAATATACATTAGACTCCCGCTATCTCCAACTCTCAAGGGGAACAGAACCTTGTTCAAGATAGCGGGGGGGAGGGGGGTCCGGTTGGGGTGGGGGGACGGGGGTTCGAGATATCGAAGGTGGTGTCAAATTTTGCAATTTTTAACAAAACTGAACTGCAATAGTACAGTATGCAAATCATTGATCTGTCGGTACTCGGAGTCTGACATAAAGGTCTCTTTATTCAGTATCAGCAATCAATCCTGTTTACATTATTGTCAGTATTTTTCTCCATGTAGCGTGTTAATTTAGACTACGGGAAGTCGCACTTTGTTCGAGATAGCGGGGCATTCGAGATAACCGAGTTCGAGATACGCAGTAGTAAATGACTGTAAAACAGTAAGCACTACCAAGGGGAACGGGATAGGGGGGGATTCGAGATAGCCGGTGTTCGAGATAGCGGGTGTCTACTGTAGCTCCGAGTCCGAAAAGTTATCAGGACCTGTTTTGATTTTGGTTTTGCCACAGGATATTACTCATTTCATTCGTTCTCTCACTATAAATTTCATGTTATGCCTAGCTGTTGATTTCATTGAGTGACAATACCACTTTGATGTAGACAAACGAAAATGAACACTGGCAGGCGATAAAGAACAAAACCTTACCTCCACTTCCTCCTAGTAGTGATGTTATGTCTTGTGTATCGTATGCTTCACCCGAATACATGTATTGCTTAGCGACATCGTCAGCTGTTGTTCCTCCATGGCTTGAACCAAGTATACAAGTGCGGTGAAAACGAAATTTCGATTCTTTTACCGTTAGCCCTCCTGGACCAAGACCTGGTAAAAAGGAATACATTCACTTAAATGAAAGTAGCTGAATCTGAGTCGGGACCATATGATGCCCGATTTCGGGTGTCAGCTTCATTGTACATTGTACTCCTCCATTGCATTCTGCATTGCATTGTATTCTAATATATTCTATGATATTGTATTATATTGTATCGTCGTTCTTTTGCGTTCTAATTTTCTATTGTTTCAACAAAAGTGTTATCCCCAAAATCGCGCATGGTATACAGTGTATACTCGGGACTGAAGTGGTGCCGCAGAAATAGCACCACTGTGTTTACTGTACTGACTGCGATGCTGAAAGTTTCATTTTTCCCATATCTTCGCCCTCCGATCGGATCATCACTCCTTCGTTTGCATAGTATGCAATGATAAGCAAAATGTTATAACGGAGTACTTGCAGGCCGAAAGCCCGCTGCGAAGCCCCATACTCGTAAAACCTATGCCCGTCATTCTTCTTGGTCATGGCTAGCGGAATGTTTCGCGGGCGCGCCTCCGTAACATGTGTGACAGTGCGTCGGTCGGTGCGTCGCGCAAGGCCAACTCGCGGGCGCATGACTCCACACAACAATTTTGAAAGCAAAGCGAGGCTTTGTTTCTCGCGCGGCTACACAGCCGTCAGTTCGGTAAACGCTTTTATAGTTTGGATCTTTCGCTGTGTTTAGCGGAGAAATAAAGTCCTTATTTCCCTGCATTTTTTCGCGGTTTGCTACTCAAGACAGGGATACTAATTAAGGGATACTCAGAAGCCGCTTTAGTGGAAAAAAAAGACCTTTCAAGAATAAAATCTTGCTTCGGGGAACTTCATACGTTTTTATCAATGCAGGAGCAATGCGGGGAGATGTCTGTTTTAATTTCGGATTTCAGAACCAAAGAAGCGGAGGTTATAGAATTTCCAAGCAGTAGAGGGACTTAATGTAAAACAGATTACATTTGTCGATGGGAATTTATGTTGATATCAATCTGTGATTGACTTTTTCTTTGTGTTCTTGTTAGTTTTGGGCAATTGTTTATAAAACGTGCTTAAATTCAGTTGTATTGATTTCTTAAATTTCATCGAAGACAGCTAGAACTCGATGCGCTATAAATGGTACACGTTTTCCTTTTAAACATAAACTTATTGAGATTTGAATAAAATTTTTCGAAAGAAGATTGTGTTGTCCATTTTTATGTGTTTGTTCATTAATTACATAGGTTGAAAAGCAATTTTATGTACAAAACAAGACTTGGATTTTATAGTTCTAACTTCACTCGCGTCGCCTTATAAAACTATGTTTGTGTATTCATTTTTTGCAATTTTGATTTCCAAATCAGTTTCTCGGGCAATTTTTGATTAGCAACTGATGTATTTTATTCGGAATTAAGTCAAACTAGTTATTCTAGACCTGGAAAAAGTTGTTTGTGAACTTTTTATGCACTGTGCAGATGGTCGCGTAATACTGTTTTTGAGAATTGCTAAAATTGAAAAATAGCCCAGTTGTCAATATTAATTCTTGTGCTTCCGACCTTTCATCTTAGTTAAGCTTATCATCGGCTTTCTGTTCAGAGAGCGACTCTGTTAGGTTCAGCCTATATATATATATAAAGTGTAGAACTGGATATTCGTAAAACAGTGCTCAATACATTAATGTAGAGCGAAATATATGTTTATGGAGGAAAGAAACAAATAAACTACGCTTTCATCCCGACAAGCCTGTTTCGTGGTTGCCCACTCATCAGGGGATTCAATAAGAATATTCTTTACCATCGCTTCTTATATACATAATAATTTACATAAAAACAATAACAAATCTATGCGGCGCGAAGTTTAACAGTTCAGCTGTTGCGTAGAAGGGCTTTGTTTCTATGGCGGCAAGAAGACACGAGTTCATTACGTTTGTTAAGTGTAGAAAGTTTCGGTCGGCAAATGATTAGAAATTTTTCGTTTAGGCAGAGGTTGCATCTTTTGCTTGAGCTGTTGTACGGTGAATGCGAAGACAGGATGCGCCTTGAAATATAGTGTTCGATGTTGTTGTCTTTGAGAGTCCAGATGTACTTGCTTAGTTCAGTTGAGTTTCTGTGTTTAGAGTGGCGGAATGATGCGGTGTGGTTTCGGTATCTTGTTTTGAAGTCGTTTTCCGTGAGTCCGATGTATGTTTCTGTTGTGTTGTTGTCGTTGCGCGTGACTGTAGCTTGGTAGATGACTGATGATTGTAGGCAGTTTCCGTCGAGTGGGCATGTGTTCTTTTGTCGGCAGTTGCATGTCTTCTTGTCTTGAGTGGTATTAGAGTTAGCTGTGGCGGCGTCGTTGGCTTGCGTGGATGACTTTAGAATCTGCTTATTATGGTTATCAATTATCTGTTTGGCGTTATTCATGCAGCTGTAACTTATTTTTATGGTGTTGCGGTTGAAGATTTTTCGGAGCTTGTGATCTTTAGGGAAGTGCTTGTCTATTAGGGCGAGGAACTTGTATCCGATGTTGGTGCTGGTGTTTCTGCTAAATGGAGGGTTATACCAGATGATCTTGTTGCGTTGTCTGTTTTTCCGTCTGTTTGTTAAAAAACAGACAACGCAACAACATCATCTGGTATAACCCTCCATTTAGCAAAAACACCAGCACCAACATCGGAAGATGACAAGATCAGGCTTGTCGGGATGAAAGCGTAGTTTATTTGTTTCTTTCCTCCATAAACATATATATATATATATATATATATATATATATATATATATATATATATATATATATATATATATATTATCACTAAACTTAGCACCTCTTAGCAGTCTGAGCTATGTAGCCGGAAGGTATTTAACTTATGAATTAACACTTTATAGCGGAGCACTTGCCAGGCCGAAGGCCTGGCTGCGCAGCTCCATACTCATAGAACCTATGCCGTGATTTTTTATGGTCATGGCTAGCGGAATGTTTCGCGGGCGCGTGTGTGCCCGCCCGTGTTGGAACAACATCCGGGATCTTAGCAATTTTGTTTTTCGCGCGGCCACACAGCCGTGAGCTCGGTAAACACTTTAGTTGTTTTGTTATGTCTAGCGGAGAATGGAGAATTGAATAAATTTTTTCGAAAGAAGATTGTGTTGTCCATTTTTATGTGTTTGTTCATTCATTAGATAGATTGAAAAGCGATTGTATATAAACGAGACAAGACTTTGTTCTATCTTCACTCGCATCGCCTTATGCAAATATGTTTGTGTATTTTTGCAATTTTTGATTTTCAAATTAGTTTCTCGGGCAATTTTTGACAAACATAAACTGTATTTTATTCGGAAACTAGTGGTACTATTTATTCTAGACAAAGAAAAGTTGTTTTGTGAACTTTTGTACGGTCTATAAAAATTTACTATGCAGACGATCGCGGAATACTGTTTTTTAGAATTACTAAAATTGAAAATAGCCCGTTCGTCAATTTGTCGACTTGTCGACTTGTGCTTCCAACCTTTCACCTTAGTTAAGTTTCACCTTAGTTAAGCTTGTTCAAAGTGCGACGCTGTTAGGCTTGGGCTATGTATATATATATATATATATATATATATATATATATATATATATATATATATATATATTATTGTTGTTAAATAATTACGGTCACAAACTTAACATATCTGAACACCGTTCAGCTCTAATTCCCGTCCTTGAGCACAAACGACCTACATGAATGACGCTCACCTTTGTATAAATTCGTGCGCTCCTCTCCGGGAATTCCTACTGACTGTGCTGCTGATGACTGTGTGAACCCACCAAGACATGTTGTATTGAACACCTTCTCCCCACAGGTCATGTTAATGTCAGTTTGTATTAAAATGTGTCCATTCTGACTTGCTATACTCAGAGTATACTTCCCGAACACTTTGACTTTTGAACCGCTTCTGAACTCGATGTGACCACTGAACTCAATAGCAGCAACAAGATGGTCACCGTGCGAGGAGTTTCTGTTTTGATGTGATGCGGTGAAACTGCAACCAATACAAGGGCTCTTAACAACGGATGGAACAGTTGTATTGATCTCAAGCACTTCACCACTGTTTAGTATGAGATTACCGGCTAGAAAAGGAATAAAAATTACTTTCAGTTGAAATAATCGGTGCAGCATAGAATTTGTACTTTTTATAATTGAAAGAAAGGTTAAAGAAAGTTTCGTGTGTTTTTATTGAACTACAATCAAAATTAAACTTCATGGAAGAATGGTAGTTATAATTGTCAATTCTAACGGTACGGATTAAGGGGTAGCGTAATAGCGGAGCTCTCGCCGGCCGAAGCGAGGCCCGCTGCGGAGCCCCATACTCATAGAAGCTAGAACTCATAGAACCTGCCCGTCATCTGGTCATTTTTCATGGTTATGGCTAGCGGAATGTTTCGCGGGCGCGCTGTGTGCCCGCCGTACGCGTTGGGCAGGGCTAACTCGTGGGCGCGTATAACGTCGCAAAACATGCGCGTATGACGCCACACAACATCCGGAATCTTAGCAATTTTGAAACCAAAGCGAGGCTTTGTTTTACGCGCGGTTACACGGCCGAATGTTTACGTCAGCTGGGAACTAGACACTTTGTTTTGCTGTGTTTAATAAGCGGAGAAAACCGTTTAAATTAAAGTCGTTATTTCCCTGAATTTTTCGCGGTTTGGTACTCAATACAGGGATACTAATTAAGGGATACTCAGAAGCCGCTTTAGTGGAAAAAGAAGAGCTTTCAGGGATAAAATCTTGCTTCGAGGAAAATCATAGGTTTTTATCATTGCGGGGAGATGTTTGTTTTTATTACGGATGTCAGAACCAAAGAAGCGGAGATTTAAAGAATTTCCGAGCAAGCGAAGGACTTAAAGGTAAAACAGATTACATTTTTCGATGAGAATTTATGTTGATATCAATCTGTGATTGACTTTTTCTTTGTGTTGAATTGTTTTTAAAACATACTTAAATTCAGTTGTATCGATTTCTTGAATTTCATCGAAGGCAGCTCGAACTCGATGCGCTATAAATGGTTTTTCGAAAGAAGATTGTGTTGTCCATTTTTGTGTTTGTTCATTCATTGTATAAGCGATTTTATGTAAACAAAACAAGACTCGGATATACATGCAGTTCTATCTTCACTCGCGTCGCCTTATGCAAATATGTTTGTGTATTTTTGCAATTTTGATTTCCAAATCAGTTTATCGGGCAATTTTTGACAAGCAACAAGTGTATTTTATTTGGAAAGCAGTCGTACTAGTTATTCTACACGGAGAAAAAGTTGTTTTTGTGAACTTTTAATTTGTGCGGTCTAAATGTACTGCGCAGACAGTCGCGTAATACTGTTTTTGAGAATTGCTAAAATTGAAAACTAGCCCAGTCGTCAATCTTAATTCTTGTCCTTCCGACCTTTCACCTCAGTTAAGCTTTTTCAGAAAGCGACGCTGTTAGGCTCAGCCTATCCATATATTTTACAACCTACGCCCGTCGTTTTTCACGGTTTCATTTTTCATGCTAGCGGAATGTTTCGCGGGCGCGCGTCCGTAACATGTGTGTACGTCCGAGCGTCCGAGTGTTGGGCAGGACTAGCTCGCGGGCGCGTATGACGTCGTAAAAGATGCGCGTATGACGTCACATAACATCCGGGATCTTAGTAATTTTGAAACCAAAGCGAAGCTTTGTTTTTCGCGCGTCTAAATGGCCGAATGTCACGCCGAATGTCACGTCAGCTCGGTAAACGCTTTCAATGATGTTTTGCTGTGTTTACTAAGCAGAGAAAACCGTTTAAATTAAAGTCGTTGATTTCCTGCATTTTTTCGCGGTTTGGTACTCAAGACAGGGATACTAATTAAGGGATACTCAAAAGCCGCTATAGAAGGAAAAGAAGAGCTTTCAGGGATAAAATCTTGCTTCGAGGAACTTCATACGTTTTTATCAATGTGAAAGCAATGCGGCAAGATGTTTCTCACTTCTTACTTTCAGAACTGAAGAAGCGGAGATTTAAGCAGTCGACGGAGTTCAAGGTAAAACAAAATATATTTTTCGATGATAATTTATGCTGACATCAATCTGTGATTGACGTTTTCTTTCTTTTCTCGCTATTTTTGGAAAATTGTTTTTAAAACGTGCTCGATGCGCTATAAATGGTTCGCGTTTTGCTTTTAAACATAAACTTTTCGAGATTTGAATAAAAGTTTTCGAAAGAAGATTGTGTTGTCCATTTTTATGTGTTTGTTCATTCATTACATAGGTTGAAAAACGATTTTATGTAAACGAAACAAGACTTGGATTTTATAGTTCTAACTTCACTCACGTCGCCTTATGCAAATATGTTTGTGTATTCATGTTTTGCAATTTTGATTTCCAAATCAGTTTCTCGGGCAATTTTTGATTAGCAACAGGTGTATTTTATTCGGAAATAAGTCAAACTAGTTATTCTACACCGAGAAAAAGTTGTTTTGTGAACTTTTGTACGGTCTAAATGTACTGTGCAGACGGTCACTTAATACTGTTTTTGAGAATTGCCAAAATTGAAAAATAGCCCGGTCGTCAATCTTTATAATTCTTGTGCTTCCGACCTTTTACCTTAAGCTAAGCTTACCATCGGCTTTCTGTTCAAAGAGCGACGCTGTTAGGCTCAGCCTATCTATATATATTAAACATTAACTCGCAATAGACACGACAGTAAAATCCATACTTTTAGTAAAACAGCATAGCATTGAAGTAATGAATAATGAAAAAGTTAATTTTAAAAAGTGCCAAAAAATTGAAAATATCCCAAGAACCATGAACCGCAGATAAAAGAATTTCCCATTTTTTCCCATTTTGGAAATGGTTAACGAAAGATTTAGCCTATGCAAAATAACAGTGAGTATAGTCGCTAAGGTTCATTCACTATTTTAATTTATTATGGGAGTTTTAATTTGTGGCTTTGGGAGTAAATGTTTGCCATTTAAAATGATTCATACATTCTATGGAGAGAATATAATCGGACCAACGAAAATATACAGTCAGATTGTTTGGAAGTTTGCTTTATACATATATATGCCAAGGTAGCGAGTTTTATGTTGCAATTTTATGATTATTTGCGGTTTTGAGAGAAAACGTTTGCTATTTAAGGTGGCTCCAAGTAGATTTTTGGGGGTCACACTTCCCTTTTTGAATGCGCTTATACATAATCTTACTTTAGCTCAATAAATCTGAATTTGTACCAGATGTTAGGCTTGGATGAAAGTTTTGGATAATGCTCTTTTTATGCTAATCAGTGTTTTCATAGCAACGGTAAACAAATATGGCGAGAAACAGTTTTTCCAAAATGTCTTTCGATTTTGGGGCTACCCGTGACAAGCGAAGAAATGCGCTGTAATCTACACAGTGTAGCACACTAAATAGGAAAATTTCAAACAAATTAAACTGTTCGATTTTGAATAATTCGATAAAACATTTTTGACACGTGTTTTTTCATGTTTGAAATATAAACGGTCAAAACATTCCATCATTAACATTAAATTACCACAGAAAGTTTCCTCAGACTAAAATTATTACTCCCTGCAAATAGCTCTAACTAATTCCTCGGCAATAAAGAGATGGAGCTTTTCATTCAAATGCAGTTTAAAAAGAGTAAAACGTCAAACAAAACTGCATTCGAATGAAAAGCTCGATCTCTTTATTGCCGAGGAGTTAGTCAGAGCTATTTGCAGGGAGTATTAAAAAAACTTAAGTCTGAGGAAACTTTCTGTGGTGATTTAATGATAATTTGTGAGACCGATGGAATGTTTTGACCGCTTACATTTCAAACATGAAAAACACGTGTTAAAAATGTTTCAGTGATTTATTCAAAATCAAACAGTTTAATTTGTTGAAATTTTTCCATTTAGTGTGCTAGACTGTGTAGATTATAGCGCATTTATTCGCTTGTCGCGGGTAGCCCCAAAATCGAAAGATAATTAGGAAAAACTGTTTTTCGCCATATTTGTTTACCGTTGCTATGGAAACGCCGATTAGCATAAAAAGAGCATCGCTCAAAATTTCATCCAAGCATAACATCTGGTATCAAATTCAGATTTATTGAGCTAAAGTAATATTATGTATAGGCGCATTCAAAAAGGGAAGTGTAACCCAAAAAAAAACTACTTGGAGCCACCTTAAAATGATTTTGGAGAGATTATAACCAACGAAAAACATGCAGGCTGTTTTAAAGTTTGCTGACATATATATTCTACTTGTGAATTGTACTGAGAAAAATGTGCAAGAACTGCCCAAAAAAATATGGGCCTGATAATAAGCCGGGCTGGCCCTGTTTTGCCGAGATCTCAGCACGTCTGTTAAAGGCAACAAAAATCAACTTTATGATTACATGATAGCGGGCCAGTTCTAGCGGGAATCCCGGTATCGCAATGCCGGGATCCTGGCTAACCGGGCTGAAAATGTTACATGTAATCGCGTTTACCGGGTCAGACCGGCTAACAAGGACAGCAACTGAAAAATATGTATCTGAGCAAACCTGCTCGCCTGTAAATTGTCTTTTTTTTTTTCTAAATAACATAAATAGGTACACAAGACTGCGTAGTTCTAAAAGCACAGCGGAAAATGAAACAAAATGCTGAAAAATCCTTTGTTAAATCGTTCTACGCTTTGCCGACATTTTCAAAACAACAACTTTCAGCCAAAAACGTTAATGATAAATTTAGTTCTCGCTCGGGCTGGCTCGCTTCATGTAATACTGGGCTGAAAGTAATCGCGGCAAACCGGGCCAACCACAGGTAGCCCAAGCTATATGACTATCACAGTAACCTTCATGTAACAGCGAAATTAAGGATTTGTATGAGAAAAAAACGGTAAAAAAAAAATACGAAAAAAATTGTAATAAAAATTGCCTACCTTACTTCGCTTGTGTGTTTCCTTTTCTTCTGTGTGGTTTTTCATGATAGAGAGAAAGCGATGGAACTAAAACTCACTGGAGCGCTCTAAATCGCCCCATAAACCACACAGGAGACAAGGAAACACAAATGAGGTAAGGTAGACAATTTTTATTGAAATCTTGTTGGTATTTTTTAGCTCCCAGAATGAACCGTTTTCTTCCATACAAATCCTTATAAGTTCGCTGTTAAGTAACGGTTCCTGTGACAGTCATATAGCTTGGGCTACCTGTGGCCAGCCCGGCTCATGTAAATAAAGTAAGCAAGACTGATACTACGTAGTTCGCATTTTTGGCGGATAAGATCTTCTCTAGATCCTACGTACACCAGCAGTATTTTCGTTCGCGGTCCTTTGCTTTTTATTCACTCGGCTCGTATAATCAGGCCTTAAAAAAGCAAAAAATATTTCATACAATACGGGTGGTAAAAGAATTTGTTTATAAAAATTGTTCTATTTTTGTGGATGTCATGAAGGTGACAAAAGGGTGGATAATACACTTATTTGCGAGTAACAATAATATCAACAGGCGGAAAACAAAAGCCATATTAATGACTAAAATACTAAATATGTCCTAGCCTAGCCAAGCATGTGCGTTTATTAAGAAGCATTAGATCAAACAACGACATTCAGTCTTGCTTTTTAAGAAAAATACAACTTACAGTTTACAGTTGCTTTAGCACCAGTAAAGAAAATCTATGAGGGAAAAAAAAACAATACGTGACTTAGACACTTGTAGAATTGTATAGAATCAAACTGGTTCTTTATTGATCTATTACTCTGGTTATATAGTTATGCGTTGCGTAATTCAGTTGTCAATAAATGTCAATCATGATAACAGATTACGACATCCCTCCCCTTTCAATTGGATTCTATAATAATGATGCTAACCAATCATAGTAATTGATCACTAGTTGTAATAACTGGAACAATTTCAACAAATGAGAACTGGTATATAATATATATTGTTCATGCGATATGAGTGTTCAGCCTATGATTCTTAAAGTTCTTATGTCTTATAAGTTATAATGTCACTGCACAAAATCCTTGAGTTGAGTCTCAAATGTTGATCTTTTGGGTCGTTCTGATCGTTTTGGTGCCGTCTCTGCTGCTGCTGCTGCTGGTGGTGGTGCTGTTGGTAGTGGTTCAGGTTCCTGTTCCTCGGGTCCGTTGGTTGGTTCAGCAGGTTCAACTTGTGCAGTATCCTGGTGGTCTGCGGTTCCGTCGGAAACCGAGGGATATACGTGTCTAATCTGTGGGGGTTCTATCTCTTCCTCCCTTGCTTTCACGGTCCTTAAGGGTTTAAGCTTTGATGCATCTCTGCAGATCATCCTTTCATCTTTGATTCTGTTTGCGTCGATCTGGGATCCCTTTACTTGTGTGATGATGTAGACATACGGTTCGTAAGGTGTTTGGCCTTTGCGCTTGTTCTCTCTTTTGACAATGACGGCATCTCCTACTTTCAGTGTATGCGTTTTCGTGTTGTGTCGCTTGTCATGGTACTCTTTGCATTTCTGCTTGTACGTTCGGTCACGCTCTCGAACTTGCACGTCCTTGCTGTGGATCTCTGTTGGAAAGTGGTCTAACTTTGTTCTCACATTCCGATTCATAAGTAGTTGGTATGGTGTCATCTTTGTCGCAGGATGTGGTGTACTTCTGTACGCTTGTAGCATATCGTAGATTGCCTCGTGAGGGTCTATGTGGTCGTGTCTAGCGATGGTAATGGCTTTGTTTACCATCTTGGTAAATCCCTCAACCTGTCCTTGTGCCTTTGGGTGGATTGGTGATTTGTGCTGAAATCCTGATTCCTGTGCGAATTCAGCAAATGCGTGTGACTGGAAGGGCGGTCTGTTATCAGTCTGCAGGGTTTGCGGTACCCCATAAGTTGCAAAGATCTTCTTCAGTTTCTTTCTGGTTGGTTCAAATGACGTGCTTGTGACGAACTCTACTTCTGGATATCTGGAATACTGGTCGGTCACTACCAGGGCGTATTCTCCGTTTGGGAATGGTCCGCAGAAGTCGACTTCAACGGCTGTCCATGGTCTTTCTGGGAGTTCGGTCATTTTTGCTGGTTGGATGTGGTGTGTAACTGTGGAGATGTAACATTCGGAGCACTTCTGTACGGCGTTTTCAATCTGCAGGTTCATTCCTGGCCACCAGTACTTGTGACTTATCATCTCTTTCGTCTTTGATAATCCAAGGTGTCCTTGGCTGTGCGCTAGTCGTATTATCTTCTCTCTCAGATTCTGTGTGGGTACGATCTTGTCGAGTCGCAAGATGATATCTTCTGCCTCATAAAGTTCGGCTTGGAGATCTGTGTACGGTTGTAGTACTGGGTCCTTCTTGTCCCATGTTCCTTCTTAAATTACTTCTTTCAAGAGTTGCAGTTCTTTGTCTTGGGCTGTTTCGGCTGCGATTTGTTTGAGGATGATTGCGTGATCTGCTCGGATAACTGCCTTGACGTGTTTCTCTACTCCCGTTCTGGTGGTCTCTGGAGGCGGGTGTCTTGACATAGAATCTGTGACGTTCTCCTTTCCGGGGATGTAGATCATGGTGAAATCAAGAGTTTGCATTTTCATGATCAGCCGCTCAATCCTCGGTGGTAGCTTTGCTTGTGGATTGTTGAACAGTGGAAGTAACGGTTTGTGATCGGTCGCAATTTGGAAATGTTTACCGCCCAGCAAGTACATCTGAAGTCTCGAAGTTGCAAATTCGACGGCTAGGGTCTCTCGCTCAATTTGTGAGTATCTGCTCTCCGTATCTGTCAGCGTACGGCTTACGTAATGGACTGGTTGGTATCCATATGGAGTCTTTTGGAAGAGCCCACCGCCCAGTCCTGTCGGGCTTCCGTCGCAGATGACCAGCGTGTCTCGCTCGGGAAAATATGGTACTAGCACGGGTGCTGTGGTAATCGCGTTTTTCAGATCATCAAAAGCTTCCTGCTGTTCTGTTGACCAATCAAACTTGGTTTTCTCCTTGGTCAGGCGTCGTAGTGGCTCACATCGATTTGAGAAGTTTGCGATGTATCTTGAAAGGTAGGCCAGCATCTGTAAGAATGAGACAAGTTCTTCTTTGGTCTTCGGTGGGGCGCAGGACTGTATCGCTGTAATCTTGTCTGGGCTTGGTTTAAGCCCGTCTGCGATAAATAGGTGTCCATGAAGTTCAGTGTAGGCTTCCCGAATTCACACTTCTCTCTTCTTAATGTCAGATTGTGGTCTTTGATTCTCTGTAGTAGCATTCCGAGGTTTGCGTTGTGATCCTCCCAGTCTCGTCCGCCGATCATGATGTCATCTTTGTTGTTAAGAACTCATGGGACGCCAGAGATTACTTTGGCTATCTCTGCGTTAAACAAGTCTTGGCTGTTCAATCCTCCGAATGCCAGACGCTTGTATCGGTAGTTTCCCCAGGGTGTGGAGAAGGTCATGATTCGCAGTGACTCGTCATCGAGGGAAAATTGATGATATCCATGATTGAGATCTAGCTTGCTAAAGATCGTACAGTCCTTAAATTCTCGAATAAAATCTTCTGTGATAGGTGCTTGCGCTTGTCTGGTGCGTAGCATGGATTTGTTAACAACTCTGAGGTCTAGGCATGTTCGGATGTCTTTTGGGTTTTTCGGCTTCGGTTGTACAACAAGTGGCCATGTGATGGCTTCATGTTCTGGGACTGCTTCGATAATATCGTTGTCTTCAAACTCTTTCAAGCGGTTCTTCAGTGGTTGTTGTTGTTGTTGTTGCTTTGGCTTGTTGTTCGGTCTCTTCTTCTATGGCGGCCTCGTTGAGAATTTTGTCCAAACTCCAGTTATCTCGAATGGCTTTGCTGCGGATTCTGTGGTTGAGCATGGTGCGAATCAGATGATCACGTATCGCGTCGTTTTCGTGAGTGCCGTACTCGCATTTCTTGGCGATTTCTCTGATTCGGGCGTAGTAATCCGCTAGTCGTTCGTGGCTCTGCTGTTTGAGTTCGCTCATTTGAAAACGCGCGAAATCTTTGTTTTTCTTCGGCGTGAAGTGGTTGTCGATCTTTCGTATCAAGATCGTGTATACATCGTCGGTCTCTCCTGCTTGTGGGTCTGGTAGAGAGTTCTCGATGTCAACCAAGTCTTCTCCTCCGTAGATTAGAAGGCCATCCTTCTTTGTCTCGGGCTCTGTGATGCCAAAGAAGCGGAATTGTCGCTCGAGGTCTTTCTTGTATTTGCCCCATTGTACTGCGGTCTCGTTGTTTTCGGTTTGTTTCATGAACGGTTTAATGGTCAGGTTTCTCTGGATGTAGGAGTTGCCAGTGCCGCCGGTCGCACCAGAAGCAGAGGAATCTGCATTAGTGTCGGGCATCCTTCACTAATGCCGTTCAGGTTTTATCCTCTTCGCCAATGTAGAATTGTATAGAATGAAACTGGTTCTTTATTGTCAATGATCCGAACTGATTACAATTGTCTATTACTCTGGTTATATAGTTATGCGTTGCGTAATTCAGTTGTCAATAAATGTCAATCATGATAACAGATTACGACAACACTGTCATTTCAATTAACACTTCTGCCTAGCAAAAACACTAAATAGCCGTTCAAAACGAAAAACAAACCTGGAGTACGATATTAATGATTACGGAGAACAAAAACAACATTCTTAACTCAACGCTTCGAAGTTGCGTAATGAACCAAAACTGGAAGGATTCCTGGTTACAACATTCTAAACTGAGGTGTTAAATTAATAGCTGGTGCTTGCCCATTAGCATATACAATAATGTTATCAAAAAGCCACCATTAAGGGTCTGTTTTACTATCTCGTTGCTAAGTAACGCGGTTGCTTTGCAAGTACAATTCGACTTCCGGTTTACTGGCTTTGTGGGTGCTCTAAACTTCTTCAAAGCTGTTTCATTTCTTGATATTTCCACAGCTAAAAGCATGAGCCAGTTGTTTTATAACACTGACAACGAAATTTATGCTGCGGTTATTTTTGTAACGTCACCTAAGATTGGTGGAACTTTTGACAGGGACATGTCTGTTTGCAAAAGCCTGACAGTCTCATCGAAAAGAAGCATATAAATTAGCTCACTTGGCATTTCGGTTTATCCTTAAAATGGGACAGTGGCCAATATTTATTTAGGAAAAACAGAGTATTTGTAAAACGGAACAGAAATTTCGATTATTAAATAATAATAATAATAATAATAATAATAATAATAACATTTTTATCTGCGTGTTTGAAAATCTCAACGCGCTTACAAACATGCAATTGTAAAAATAACTAACTAGTTAACTAATTAAGGGTAAATGATGAGATGGTCAGATGAGATCGTAATGCTCAGTGATAAGACAATAGCTAATGAGTAACCACCAACCGTTAAGTATTCCCTTATACTCTTATATTTATACATATATATGTTCCACTGCCTTGTAAACCTTTTTATAACATCCCTGTTTGTAAATGCCAGACAGTCTCAACGAAAAGAAGCATATTAATTAGCTCACTTATACGTTATATTTATCACTCCTGTTGGCAAGTCGTTAATTATTTATAAACAAGAGAAAACTTTTTCCGACATCGGAAATTTCATATTACAAATCGTTATCATTATTAGCCGCGTGTTGTTATCAAAAACAGTTCTCTTTTAAACATCTTTTATCTAGTTACTGCTTCTCAGTCCATCTAGAAAATCTGACATCGAACCAATCACTTAAAAACTCGTTTAATATTCATATTCGCCATTATACCCATTAGCTGCAGGCATATATTAAACGAAATTTGCGACGATTTGTTTTTTGAGTGATTAAAACTTCTTAAAAAAAACAGAGGATTATAAGCCATACTTTCAAGGCTAGGTAGGGTTAGGCTGTGGTACATATATAGTATATGTATACATATAAGGGTATAAGGGAATACTTAAAGTTTGGAGTTGCTCATTAGCACCAGGTGTGCGTTTCTCAAAACTCCCGAAGACATTTCGGTCCCGAAAGCTGTTTATTAAATTCAGTTTCTAACGGATGATGTTGAAGTTGTTAGCCAGCAAACCAACCCAACTTGTGTAGTAAACGTGAGATTTTATTGTCTAGCTTTCAAAAGCAACAAAAATTGGATATTTGTTGGTAAACATTTTACACATAACATAGCTTTTCGGGCCCGAAACGTTTTCAGTAGCTTGGAGAAACGCACGCAGGAAAGAAATTCTATGATGAGAAAAACAATATAAACGTTGTAAATAACACTTCTGCTTAACAAAAGAGGCGGAGTTCGAAGCGAGTAAAAGGCGAAAAACAAACCTGCATTTTGGTGCAAAAAATGTCTAGGAACAGTACCAATATTCCCAATCTCATGTTAGCGCCTTGAAGTTGCGTAGTGAGCCAACAACACTTGAATCCAGTTGTTTAAAATAACGGCTGGTGGTTACCAATTAGCTTATATGTCTCACCACTGAGCATTCGGTTTGCAAATATTCTTTTTTTCTAAATAGACATTGGCCACAGTCCCATTTTAAGAATAAACAAATGCCGTCCGAGATAAGCTTTGGATGGTTTAGTAGAGTGCAATAATTCCAATGTATCTCATGAAGGATTTGATGTTGCCTGATGAGACGATATTTTTACATTTTGCAACATTTTGTATGATTTGGGAAACTTTTCAGCTCGCAGAAGGTTGAAGGAACTGTCGATATTTTATGTCACCTCCTTCAATTAATCTCATACAAAGGTAATAAGCGAAATAACGAATAAAATGTTAACTTTTATGATGGTAGAAACTTGCTAACTTGTGAGGTGTGCAAACAGAGCCTTTTTTACAATCCGGAAAATTAAAAGTATATTTAAAGTGTTTTACTTAGTTTGTGCTAAAGAAAAAACATAAAGGGATCCCACTTTTTGTGAAGTGTTTGCATATGTATGAAGGAACTTAAGCAGTCAATTAGCCTTAACAGGTTTTTTTTCTTTCTCGAGTGCAAAGAAATATAACATTTAAGCTCTAAAGCAATTACGTGGAATCGATGAATGCTCATATTTGGCGCATGTAGAGCACGTTAGTTTAGGTGATCACACAAAAATTGCGAAGTTCCTATCCTTCAGTGCGGTTGATGGATTTAATTTTTGTGTTATTCTGATAACCTGCCACACTGAGAGACAAATGATTCAAGTTATTGAACTTAGTATTTGGAAGAGGAATAACAATTACAAATTTACCCATGTTTACAGCGGGTTATAGTAGACCATTGTTATAAGCTGTCACGGTTTTTTCACGAGCGGAATTCCACGTTAATCAATTCAAAGTTCAAAATAAGAAAAGCCAAAGCATCTTGAACATCATTACCGTCTAACCAAAAAAAGTATGATATATATATATAAGCTTGACGAAGGGAATTAATATACATGAGTCATTATGAGTTTGATAAACTCGTCAGTTAAGTCTGTCGATATTTCACTTACACTTGCCCACCACCAAAAAAAAGGAAACTGGAGCTACGGTCACATAAAGAAGGTGGCCTCCTTTGACATAAAATTGAAAAAGCCAAAGGAGAAGATTTATTGCCAGGCACGCTATGTTTAGACCGTCTTTTTAAAGAGCATCCTAATTTAGGCCAGCCTATCGGGAAACGGCAATATTTCTAATCTCCTCTGCAGAGCGGCAAAACGTAAATAACATCTATATGCGAGGTCTTAGCGATAAACTCCCGGGTTGAGAAAAACAAGGTGAAAAAAAATCTCAAGACTTTTCGAAGGTCATTCGCTACTAAGGGTATTTATGTAATGTTTACTACATGAGCGGGAGTGTTGTATCGGCCTATACAATCACGAGGCGCAGCCGAGTGAATGTATAGTGCCGATACAACATGGACGCGAATGTGGTAAACAACTTGCGAAATTCACATTCACATGTAAATTAGACACAACCACTCGTGAGTTGTATCTGGAATGCAAATTAGATACAACCACTCGTGAGTTGTATCAAGACACAGGGTAATCATGTGATTAGAATGGCTCATTTCTAATTGTTAGAACCATTATGAATTATTAATGAATTTTACTATTTGCTACACCAGTAAGGGAGTGGTCATGAATTACTTGGGGGAGGGCCAATTTTTTTGGACCCACGCTTAGGGGACGGTCACAAATTTTTGGACGCCTGTTTTAACAATGAAACTTTTAAAATATTTTAAGACTTCTTCAATCGACCAACTAGCTCCGCCTTGGAAATGTCTCATAACCAGCAATCAGCACGTGCTGGATGCTGCTAATGGGCGAAGTTCGAGACCTCAAGCATTCTGCATGATAACGAGGCTTCCAGGAGTAAAACAAAAGACATGCTTTCCTCTGTTGTTAAAAATGACGTCATTTTTTTAGTTTCGTCAGATACCCCTGGAAGCCTCGCTATCAAGCAGAATTTTTTTAGATCTCGAACGTGATTCGTGAAAATTTCCGAAGTGGACCACATGCTTTATAATATGGCTGGAATGGTTGACTTTCAACGCGCAGTTTCTGTAATAAAGCTTGGACACAGAACAATTTTTTCAACAACCATCGTATTTATTATGAAACAACAAATAGCAACTTGTGACTCGTTGCATTTCCTTGCTATATTATGCTCTTAAAATGCTTGTAAAACACTCATCTCATATTTTAGCAGCAAATGCTATATGGTTAATAACTAAAACAAATGAAATTCTTATGATCTCAATCAAAATCTATACTTTTAAAAACATTGAGGAGATTTGACAGTCTAAACAGTAACAAAAATAAAGATAACTGAAGGCACAGAACGACAAATTTGCGTTGTGGTCCGCCAAGGGTGGGAATGATAATGTAGACCGCGCAGGAATTGAAACTAAGAATATATTGTGCGACTATCTTACTTATTTGGACAGTATGTGTGGTTGGTATCTGGTGGATTAAAGTATGTCTTCGTCGAGTTCTCGTAAAACATCTTATCCGGTAACATGTGAACTGCGAAGAACACCGAGATGTAGAAGCTCATTCTCGGATAGTTCACAGTGGCAGAAAAGTAAAATGCCAGTGAGTGCTAGAATCAACATCATGACGAATAAACATGACGTCACGAGTTTCATTCGGGCAAATTAAGTTCACCGTCCCCACCCCCACCCCCCCCCCCCCCCGACAAAATTTTTCCCGTACGCCAATGTCCGCACCAAGACAGAGCACTTGGTAGTGAGGTTGTGGATAAAGTGGAAACTCCAAAGCAGCAACTGCAGCAATTGCTCTCGAATATGAAAGGCGGAGTTGCAAGGGAAGAGATGGCGGTATATATCGCGTGCTTCACGTCGATTTCCTTGAGATATTTCATTGCGCTTAGTAAGAGTTCCTTATTGCCAGCTACTGCCCTTTCCTTCCTGGGCTATGTTTGCGACTCGGTTAGGCAAGCTTTCCTTTTGCCACTGGATTAGCGTGCCAAGTTTGCTGCTCTAAGGGAGTCAATTCTGGAGCATAAGACAGTTTCGCTCAAGAATCTTCAGAAGTTTGCTGGGAAAACAACATATTTTGCCTTGTTGGTTCCTGCTGCCAAGTTGTACACCAATTCTGTCTTCCAGGCCATCTCCCGCGCCTCGTCTTCGGCCTCCGTGCAGCTTCGCGTTACACCCGAACTTAGGAAAGAACTTCTGCATTGGAGGTTTCTCGATTCTTGGGAGGGGTGCCTCCCTTGGAAGAGCGAGTGTCATTTTCAGCTTCGCATGTTTTTGGATGCTTCCCATTCCGGATGGGGTGGTTGCCTTGTTATCCCGGGCCAGTCCCCTTCGGAGGCCCACGGCCTCTGGGATGTGGAGTCCCGTGCCCTGCCTATCGCAGTGAAGGAATCTTTGGCTCTCCTTCGCGCCCTAGAGAGCCTAATGGACAGGGTCCACAATGCCCGGATGGATACTTTTGTCGACAATAAGGTTTTGTTGGCAAGTGGGCAGAACCAGCTGTCAAGGTCGCCGGCTATTTCCGATGTCCTTAAATCCCTTTTTGAGTTCACCTACGCTCGTAACCTGCATCTTTCCTTGATGTACGTCCCTTCAAAGGAAATCCCAGCTGATGGTCCTTCTCGGGTTGTATCTGATCTTGACTGTACCCTCAGCCCCGTCGCCTGGCAACGAGTCGACTCTGCTTTTGGTCCGCATACTCTGGACTTGATGGCGATTCCTTCCAACGTCAAATGTGATCGATCTAGCCGTCCTCTTCGAATGTCCCCATATTAGTAATGGAGATTTCTCCCTGGCTAGGCGGTCCTTTTGACATTTAAATAAAGTTTATTGATTGATTATTTTGATTGATTTTCTCGCCTTATCCATGTCCTCAGGCCGCTGGTACCAATGTTTTTGCGCAGAACATTCCACCGGATGAGAACGCTTTTGTTTTCCCGCCTTTTGTCTTAGTTGGTCCGCTAGTCAAGTTCCTGTCGTCCCAAGGCTGCTCATTTTCTGTTGTCTGATCTCCGCCCGCGCAAGTTCTGGTGGCCGTTGGTTGAAAGATCCGCTTCATCTGCTTTCAAGCTTGGCTCAAAGGGAGATCCTAGCATTTTGCTTTTCCCCGCCAAATCCAGCCCTTCAGTGTGGAGTCCTCGCCCCTTACAGTGGGATCTTTGGGTCTTCAGGATCCCCGGCGCATAAGTGCTGTCGCTGTTTGATTAACTTTTTCAGTTTGCCTTTTTCGTACTTGTTATCCATTTGACATCCACTGTACTATCGTTGTTTTGTAATGTTATACATTACTCTTTTCTTTTCCCATTAAATTAATTTTAAAACCTTTCTGCTTGCGACTCTGTTGTGTGCCCCTACTCATGCTTAGTTTTCGCGTTCCCCCTACAGCTCCTCCCGGAGGTTCCTAGGATATGGAAACCCGCTGCCCAGTGCCCCGAGCGTGCCTATTCCAACGATGACTGTTTCCTTTTTTGCCAGTCCTGTGGTTACAAGGGAAAGCCGGTTAACTCTACAGAGACTCCCGCTCGCATTGACCTTAATTTGCCAGACATTGATTCCCGTTTGTCTACCCTCCGGGAGGGCCAATCTCTAAAGCCCTATCAGAAGCAGAAGGCTAAACTTCAGCGCGACCTGGAGAGTTTCCTCTTCTCCTTGCCCCGTCCTAAATCTCTGGCGTCGGCCTCTCCTCGGGTTATTTCCCGTTTTCTTGTGTGGAAGGACCGCTCGGGAAAGACTAAAGTGCACTGCACTTCTTGTAAATTTTTTGGCTCGCACGGGCCTTCCCGGTGCGCATGCCCTACCACCCTGGCGGCGGGGTACGGTGGATAGCATCATTGGGCAACTGCGGTTCCTATTCCTTGACTTGGGGCGAGGTGGTGACTGGAACGACATTTTTGGCATTGGAAATCCCGCCTCACATCCTAGCATTAAGCGTTGCCTTACTGCACTGCGAGAGGAGCAGGCCCGCGCAAGGATTACCCCGAAGCAGGCCATGCCCTTCTTCTTTGACAAGCTTCTTCAACTTTGCACGTTTCTGAGAAGCCACATCTTTGCTGACGACGTCTCTCCTTCACAGCTTTACCTCTATGCACGGGACCTGGCCTTCTTCTGTCTGCAGTTTTTCTCGGGTGATCGGGCTTCAGATCTTGGACGCGCGTTCACCAAAGAGGTCTTGGCCCTGCCCGACGAAGAGGGGCTGTTCTTCAATCACTCCTTTGGCAAGACCCTTCGGGGAAAGGATACCAACTCCTTCATGGTTAAGAGGTGCCAAAACCCCATTATCTGCCCGGTGGCCAACCTTCGCCTCTATGTTTCCCTGTGTGACCTGACGTCGGTCGATGTTAGGGATGGCTTTTTATTTAGGTCCACGGACAAGAGAGGCGCTGTGTCAAGCAAGCTTTTTGTCAGGCCCGCTGCCGCAGGCCGTTTGACTTCCCACCTTAAAGCTCTTGATTGATTGATTGATTGATTGATTGATTGATTGATTGATTGTTCGGCGGTTTCTTGGCATTTACGACGGAGAGACTGTCCACAGCTTTCGGAGTGGCTGTTCTATTACTATGTCCTTGGTAGGCCCATGGAAGACGTAGCCCGGCATGTGGGATGGCGATCCCTGGATACGGCGGAGTACTATACGCAGACGGGCAAAGTTTTAAACATGTCTCGTGCTGCCTCGACCTTGGCCGCTAGCACGCATGCTGTTGCAGGCTCCCATCGTGCGGCGGTTTCCGCCGCGGGGTTGTTTCGTTCTAAAAACGATCTTCAGGGTTTCCCTCTTGCATTTCCCTGAGGTATATGTCTAGTGTTTCGCCTCCTTGCCTTCCTTTCTGAGTTTTGGAGAGGAACACTTATTAAAGTTGCTCGTTTCCTCCGGTTTGGTAGTCCCTGTCTCTTCGTCCGTAAGTCGTTGGCTAAATTTTGCCTCCCATATCTTATTCCGCTAAGGCGGTGAGTGTCTGTTTTGGCAGTGAGGATTGTTTACTATTCTCATTGCCAAAAAATGTCACGAAATCAGTCGTGCGGAATTTTCTTCCCGCTTTTGGTGCCCCGGGTGAATTGATCATTAGCATACTACTCCCCGGGGGTTCTAATTACCTATTAAAGATTCGTTTTCTGGTATTTTTTCCGTCTTTTGCCAAGTTACGCGCTCGGCGTCGTGGTCCAGAATATTTTTTCCCCTCTCCTCCCCTTCGGCAACGTTCCGGTACACTTTCCTCACTGTCTTGCGACCTCCTGCCAAGGCTAAATTTTGCCTCCCTTATCTTATTCCGCCAAGGCGGTGAGTGTGTGTTTTGGCAGTGAGGATTGTTTACTATCGTTAACTTGCGATAGAAAGGATCATTGTATTGAATACACTGTTATTTAATCTGCCAAACTTGACAAAGAAATAAAAAGTTTCGCCCTTCCTTTGAAGATAATTTTAAGTTTTTGCTTTCTACGCAAGGAACCCATTATATCGCTGCGGGAAATATTTTTCCCGCGAAGCGGGGAACTGAAGTCAAAAGCGTCACGTGGGGCATCACGTGGCTGCACATGCTCGATGGAAAAGCTAACGGATGCTCGCAGTGGTTTCTTTCTCGTTCGGCGTAGCTCGGCGTAGAAAAATCAATCCACTGCTCGCAGGATACTGAAAACACCTAAGGATGTAATATCTTTTACCATAACTGAGTTCTATTTGACTCAGAAAAGTTGCTTGTTATTATTTTACAAATCGCAATTTCAAAATCTCGTAAACTAGCATTTGATATTAAAAGAAGAGTTTCACGGTTCGGCGCATGTGCACAGATTAAAATGCTTTATTCGCTTTCTTACCAACAGTTTATCAGTTAAAAAACCACTCACATTTACTACAATAATCATACACTATAATTAGTCCAAACAAAGCGAAGGGTGACCAAAATTCACAGAAAATTTCAACGGATTACACCGACAAAGTCAGCACTTAATAAAACCTTTGACCCGAAGGATTTATTCTACGCTCTGGTGGCTTTTATGGCGCACATGGGTATATTTAATCATCCATTCAATCAGCTGACTGACAGCGACATTTTCACAGGCAAATTTCTCGCCAGCGTTGTCCAATCGCTTCCGATTGGAATATACAATGAAATTAAATGGGTTACGTCATCGCTTGCACATGCGCCGAACCGTGAAGACCTCCCTTTAAGAATACAGGGCCAATTTCCTAGGTATATTTGTTTATAGTGGCTCGGCAGCTCCATGGCTCGGCAGTCAAGTTCACTTGCGAGCCGTCGAGCCACTCTGTAATAGCGGAGCACTTGCCAGGCCGGAGGCCTGGCTGCGCAGCCCCATACTCATAGAACCTATGCCGTCATTTTTCATGGTCATGGCTAGCGGAATGTTTCGCCGGCGCGCGTGTGCCCGTCCGCCCGTGTTGGAACAACATCCGGGATCTTGAAAGCAAGGCTTTGTTTTTCGCGCGGCCACACAACCGTGAGCTCGGTAAACACTTTAGTTCTTTTGTTGTGTTTAGCGGAGAATTAAAGTCGTTATTTTCCTGCAGTTTTTCGCGGTTTGCTACTCAAGACAGGGATACTAATTAAGGGATACTCAGAAGCCGCTTTAGTGGAAAAAGAAGAGCTATCAGGGATAAAATCTTGCTTCGAGGAACTATATACGTTTTTAGCAATGCGAAGAGATGGGTTCGTTTTACGGATTTCAGCACCAAAGCGGAGGTTTAAAGAATTTCCAAGTACAGTAGTCGCCGGAGGGACTTAAAGGTAAAACAAATTACATTTTTCGATGGGAATTTATCTTGATATCAATCTATGATTGACATTTTGTTTGTGTTCTCGTTAATTTTGGAGAATTGTTTATAAACGTGTAGCTTAAATTCAGTTGTATTTCTTGAATTTCATCGAAGACATGGCTCGGCCACGATGCACTGTAATTGTACGCGTTTTGCTTGTAAACATAAACTAATTGAGATTTCAATAAAATTTTTCGAAAGAAGATTGTGTGTCCATTTTTATGTGTTTGTTCATTCATTACATAGATTGAAAACCGATTTTATGTAAACAAAACAAGACAGATTTTGTACTCGCGTCGCCTTATGCAAATATGCTTGTGTATTTTGGCAAATCAGTTTCTCGGGCATTTTTTGACAAGCAACAACTCTTTTTTATTCGGAAAATAGTCGTAATAGTTATTCTAGACGGAAAAAAAGTAGTTTTTGTGAACTTTTGTACGGTCTAAATGAACTGTGCAGACGGTCGGGTAATACTGCTTTTCAGAATTGCTAAAATTGAAAAATAGCCCGGTCGTCAATCTTAATTCTTGTGCTTCCGACCTTTCACCTAAGTTAAGTTTCATCTTAGTTAAGCTTGTTGAGAGAGTCTTCAGAGGGCGCCGCTGTTAGGCTAAGGCTAACTATATATATTATACCTTACTCGTTCTTTAAACACTCAAGCCGACTAGCGAGCCATCGAGCCGCCGAGCCACTCTGTAATATACCTTACTCGTTCTTTAAACACTCAAGTCTTAAGCCTTATTTTTTTTAATTTATTTATGCAAAACATTTACTTAACAAGTGATTTGAAAGGTTACAATACAAAGGAATACATGACAAGATGTTACAACAATACATTACACTAAACATTCCGAGACTGGGTTGGCGTTGACAATTTCAATTTTTGTTTATAGTCTGAAACTGCACTAATCATTTGGTAAAGTACTTCAATAGTAAACAGTATGTTTTAATTTATATAATACTTATGTTTTAGATTGCAGAGGGAATTTTTCTAAATGAGATCGACAGTTTAATTTAACTACAAATTCTTCTTAAGTTAGGTTTTTCTGTGCTAGTTTTTGGGTATAGAGGTAATATTTAGCAAAAAGGAGAGTACAGTTTAAATTATTGGTAATCAGGTCAGTCTTGGAGGAGTTCGTGCCGAAGAGAATTTCCGTTGGGGATAAGGAGAAAGAGGTGCCATTGTCTTTGTTAAACCACTTAATAACTTCCAAGAAAAACTTTTTAGACCACTGACAATTAGAAAAAGTGTGAATAATGGAATCATTTTCTCGACAGTAAATGCAAAGCATATCATTTTTAATACCAAATAAATGCAGTTCTCTCTTTGTAACAACTATTCTGTGCAAAAGTTTGAAGTAAAATTCTCTCAGCTTGTTTTCTCTAGAAATATATTTTACACGACTAAAAAAAGAGTCAATCCGCCCCATGTCTGACTGTAAATCTCTCTCCCACTTTACGCTTGCCTTCAATACTTGCTTGTCTTTATTTATCAAAAGCCAGTAATAATCTCTGTTTTTTAATTTACGTAAATTTATCGTAGTATCCCTAGACAGCTGAAACTCATATTCTGAAAGAAAAAATAGTTTTATCTAGACATTTTATCCTTGCCTTAATAATGAGGGCCTGAGGTATTGCAGATACAACTTGTATGTAGGTTAGGAAATTACAGCTCAGTTCGTATTTTCGGATGAACTCTGCGTAAGGGAGAATTTTTCCATCCGCCTTCAACAGATCGTGGATAAAAATAATATTCCTACTGAACCAGCTCTGATAAAAGATGATTGACTGTTAATTCGAATTTCTTTATTATTAAATAGGATCAATTCCTGATCGGATTCTGGATTATAAGATGCTTTAAGTTCAGAGAAATATAGTAACATCTGCTTGTAGAAGTGCGGGAATTTTGCCTGCTCGAGAAACTTTTCATCATAGTTACAGTGCAATAGGAATTTTAAGCCACCATATTTATCGAAATAATAGTTTGGGATAACCTTCCAGGATTCACTGCCCATTTGGTCGTTTAATAAAAATCTCGAGATCCATGCCAATTTGAGTGATTTGGACATAGTTTCTATGCTAGGCGCACGTAGACCTCCATTTTCGTAGTCTTGAAACATGACTTTGCGATTGAGTTTGTCTTTCTTGTTTTTCCATATAAATTTAAATATCATAGAATTAACATCTTGAATGCATTTTTTAGGGATATCAAGAATAGAAGTGGAATGTACCAGCTGCGAGATGCCAAGGCTTTTAGTTGTATAGTTTCGGGACTGCCAGATGCCGTGAATAGTATCTATTTTTTGAATTTTTTCTTCAAAGTTGTATTGGTAATTTTTTTGTCATCATAGGATATGAATATCCATAATGCTCTTATCGGCTCATTTGGCCATTTGAATCCGAAAGGTTTTTCTTTACAATGTCTCCAGGGCCCCAGCCACATTGCTTTTGTTTTTGATGGATTAAGTCGCAAACCTGATAGATCACCGAAATCATTCAATCGTACAATAGCTCTTTGCACGGTGTCCGTATCCTTGCATCATGGTGTCATCAGCGAATTGGCCTATTTTAAATTCTTTCCGAAAAATAGTTATACCATGAATTTCCTTGTCCTGTCTAATCTTACAAGCTAGCAGCTCAACCGCAAGAATGAATAAATAGGGGGACAAAGGGCAGCCTTGCCTCACTCCTCTTGATAACTTAAAGTAGTTGGTACAAAAGCCGTTGTTTAAAACTGCACTTTCTGAATTGTTGTAAAGAGTGGTGATCCATCGTTTGATATTATCACCAAAATTAAATACCGTAATTGTCTTTTGGATGAAATCCCATTCAATACTGTCAAACGCTTTACGAAAATCAAGTTGCAGAAGTAACCCCGGAATGTTTTGAAGTTTTGTTTGCTCAAGAATATCATTTATCTGCCTAACATTTTGACCTATATACCTCCCTTTTATGAAACCTGTTTGATCTGGATTTATTAAGCGCGTCAAAACTTTTTCTATTCTCCTGGCTACAATTTTGGACGCAATTTTGTAATCCATATTAAGTAAAGTTATCGGTCGCCAGTTTGCGAGATCAGCTAGATCTGAGTCTTCCTTTGGGACTAGAGTAACTACACCTCGCTTTTGAGAGATTGACATTTCGCCTTCTTTAAATGCTGCGTTAAAACAATCGACTAGGTCTTGTCCCAACAAGTCAAAGAAACAGTTATAGAACTCCCAGGTAAATCCGTCATCTCCTGGAGATTTTCCACTTGCGAACGTCTGCAAAACATCACTACATTCCTTAAGAGTGATTTCACCCAATTCGTCTTGTTCCGTATTTTGAAGTTTCGGTATTTCAAGATTTCTGACAACATTTTCAAATAAACTGCTTTTATCCTCTACAAGGTTTGACGTATATAAATCTCTATAGAAATTTTCAATTTCCAATAATATGTCTTCTTCTTTGAAAATATTTATCTCCATCCGGCCGTTTCAGTTCTTTAATTACTTTTCGGTTATAGTTCCGCTTTTCTAGATTAAAGAAATATTTTGTTGGTTTTTCACCTTGCTCAGTCCATCTAACTTTAGAACGAAGAATTGAACTTTTCCCCTTGTTTTCATATGAGATGAAGTTCCTGTTTTAATCGAGTGTATTCCTGTTGCTGAGTTCCGCTTGTATCATCTACGTCGATACTTTGGGAAAGGAGGTTGTCGAGTTTCTCTAATCGGTCTGCTAGATCTTGTTCCTTTATACGAAGCTTTTTTTGTTTGTTTTTGGAATAAGAGATTGTAAGGCCCAGTTCAAACGTCGAACTTCACATGTGCCGAACCTAATGCAAATTAGCAAGAAGAATAGATTTTGCTCATTTGCATTAGGTTCGGCACATGTGAAGTTCGACGTTTGAACTGGACCTAAGCGCTCTTAATTCCATTTTGATAAGTTCCCATTTTAATCTTTTGTCTTCCACATCCGAGTATTTATTTATTATGGTAGGATAATTTTCTGTTATAAGTTTTATATATTCTCCATCTTCTACAAGAGAACTGTTGAATTTCCTTAGCCCCGGCCCGCGTCTTTCTTTCGTAACAGTCAAACTAAGTTTTATTGCTTTGTGATAAGGAGCAATAGAGACTTTTGTTCCTATGTAAGACACACATTTAATTAAAGATTGAGCAATAAGAAAGAAATCGATTCGCGAGCTGAGATTGAGTGCTTTGGACTCATAGGTGAAACTCAGTTTGCTCGGATTTTGTTTTCTATAGATGTCAACAAGCTCAAGTTCTCTCATCATTGATATGATATTGTTTCGGTAAGTATGTGGCTTCCACGCCGCCTCACCTATTTTGTCAATGGCATAAAGAGCAACATTCCAGTCACCTCCTATAACTAGGTTCTCAATATCGGTGTTATACATTAAATATTCATGTAAAGAATGCAAAAAAAAAATTTTTTTGAACTTCTTTTTAGCGGAGCACAATGCCGAACTAATCTTTACAGGTAACCTTAAAATAGATGACATTCCCGTTTTGCAACTAGAGGACCCCTTTTCTAAAGAACTTATTGAAATCTGGTCAAATCTCAGCTTTATAAAAGAACCGAACAACTTTTCTCAAATGCCAATCTGGTATAACTCTCTTATACGCATTAACAATAAACCCTTCTACTATAGAAACTGGTTTTGGCAGGTATTCGTACTGTCGACCACCTTCTTGATAAGGATTCCAAATTCTTAACTTTTGATACCTTTAAGAAAAAGTATTCTGTGAAAACAAATTTTCTCCCATATTATAGTGTTGTTTGTGCAATTTCTATTTTGAAAAACGTCCGTGCTCGCCACCCAACGCTGCACTCTGACGATGGCACCAAAAATTTGATGATGTCATCGGAATTCTGCAAATCAGCCTATAAAATACTCGCAGCGCCGTAGCTAGTATGAGGCCAACCGAGGCACTCGCCTCGGTTAAATTTTGACGAATTTCGCCGATCCTTTTTATTTTACATAAGCGATCATCGGAGCCTCTCAGGAAAGATTTCGTGGCCAAAATATAACAGTTAAAATATATATATATATAACCAAAATTTTCGCCGTATTAATACTGCATGTCGATCTCAAGGGGCTACGTACGTTAACTCAAATTTTTTTTGAACAAATACTGATCAAAACCATTGGCGAGGTTAACGGTCACCCAGATTATGTAGCTTGTTTCTGAATATTGCTTTTTAAATTCCACTTAAATTTACTGGAAAAAAAATTACCGAAAGTCCCAGAAAACGCTGCAAATCGCATTTCCGAGAGACTAAATTTCAAAATTTCTCGGGGGGGCATGCCCCTGAACCCCCCTAGCAACTCCCGCCTTCGGCGGTCGGCTGCCTCAGTTGGTCGTTTGGTCTGGCTACGGCACTGACTCGTGAAACGAAAAGCTTCACTTCCACTTGAAAGCCAAACCAAATGGCTCTCGGACTCTAAACAGTATGATCTTGATAAAATAGATTGGTGTAAATCATATAACTTGCCCTTTCTATGTACTCGGGAAACAAAATTGCAAAACTTCCAATTAAAACTCCTCCATAGAAGAATAGCCACCAATAGTTATTTGTTTAAAATCGGTGTTATACAAAGTGACCTTTGTTCCTTCTGCAAGAAAAATTCGGAAACTCTTCTTCACTTGTTTTGGGAATGTCCAAATGTACACAGCTTTTGGAATGAAGTTAAAGATTGGATTTATAGCCATCCTTGCTTCTCAACCGAAAAATTCTCATTTCTTGTTTGCTTGGGCTTAGTTGAAAATACTTCAAACCTTCTCTTTCACCACTTTCTCCTTATTGCTAGATACCACATATATTGGTCTAAATCAATGCACTCTATCCCATTCCGAGAACTTTATATTCGAAATATTCACTTATGTTTGGATGGTGAGAAGCGTTATGCTCTTAAAAATGGGACCCTAAATAAATTCAACAGGAAGTGGGGAGCCTTTATTCGCGACAGTAATCTGTAGTTTTTCTTAGCTATGTGAGTCTGGTGGCCTTCGAGAACAGTCTATTTACTTTTCTTTATTTTTTTTTTCCCATACCATGTATCAATATGTATCTAAACTTGTTAATTTTTAATAACTTTGTGTTTCCATTAGCTACAAACATTTTTGAAGTGGACAATTTAATGTATATGATATATAGTTTGAAAGAAAACTGTAAAATATCTTCTATAAGGTGTCATAATTAACGAATGTATTTAACGTGTGTGTATGCGTTTCTGTGAACGTTATTAATTTTAATTTTTTTTATTACCAATTAATAACTGTACTATTAAGAAAATAAGTGTAGTCTGTAATGTTAATATGTTATAAGTGTGAAATGTAAGCGTATCGTAAGCACTGTATTAATGTTATAGCTAAAACATGTAATGAGCAGTGTAACACAGCAATAAAAAAAAAGACATAAAAAAAATAAAAAAAAATTAAAAAAAGAATGCAAAAATTCAGTTTGCTGTTGTAAGTTGTTTGGAGTATAAATATTACATACAGATAAATTGCCTGCTTCAGAAGCTATGTCCACTGAGATAATTCTCCCATTTTGGTCTTTGTTAAAGTTGTTAACCGTCTGACCATATAAGGGGTTAATTAAGATACAAACACCTCTACTATGAATTGAGCCGTGTGAAAAGAAAGTGTCACCTCCCCACTCACTCCTCCAAACTGTTTCATCACCTGGTTTTGAATAAATTTCTTGCAAAAACTAAAATAAGCAATTCTGATCTTTTAAAAACCTAAAAATACTTCTTCTTTTAACCTGTCTTAAGCCTTAAGTTTCGCTTATTAATCAAGTATACAAAATATAAGTAATGTAGCAACTTGATGTAACGTGAAGTATTGTTAGTAAGTTGATGCATGGTATTATATTGTAAGTATGGTATTGTAATTAATCGTAAGTAATGGAATGTAACATGTATTGTAAGTTAGTAATGTATGTGTTGAAATAAACGAGTATTTATGGAAAAAAAAAAAAGTTCTTTGCAAGTTGTAAAGTCCTGAACTCAATATCTCCGCACTTATGCCCCACCGATTATGCGCAAACTTGGTTAGGATTTGTATTAAGTCAATATAATAATAATAATAATAATAATAATAAATATTAATTAGTTCAATTAAAAAAAAAGTTTCGCTTATGAGACTTCCACTCTTACGTTTACTGTTTCACTGTCGAGCCGCCGAGCCACTTCAGTGATAGTCCTAGAAAATTGGCCCTGCATTCTGTAGTTGCTCCTAAACCCAAAATTGTTTTTTTTGTTTTTTCTACGTACGTTGAAAAGTTGAATAGTTAAATATTCTTGTTTTTAACGTTGCGTTAGTGAATTATAGAGGTTTGAATTTACAAAATGTTAATAAGATGACGTCAAATCAAGAATCGTTTATTATACAACTACTTGTTTTTACCTCCAAGTAATATTTTTTTACCAATCAATTGACTATTAACAGTTTTTATTTAGTATTTCTTAAAATGATTATCCTTAAGCTGTGAACTGCGTATTGTGAATTGAAATAGAAATAATGGTAAAGTCTTGATTTGACGTGATCTTATTAGCATTTTGTAAATTCAAATCGTATTACTCACTAACGCGACTTAAAAACAAGAAATATTTCACTATTCGACTTTTCAACGTACATTGAGTTGAATAAAAGAAAAAAATGGGGGTAAGGTGCACTTTAAGTTTCTCTGGACTAAGTTATGTGACTCTCTTTAATAATATTGAAAACAAGAAAACGTCGGTACAAGGATTCTCATCGAAGGTTTTGCTTTGCTAGTTGTTCCTTATTTATTTAATCAAGTTTCAGATTACAATTAAAAAAAAAATCTGAGGTAGGCTTAAAACAGAGTACAAGACTCCTTAAAAATAAGCCACCTATTATTACATCATAAATATATCTAAGAATTAATTAAGTAATGCAATTATCTAAAAAGTTATATTAAAAAGAAGACAATGATTATGTAAAATACAATGTAAAAATTAGAAAAAAATCGACATTAAACTTATAATGATAAAAGGCCTTCAAATTCTTACGAAAGATTGACAAGGTATTTGACTTTCTTATACTAAGAGGTAATTCATTTCACAGGCGACAAATCCGAAAGTAGGGAACACGAATTTCGTACAAACAATTTCCCACTTATTTTTCAATACAGAATCCTTGTTTCCGGGAATAGTTAATTTATCTAAGCGAACTAGCACAATTCGTGATATATATGTTACTATTCCAGTACCATAAGTATATAACCTTAAAATTGCAAGCGTAGAAAACGGTAAAGAGAAACAATCAATTCAGGCTACAAAGGTCAATTTAGGCTGTTTACAATTGTATGCCATACGTATTTTAGATGTTGACCCAGTTGGAACAAAGATGGTATCAAGGGAATCCTCTACTTGTCCAAAGGACGATTGCCTTAAGGCTGTGATTGATAATGTTATTTCTCTTGTCCGTTTCTAAGTACTTTAAAGGCTGGTTTCCACTAGCGCATAAGCATAAGCACAAGCCAACATACGCAGACTCAGTAACGTGTTATTCATTAGTTCCAATTGTTCAAACAAAACAGAACAATAGGCACTAATGATCAACATGTTACTGAGTCTGCGTATGTTGGCTTGTGCTTATGCTTATGCGCTAGTGGAAACCAGCCTTAAGCGAATATTAAGCAAAATTATGAATATGATTAAAAAGCGGATAATTATGAAATGCGAAGGTGATGGTAAAAGGGGCCGGCCGTTAATTCGGTATCTTGTTCTTTCCGAAATTGATTGCGAATTGTAATCTGGTTTTTGCAGTGGCGGTCCTTTTACCTTTCACCTCGCATTTTTTGTCAAAACGGTGTATATATGTTTGGGTAAATATGGCTAAATATTGGTGCGAAAGCTAAAGCAAATAAATCTTCGTTCGAAGAGTAAATAAAATGAATAAACGTTTAAGCGAAAAGCGAATCAAGCGAATATAAGAAAATACCCAAAAATGAATGCTTACAAACTGTCGCTCCCCCACCGACGCAGCACCACAGTTTCTCAGACACAACCTTTTTTTAAAGTTCAGTTAACGGGGAAAAGACGACTAAAATTACACCGCGAAAACTTAAGCAAAACAAAAGTTTCCTAAACAATTACTTTTCGAGAAAATTGAAAGATGGCTGGTTTAGGTACTTCCTCTCGATTGTAACTACAATAGAAATGTTCTCCAATATCGACTGAACAATTATCACAGTCGTGTTTCCTTTATTGCATGGCCATTCGATTCCTCTCCCTTGGTTTCTGGTATAGAATTACTCTGTGAAACAAACAAAAACAAAGTTGTGATACGTACTTAATTAAACCGGAAGCAATATCTAGCCGCTTTCTCGCCCAACCCCCTGTGGGTGCCACAGTAAAGCTAGAAAACTGACCTGAATTCCAGCTGAGACAGTGGAAGGAACAGCCATTGTTTCCAGGTTGTAGCCTTCCTTTATTGCACGGCCATTTGATTCCTCTCCCTCGGTTTTTGGTATAGAATTACTCTGTGAAACAAACAAAAACAAAGTTGTGATACGTAGTTAATTAACCCGGAAGCAACGATTCAATATCTAGCCGCTTTCTCGCACAACCCCCTGTGGGTGCCACAGTAAAGCTAGAAAACTGACCTGGATTTCAGCTGAGGCAGCTTCCAGGTCTTTGCTAAAAAATCTAAAAAAAACCACAGTTTCAATATGAGGAATAGTTGATATAGCAATCTCTTCCTCCGTCAGACATTCCTGATATCATCCCTGCCAGGATGTTCAGGTATAAACATGCATAAAAGCCCTTCAACTGCTCGGGTAGTCCCGCACTTGTCCCGGGCACTTGTCCAAACGATGTCTGTGATTTGCTGTCCCGCTGGGATAGGGATTAGGGATAGGGGCATTGTTCAAGTGATATATCAATTGCATCGTTCGTCAATCACAGACATCTTTTGGACAGCTACGACCCCGCTCCTTCAACTTGAAATTATAGAGTACCTTCAGATCGACCATTTTTTCGAAATTTGTTTTGGGAGTCAAAATAGAGGCTTCAGGATGATCCTTCATCCAAAAAACGGAGAAAAGACGTTATGACGTTATGACTTTTTTGACCGGAAGTTTGTCTACGACGCGCGATATTTTCCCGAGGGGGGGGGGGAGAGACTCACATATGAAAGGGGCGGGGATGCTTGTCGTCTCGCTTAGGGGTGTAAATTTCAGATTTTGGTCTCACTTAGGGTGTTCTGGGCAAAACGCCATTATATTTAGCCGTCAAGGTCTCATTTAGGGTTGCACCTAAAAAGTCACTGTATTTTTTATTTGTCTGTGTTTTAAAATGGTCTCTATTAGGGGTCAAAAAAAGCTTGGGCCACGCCCAGATTGGTCTCCTTTAGGGGTTTAATTCAAAATTTCCGACGAGCATCCCCGCCACTTTTATATGAGAGTCCCCCCCCCCCTCCGGGGGGATATTTTTTTAGCGCTGTTTTCTCTAAGTAACTTTTGGCTTGTATGGGGAACTTTTAAAGAGCTACAACTCAAAGGGAATTTGTTCCATTTAACTCAAATTTGAACAGTAGAGCTACGTTAACATAAAATAAAAACAAAACATGTCGGGGATTTTATAATTTTTGAAAACGTTTTCGTTTAGAACCATTTTCGCGGATTATTTAGTTTTTTTCGCCCTATTTCGAAAATGTTCTGTAACTTTTCATTGCAATTGAATATGGGAAAACGCAGACAGGTTTTTTTAGCGTTGTGGGTCCAGAAACCCAAGAACAAATCAAACTAGCAAAATATAATAATCACTTTGAGTTGTAGCTTAAAAAAACTGATTCAAACGCTCACATTTACACTTCGCAAAAAATTCTACAATTCATCTATTAGAAAATGAAAGGTATATTTAGATATACAGCAATATAAGTTTTAATTTTATACAGGGGTTAAGGAATACTGTACTAAATTAAATTCAATGTGAGATCCAAGGACAACAGGTCTTTCTGTCTTATGACTGTTAAGTGCCACCCTCTTTTTAAAAATATAGTTGATTAATGTATATCGCTTTTCTGTTGATGTGTCTGAGAGTGTACGTTGTGCTTCATTTTTTCTCTGTCTAAAGCTCGGAATATAAAACAGACATTAGTATTGTTGATCTTTTTTTCTCCTCCGTTCTCCCCCTTCCCTCTTTTCGTTATCTTTTGTTTGACTTTCAGGCTGATTAGAGTCATAGAAGCCTTGTTTGAGCGTAGTTGTAGTGAAATGAAAAATTCAGGAAGATATACACTGTACAAGTTAAAAACTGACTGAATAATAAATAGATAAGTAAACAAACAAACAAATAAATAAATAAAATAAATGCATCGGTTATTGGGTGTGTTCTTTAACCCTTTCACTCCCAGAGTCAATTATGGAGACATGTAGTCATGTCAGTTCTAACTTTTGAATCTTTCAAGGAAATCCTGTGGTGTGACCATTCAAATGAAACCTCTTCGGCAGTAATTTGCATGGCCGATACCATTTGTTTTACAATATTTAACAACATAAAATTTGGGATTTTCTTAAAGTTTGATTTTTGGCACTCTTGGGAGTTAAAGGGTTAAACAAATATAAGTCCATGTAAAGCTTTTCTCATCATCCATCATAACTTACTTGCATTTTCTCACGTGCCAAATGGTCAAAATAACAAGCAAGAGAAATAGAAGGGAGGCAATGGTAATCAGAGCATATTTGCCTTCATCTGGAAAACCATCTGAGGGTGTGAAAAAAAGCTATTGTCGACACAAAACATCTTACATGTAATCTACTAATGGGGCAGTATCCTTCATGAGGAAAATTACTATTAACAAGGCATAAAAAAAAACAAGTTATCTGTTGTGATACCTAACGAGGAGTCAGGACAGTTTCTGCTACCCTCGAGCGACCTTGGTCCAGTGAAGTTCAGTTCCAGAGAGAGAGCGATACATTACATAGACCCACTTACCTCAAGGACTATCTCTGCTAATATTTATTATTGTTTCTTTTATCCATCCCGTTTCTTTATTCTTTCTTTGTTTACATAAAACGGAGGATGTGACGATAATGATTTCATATGATTGTAAATCATGAAACATGATTTTAACGGGCCAGTTGGCATCATAACTATGATTCATATCACCATTGCATCATCATAAGAATCATCGCGGATGATTCATTAGCGTCAATTCCTGTTATATAGATGGAGGTGTTGTTCAAGTAAATATAAATGATACAATGCTAGAATATTGTACGTTTTCACAACCGAAGAAAAACTTAATTTGAGTTCAATTGTTGTCTACAGATCATTTTCTTTCGTACCAGTAAAGCTTTAGCAGGGGCGGATCCAGGGGAGGGGTCGAGGGGGTTGTAACCTCCCTTTAAGCAGCAGCAATTTTGTAAACTATATTTGACTCTTCATGTCTCTCCTTTGTGGTTCATAAAAATAATAGAGTAAAATTTTTTATACGAAGTTGTTTCACTTTCACCAATTGACTGATTGTCAAGTTAAGAATCAAAACATCCATCGTCTTCTTTTCTTTGCATGCAGCCTACCAATCAGTAGTGCGAAAGTTGAGCAGTACTTTTCGCTTATGAAACGGATCAAGACCTGCTCTAGAACAACGATGTCTAAAGGGCGCTCTCAAATCTCGCTGTTAATTTGTTATGCACTACTCCGAGAGATTCGAGGTAGACGAGATATGGGAGGGCTTTGAAAAAGCTCATCCAAGAAGACTCCGTTTCGGGCTACATTGTTCGAGTAAAGAGGTATGTAGAAAAACGACAAATAACTATCGTTACTGCTGTCCTTTTTAATCATGCATTATTGTTTTTGGTTTTCTGGTCGAGTCTCAGGAATGCTGGAAATGGCATTTCAGAGGGTAATTTTCAGGACCCCCTAGAAGCTCGCGCCTACGGCACTCGCCCATGGCATGGAAAGTTATTAAGGTGTAGAACCCCCTTTCAGAAATTCGTGGATCATGGGCACCACTTACCCGTTGGTTGTTCTGTGCCACGCGTGGTATTAGCTACAACAAGAAGATAAACAAAGCAAACATAAGTAGTATAGGGCCAGCATAATTAGCCGCGCTACTGTATAGGTAGGTATAGTTTGGTATAGAGCGTATGCACATGACGTCACGGCGGCCATATTGGTGTACCAAAACAATAGAACGGCGGCCATGTTGGTGTACCAAAACAATCCTGTGGGATTTGAACGCTTTTCTTATGTTAACACTTTCTTTTGTTCCAATAAATTTGCATAGCTGCTTGCCACGTGAGTGCATACGCTCTATAGGTAAAGGATAGGTATAGGTAAATCATTAATTATGTATTGATCATGACGTCATAAGGGGATGCCTTTTGTGTTATTATGAATACTAATAACTGTATAGGTAAATCATTCATATGCAAATAATTACCCTCCGCGTCCTTCTTAAAACAATTGAAACAATAGACATGCCCAGACATGCTCGCTTTAAATCTACCCTGATTGGGTCTCAAGATTTGTATTGTCTGTTTGAATAAAAAGCGTAAAAATTATCGACAGCATCATTTCTGAGTTTCCCTAGCTTTCTTTGAAAACTTTGTTCGATTTTCGAAACGTTCATTCCCTTGAATATGGCTTTTTTCACCGACATCAACGATTTCCAAACTGCTTTGAGCGCTTGTTTAACTGTCCGCGACTGGGAGATGTTGACGGAAGCCGTTCAAATCCCAGAGAATTTTGTTCCGTTGGCGTTTGCGCGATTGACTGAATTAACTGTGCAAGAACTCGAAGTAAGTTGAAGTATTTTGCTCGATCTGTTTTTTATTCTGTTTGTCTAAACCGACAGTCTCGTTTAACCAATTTCCCTTTTCTTTTACAGTTTACATCCGATCACACCGAAGACCTTTTGCCAATATCTGAGGTTATTCCTGAAACCACGATAATGGTTAGTGAAACGCTTTTAAGTTTGCTAGTTGATTTCTAAACTTTCTTCTCATAACTATTTTAGAGCGTGAATTTTAACTCTTAGATCATTCAAATATTTCTTCAAATAACCGTTAAAGAATCAATTATTTTCCTTAACGTAACTTATTCTCTTATCACAGGCTTGAAGCAACGACCTTTTGCCAACCAACGTGGAAGATGATTCTGACTTTCTCGATTCGGTAGGTTATTTTCCATCTCAAACTTAGTTATAAAGCTCTGTAGCTCACTGGGAACAGACTTGACCGAATTTACATGAAAAATTAGCACCTCTTTGTTCAATGAGTTAAGAATACAATAAGATTTCAGCCAAGCTTAATACCCACAGGATTCATCTAAACTTGAATTAATCTCGAAATATTCTTTGCTTTACAGTTTTCGAATACTGAACTGCAAGACATCGAGAACATGGAACGGCTGCCGTTAGAAAATGTAAGTGAAAATTTCATTTACTCTTCGTTATTTGTGAATTTTCCATTGTTTAGTGACTTCAATACTTTATGTGTTCTAAACAATAATGCAAATCTGTTTCCTCTTTCTTAAAGAATCTGACCCACCCAGTTTGCATTGCGCGACTACGTTGGTTCATCCGCCATTTTCAGGGCCCCCGAAAATCCATGGTCAAGCCCAAATCATACCGTCCAGAAGGACGTCGGACACCTTATTGAGACTTATATAACGGAGTAACTGGTTTGCTTTCAGTTGGGGTTAGGGGTATCAGTTTATATAGTTAAATTTAGGACTAAGCAACCCGAGAAGCTAAGTGGTACAGTGCTACGGTAGGCTATGTAAGCCCAAGCCTAGCTGAGGTCACAGATTCAATCCTGAGTGGGGATTTTAGATTTTCTTTTTTTACACTTAAACATTTATTGAAGATAAAATTCTAAGTGTCGACATTACGTTATATAAGTCTCAATAAGGTGTCCGACGTCCTTCTGGACGGTATTATTTAGGCACAACCAAAATCCATACTGTAATGTAGATGAGAAATTCACTTGTGCAAGAGGTGATATGCTTGCCCAAATATGGAATAGAGCCGTATCATAAAAATAAGAGAAGCGCGCAATGCAAACTGGGTGGGTCAGACTCTTTAAAGTAAACGTCCATATAATCTAAATTCATTTTGTCGCGTTTTTTGTAGGATAACCCTGACTCGTATTTACCGTCGGAGGTGCAAAATGGTTTATGTGATGAAGTATTCCGATTTCATGGAACTGATTTCCTTCACAACCATCATTTGGTGACTCATGTTCTTTTATTATTTTCAGTGGCTGGGAGAGGCGAATCAAATGGCATGGAAAGTTATTAAGGTGTAGAACCCCCTTTCAGAAATTCGTGGATCATGGGCACCACTTACCCGTTGGTTGTTCTGTGCCACGCGTGGTATTAGCTACAACAAGAAGATAAACAAAGCAAACATAAGTAGTATAGGGCCAGCATAATTAGCCGCGCTACTGTATAGGTAGGTATAGTTTGGCATAGGTAAAGGATAGGTATAGGTAAATCATTAATTATGTATTAATCATGACGTCATAAGGGGATGCCTTTTGTGTTATTATGAATACTAATAACTGTATAGGTAAATCATTCATATGCAAATAATTACCCTCCGCGTCCTTCTTAAAACAATTGAAACAATAGACATGCCCAGACATGCTCGCTTTAAATCTACCCTGATTGGGTCTCAAGATTTGTATTGTCTGTTTGAATAAAAAGCGTAAAAATTATCGACAGCATCATTCCTGAGCTTCCCTAGCTTTCTTTGAAAACTTTGTTCGATTTTCGAAACGTTCATTCCCTTGAATATGGCTTTTTTTCACCGACATCAACGATTTCCAAGCTGCTTTGAGCGCTTGTTTAACTGTCCGCGACTGGGAGATGTTGACGGAAGCCGTTCAAATCCCAGAGAATTTTGTTCCGTTGGCGTTTGCGCGATTGACTGAATTAACTGTGCAAGAACTCGAAGTAAGTTGAAGTATTTTGCTCGATCTGTTTTTTATTCTGTTTGTCTAAACCGACAGTCTCGTTTAACCAATTTCCCTTTTCTTTTACAGTTTACATCCGATCACACCGAAGACCTTTTGCCAATATCTGAGATTATTCCTGAAACCACGATAATGGTTAGTGAAACGCTTTTAAGTTTGCTAGTTGATTTCTAAACTTTCTTCTCGTAACTATTCCCCCTGAGAAAACAAACGTGCGAGCGAAACGCTTTTAAGTCTACTAGTTGATTTCTAAACTTTCTTCTCATAACTATTTTAGAGCGTGAATTTTAACTCTTAGATCATTCAAATATTTCTTCAAATAACCGTTAAAGAATCAATTATTTTCCTTAACGTAACTTATTCTCTTATCACAGGCTTGAAGCAACGACCTTTCGCCAACCAACGTGGAAGATGATTCTGACTTTCTCGATTCGGTAGGTTATTTTCCATCTCAAACTTAGTTATAAAGCTCTGTAGCTCACTGGGAACAGACTTGACCGAATTTACATGAAAAATTAGCACCTCTTTGTTCAATGAGTTAAGAATACAATAAGATTTCAGCCAAGCTTAATACCCACAGGATTCATCTAAACTTGAATTAATCTCGAAATATTCTTTGCTTTACAGTTTTCGAATACTGAACTGCCAGACATCGAGAACATGGAACGGCTGCCGTTAGAAAATGTAAGTGAAAATTTCATTTACTCTTCGTTATTTGTGAATTTTCCATTGTTTAGTGACTTCAATACTTTATGTGTTCTAAACAATAATGCAAATCTGTTTCCTCTTTCTTAAAGAATCTGACCCACCCAGTTTGCATTGCGCGACTACGTTGGTTCATCCGCCATTTTCAGGGCCCCCGAAAATCCATGGTCAAGCCCAAATCATACCGTCCAGAAGGACGTCGGACACCTTATTGAGACTTATATAACGGAGTAACTGGTTTGCTTTCAGTTGGGGTTAGGGGTATCAGTTTATATAGTTAAATTTAGGACTAAGCAACCCGAGAAGCTAAGTGGTACAGTGCTACGGTAGGCTATGTAAGCCCAAGCCTAGCTGAGGTCACAGATTCAATCCTGAGTGGGGATTTTAGATTTTCTTTTTTACACTTAAACATTTATTGAAGATAAAATTCTAAGTGTCGACATTACGTTATATAAGTCTCAATAAGGTGTCCGACGTCCTTCTGGACGGTATTATTTAGGCACAACCAAAATCCATACTGTAATGTAGATGAGAAATTCACTTGTGCAAGAGGTGATATGCTTGCCCAAATATGGAATAGAGCCGTATCATAAAAATAAGAGAAGCGCGCAATGCAAACTGGGTGGGTCAGACTCTTTAAAGTAAACGTCCATATAATCTAAATTCATTTTGTCGCGTTTTTTGTAGGATAACCCTGACTCGTATTTACCGTCGGAGGTGCAAAATGGTTTATGTGATGAAGTATTCCGATTTCATGGAACTGATTTCCTTCACAACCATCATTTGGTGACTCATGTTCTTTTATTATTTTCAGTGGCTGGGAGAGGCGAATCAACCGCCGACTTGGAATCCACAAACCGTAAGTGACTTTATCTTGTACTAGTCTTTTTTTCCTCGCATTTTTTTCGTAGAGAATCGATTAAGTTATCAGAAGCGATCTGATCTGTTATGGATCTAAGTTTTTTAAAGAAAAAAGAATTTATATCAACGGAGTTGTTTTTACGCATTCGTGTTTTTCTGAACTAACTGTTTTCATAGTATTGTTCTAAAATGTTTGATCGAATGTTTTTTCTAAGTAAGTGATTTGTTTTTAGTCTTGTTCTAAAAGCACGTGTTTTCTATTCGATCAAAAGCTCAATTCCTTCTTTATCGTTGACTGATCAAAAACTCAATTCTCGTTTCATTGTTATTGACCGAGAGAGAACTGGGATCATTCGATAAGGCGAACGAAATCAAAACAAACAAATCTTGAACTTTATTGCGAATACTATTTTTCAACTGAACTTAAGATACTGTTTTTCAATTCAATGCGCAAGTCTATTCGATCGTAGAGGGTTATATGACTAAGACTAGATAATATTATTTTAGGGCAGTGGTGGTCAACAGCTAGCCAAAAAGCCTCGAAAAGAGCATCAGTGCGAAACTTGTGGCAAAACGTTCACCCGTTTGGATAACTTTAAGTCCCATCAACGCGGCCACACCGGTGAGAAACCGTAGAAGTGCTCAAGATGCGACAAGGGTTTTCAATCAAAATCGAATCTGAACAAGCATTTGAAAGCGCACGACAAACGCGTAGCCGTGCGTACCTTCACTTGTAGTACTTGTCACGAAACCTTTCACAACCTCGCACCCTACAATGGTCATATTCGCACCTCTCATCCACCTCCACAACAACCTTCCAGTACCAGTCGTAAACGTACCGTAACGAAAACATCAGATGCTCCCGCTGCCAAACGAACCAAGAAGACTGTTGCCCCTACGGCGCCACAAGCCTCAGCTGCTAGTTATAGCTGGCAAGAAGATCTAGTCCTCATTCCTGCCAACCTTGTTCCTAGAAGTGAAGCAGATATGACACAGATGTACCGACAACACTGGCCCCAGATCCGTACGCGTTTCAGCCGTCAAAACCGGTTACAAGATTGGTACAATTGCCGCTTGTCCACCATCAGTTCAGCTTCCCTACGCGAACAGCTAAGCCGGATCTTCGCTGACCAGCCCACTGTCTGTAAAGTGAATCTTTCTTTTGAGTTTATTTTACGAAACACAGAAACCGGCGCCCTCCAGTATCACCACTCCTCCGCCAACAATAACCTGGTGTTGGAACAGCCTTTCCTGGTCTCCAACCGTGTTGATTTAGACCGCTTGTATAAAGAAATCAGCAACATTGATTTCCTAGAATGGATCAAGCAACAGAGGTCAAACTCCAAATGGGTCGTCGATCTCGTTACCAACGTCACCTGGTTTGTCTGGAAACTTCACGATCATCCTATCGGTCGTGGAAAATATCTCCCCGGGTACGTCGTCGACAACCGTGGAATAGAACCTCTAGATCGAAGTCATCAAACCGGCAAACCCTACGAAGACAACTTGTGTTTCTTTCGCTGTTTATCACTCCACAACGACTGCCACAACAAGAATCTGGAACGAGATACGCAGTACTATTATGAAAAATACCGAGACGCTGGTCTGTGTAAAAAGAAGTTTCATGGTGTGAAGTTAACTGAACTGGACGAATTAGAGAAACTGTATGAAGTCAACATTCAAGTGTACACTCTCGCCTCTACCCAGAAACACGGCTCCACCGAAGGTGATGATGAAGACATACCCGAGATAACAGCCACACTTATCCGCCGCTCGCATCGCCACTATGACAGCACCATCTACTTGAAGTTGTACGAAAATCACTTTTCTTACATCAAACATCTGGCCCACTACAGTTAATTCTTCTGTTGTTCAAGATGTGGCAAGTACTGGAAGCGAGCACACAATTTAAGAAGACACGAGAAGACCTGTGACGGGAAAGTACAACTCAAGTACCCTGGGGGAGCGTACCATGTCCCGAAAACGATCTTTGAGGAACTAGAGGACGAAGGAATTATCGTCCCGGAAGAAGGGCGCTACTTTCCTTACCGCGCGACCTTTGATTTCGAGTGTTATTTTTACAAAGAGAAAGCCCAATAATTGAAAAACACCGAGAAGTTAACCTGACAATCATCGCATGTCCCACTCAGTGTCAGTGTTTGCAGTAATGTGCCAGGTTACCAAGACCCCAAGTGTTTTGTCTCTGAAGGCGACCCTAACCACCTGTTAGAAGATTTCGTGAAGTACTTAACAGACATCAGTACGAAGAGCGCCTCCTTACTCCGCGAACAGTTTGCTCCTGTGTTTCAGGCTCTCGAGGCAGCAAAGGCCCCAAACCGCAGCGAGACAGAGGAAGATCAGTTAGCGCAAATGCTCGTAGACTTACAAGAAAGCTCTGAAACAGAAGAAGAAAGCGAAGGAGAGAGCGAAGATGAGAGCCGGAGTATTGATTTAATGGCAAGTGATGATGAAGATGGTAAGGACGAAATCGAGCCAGAGAACGAAGAAGATCGCGCGTTTCTTAACGATGAAGTAAATGAAAACGATCCTTCATTTTATCGAAGATTAAACGTAGAACTGGATAGTGGGAGAAGAGAGGAACAAAGACAGCGGCGCGAAGAGTTGGCGGAACTCGAAGATTTACTGTTTGGAGAAGAACAAACCAGTGACCACAAAGTGCTTAATAAGCTGGAAAGAAAACTGACAGAGTAACTTAGAGAACTTCCTGTCCTCGGCTTCAACTCGGACAAATACGATTTAAACGCTGTTAAGGAATTTCTGTTCCCGTACCTCAATGAACACCACCCTATCAAGTTTACAGTCAAGAGAAACAACAACCATGTGTCTCAAGACCGAGGTTCTCAAGCTCCTTGACATCACCAACTATTTAGCCCCCGGATTCAGCTATGATCAATTCTTAAAGGCCTACGAGTGTGAGCAAACCAAAGGGTTCTTTCCGTACGAGTGGGTTGATAATCTGGACAAGCTAGAAGAAACTTATCTTCCACCTCAAGAAACCTTCTACTCAAGTTTAAAGAACCAAACATCACAGAGGAAGAGAATCAGCACTGCCAACAAGTCTGGGAGGAGAATCGGATGACCAGCTTTAAAGATTTCGTAATATGGCACAATAATCTGGATGTGGTACCTTTTCTGGAGGCGGTGGAGAAGATGAGCGCGTTTTGGCAGGGGAGAAAGATCGATATGTTGAAAGATGGCATTTCCGTCCCTGGTCTCACTCTCAAGTACCTCTTCTCGTTCCTGTAGGACCAAACCTATTTCAGTCTCTTCGATCAAACCAACAGTGACCTGTATCACTTGATTAAAGACAACAACACGGGCCCTTCCTCCATCATCTTCCTTCGTTACCAGGAAGCCGGCAAAACAAAAATCAGAGAAGCAGAGAGAGGCCAGGCTGCTAAGCTGGGTGAGAAGATCGTGGGGTATGACGCCAATGCGCTGTACCTTTGGGATCTGATGCAAAATATGCCCACCGGCAGCTATACAAGACGCCTAGCAAAAAACGACTTTAAACCTAAAAGGAAGTTCGAAGAACCCTCGACAAAGTCAAGATCATGAGCGCGGAGCGAATTTTGAACGAGGTGCGAAATGAGCGTTTGTTTGGGTGCGTGGAAGTGGATGTTCGTGTGCCGGATCATCTGAAAGAAAAAAATAGTGAAATGTGCCCCATCTTTAAAAATATCAACATCAGTCGAGAGGATATTGGGGAGTACATGAAGAGCTACGCAGAGGAAAACAATATCATGGCACAGCCCCGGCGCAGCCTCACTGGTAGCATGAAAGGCGATAACATCCTGTTGGCCACGCCCCTTCTCAAGTGGTATTTGGAACATGGTTTGGAGGTGACCAAAGTACATCAAGTTGTCGAGTTTTCCCCTGAGCCGTGCTTCAAACATTTTGGCGATGCAGTGTCGGATGCGAGGAGAGTCGGTGACGCTGACCCCAGGAAAGCCATTATTGCGGATACGATGAAATTGGTAAGTTTTTGTTTCATTCTTGGGTCATAGGGGGAGGAGAACTCTATGTTTATATACAATTCAGGCTACGGTAAAACCATCACGAATCAGATGAAACACAGGAACGTGGAGTACTGCTCTGATGCCGAAGCCAGTCAGAAAGTCAATACGCTCCTGTTCAGGAAGCTGGACAACATCACCGAAGACACTTATGAAGTAGAGTCTTGTAAAAAATCGATTAAGTTATATTTACCGATTCAAGTCGGTTTTTTGTTTACCAGTATGCCAAACTTCGCATGATAAAGTTTTATTTTGACCGCAGCGATTATCAAATGTGTGAGATGAATACGGACAGTGCCTATATTGCGATTTCTGGGGATAGTGTTGAGTCTTTGGTAAAACCGGAGTTGACAGCAGAATTTGAACGCGATGTAAACAACTGGTTTCCGCGTACCGATAGGCCCGAACACAAAGCATATGATAAGCGAACCCCAGGGTTGTTTAAAGTAGAGTGGGAGGGTCAAGGGATTATTGGTTTATGCAGTAAAACGTACTACTCTTATGGGGCGAAAGATAAGTTTTCTTGTAAAGGAGTTAACAAGAAATGTAACGACATCAACAAGGATAAGTACCTTAATGTTTTCGTGTGGTGAACAACACCATGTATACCTACACTCAGGTCAGGGATGCGTTTTCTTATTTTTATCCCAAACGTAAAGTTCTCGAGGATGGAGTCAGCACCACTCCACTCGACATTTAATGTTTTGTTTGTAAAAATTGATTTTGTAAATAATTTTCGTTTTCTCAAGCTTGTATATGTTGTAGTTCAAATTTATCCTTGGTTCAAATTTTATTTTCCTTTGTTTTTGGCTATGGTAATGTATGATAATGAGTTTTAAACAAAGGAAAATAAAATTTGAACCAAGGATAAATTTAAACTACAACATATTTAATTTTTAATTTTAATTTTATTGGCCATATTACAATAACACATTAACATAAAAAGAATAGAGATAACAATGGCGAGGAGGCCTAAAAGAAACTATGAAGCTTATGTTAATTAGGCCTCCTCAGCTTCAGTTTTGTAAGATGACATTAACAAAATAAGAACATAACGACGGATACTTTTTGACACATTTATATAAGATTACTAATATTTATTACAAATAAACGTCTTAATTGCTTTTTTAAAGGAGGCAGGAGAGGACGAGTTCACGATCTCATTAGATAAGGAGTTGTAAAATTTGGGTCCTTGGTAAAAAACGGAAAATTGTTTGATATTAGTCCGACAGAAAGGTAGACGAAAAGCGTGGGAATTCCTCGTATTATATGAATGAATTTGTCTCTGTAAGGTAAATTTACAATAAAATTTTAAAGGAAGAGTACGGTTTTGATAGGAATACTTGAATAAGCCAAGTTGTAATAGGTGAGTAGGTGGTAAAAGAGACTTCTGAGACACCCTCAAATTCCCCTGAATTTCACACAAATATTTCAGACCCAACAAATCTGACAAATTCAACAATTTCTGTCAGTTTCCACACAACTCACAAAATTGTCAAATCTGCTCAAACTCATCAGAATTGCGTGGTATCTGTTGAATTGAACTGATGAAAAATAATGTATTATGTGTGACAATCTGCAGGAAATATTTGTGTGAAATTCAGGGGAATTTGAGGGTGTCTCAGAAGTCTCTTTTACCACCTACTGACGCTAAATTCAGCACAAGACAAAATCTTGAAATTGGCCAATTTCAAGATTTCTCCGTTGAATTTCCGCAGAGGAAAATTCTTTTCAAATCTCAAAAAAAATCTCTTCCGGCAAGAAAATGTCTGATTCCGAAGAAGAAGAAATCGATTTCACTCCTGAAAGTATTCGAGAAATCCGCACAACATGGCAATCTCACAAAAATCCCAGGCTGGAACATTTCAAAAATATCATCCGCAAAAATCAGGGGAAAAATCAAATTCCACTCAAAGATCTCGAATTTTATCAAGAACAAATTCTCTCCCAAATTCCCCGTGACGAAATCACAAGAAAAAAAGTCAGGGATTTCGTCAAAGTTTCCAAGTGGAAAAAAGTCCATGGCAACGATCATGCAATTTTTAATCACATAACAGGTCACGACGGAAATGATTATGAGCACCTGGAAAAATTCCTCATCGACGACTTTAAATATTTTTCACTTGCATATAATGACCTTCATCCCAGCAGAAACAAGTTTCTCAATTGCCACCAAGTTCTTTTCGCCCTGTTGAAGAAGAATGGTTTCAATCCAAATGAAGATGATTTCAAACTGCTTAAACTTCCATCCAGACGGGCGGAACAAGAAAAAATAATCCAAACCATTTTCAAAAAATGTCATTGGAAATAAAATGGATCCATTTGAAAAAATAATTTACACTGAAGCCGAGCGAAGCGAAGCGAGCGAAGCGAGTGACCATGAAGATTGTTCCACATGTTCAGAGGAAGAAATAAGAAGCGAAGATGAAACCCCAACAACATCGGATGATGAATTTATTGTCTCTGATTCGGAGATGGCGGAAGCTGAGCGAAGCGACGAAATCGAAGACTCAATTGAACTTCTCTTTGAATCTTTTGTCAATCTCCAGGAGGAACACAAGATTCTCAAAAAGGAACTCCAAAAGCAAAGCGGCCTTCTCTGGGAAATCCACCGGGAATTAAAAGAGAGTAAAGCGAAGCAAAACGGGCCAAGCGAAACGAAACGAAAGCGATGCTAAGCGGTGTTTTGAAATTACAGACTTTATGAATATGAATGTAAAACATTCATCTTCCGCATTTGTTCTTTTTGTGAAAATAGACAGGTGACAAAATATCACGTGATGATTTTTGGCCAATACATTTTTATCAAAATTTTTATCAAAATTTGGCAAATTCTGATAAAACTCGTAATTCTGATAAAAATTTTTATAAGAAATTCAATGAATTTATTTCCCCCAGATTTCAGCGGAATTTTTTTCCACCAGATTTTTCAGCGGAATATTTTTTTCAGAATTTTTTTCAGAATTTTTTTCCACCAGATTTTTCAGCGAAACGCTAAGATAGTTTTTCCACATCACTCAGTGGAACCCAAGAATTAAATTTGTCAGGGTAACTTTTCCATTTTACAAGCGCGAGTTTTCGCTTATTATCGCGGCGAATAACTTTTTCAATTCGAAACACATCTTGCGTTGTCTTTTGAAGTTCTGCCTCGTAAAATGATCCAGTGATTGATTCTCCCAACAGATCAACTAATTTATACGTCGGAGGGTTTGTGTTTAAAACCTCATCGATAACAAATATCTCCTCTGTCCAATTCGGGGTGAAACCTTTGTCAAATATCTTTCGTTTAAACTTTGAAATTCTCACCCTGTCGCCAACCCTGAATTTTGCCGGGTTGTGTTTAGCATAAATTAAATCTCCGTATAAATTAGCGAAAACCTTTTTCTCATTTTCCTGCTTGCTCGCCTCTGCGGGAGTCATGGCAATGCTTGAATGAAAACGGTGGTTATATTCATCCAGTAATTTGCCAAGTTTGTCCCAGTATATTGTATTGTTGTTCTCGCTAAACATTTTAAAGAGTTTCTCTTTGAAAGACCTGTTCCAGCGCTCAACAACAGATGACTTTTCTTGATTTTCCGTTGTATACAATTTTACCCCATTCTCGCTCAGGAGGGCCTTCATTATTCCATTGAAAAATTCAGACCCTTTGTCAGTCCAGAGCATTTTCGGTTTTCGCCCCTTGAATATGTCTCGGAAAGCATCAGCCACTGTTTGACCTCGTTTGTCTTTCAGGGGACGAATCCAACCGAATTTTGAGAAAACATCGATCACCATCAGGAGATATCTGATTCCCTTGTTCCACCTCGAAAATTTCCCCATCTCGACCAGATCAGCCGCCCAGATGTTGTCAATCCCATACGCAATGACTCGCCTCTTTGGAAAGCGCCGCCTGATTGGCTGGTGGAGTTCATTTGCCAGATTTTGAGCCCAGCCTTCACTCAAAATCTTTTCCCGTTTTTTGGGGCACCGAGACCCAGTTTTTGTTTTGCTTGAATTGTGTTTCGCGCCAAAGCATGACCCCACTGTCTTTCTTTCCAGGGAATGGCATCCAAAGCGGCAACCATTTTCCTGTCTGCTTCGTTCTTGCATTTGCGTGGATTCTTTCCTTTCGCGCAGACTGAATAATCCACATCGTGTTGCATAGCAACTGCGTCTGTTTTTCCTGTGGGCTGCTGCATAATTTCGAGAATTTTTCCCTTTTCATCAAATCTGACTTGTTTTTCGAGTGGGTTCCAGGGGCCGGTATAATTATGTCCAGGCAAAGTAAAACCTTTCTTTGGTCTTGGCAGCTTCCCAATCAGGGAATGAACATCTAAAGCACCCCCATCCAAATCTGCTCGATCTGTCTTATATTTTCTGTTTGGTCTAATCGCCGTGGACAGCTCATTCATCATATCAGCAGAGGTTTTGGCAAGAAATGGTTTCATCTTGTCCAACGCAAAATCCAATGCTTTCTTTTGAGTGTTTTTGTTTCGCAATAATTCACTGGCCCCATAACGACCCATTTCAACTGTCTTTTTTCCCAACCAAGGCAGCGCATGAGCCACGCCAGTCAGCGCAAGTTCACCAAAGCCCCCACCTTGTGGGGGCCGACTCAGTTTCCCGATTTCGCTCTGCGGCTCGCTCCGCTCGCTTTCACAAATCTTGTTTTTTTGATTCCGCAGGAAGCGCAATGGCAGAAAAACATTTTTCTACCATTTTTCGCGGTCATATAACCAGATGGACCTTTGCATTCAGTTTGTTTTTTTTCCTTCACGCAATATGATTTCATTTTCAATCGAAATATTCTTTTATGAATTTCTCATTCTCCCCCGAGTCAGTCAGACTGAGAGGCTTGAGAATATCATAGAAATCTTTCCCCTGCGACCATTGATGGAGGAAAAACAGGCAATAATACCCGCAAAGAACGCTGTTGATGTTTTGATACTGGCTGCTGTTCCAAATCACCGGTTTGGAACTTTTGAATTCCTGGGGAAATCCCATCCCAAAAGAGTCGAAATACCACAGGGCACGATCTCCGGGGGCGCAACACACCCAGTGAGTTCCGGCATTTTCAAGCGAATCAAGATTGATGATGCAGGGGCTGTGTTCTCGGGGCATGGCTTCATCCCTGGCGAAAATCCCTTTGAAATTGGGAATTTTCAGAAAATCAATCCACTGGAGAAGATCAAGGTTGCTCAGGGGTTTGTTCACGAATTTGGGTTTCAAAGAATCGCCCCGAGAACTGGGATATTGTTGAATGGACTTTTCGATCCCAGCAGAAGTCCCGTTCCTTTTTTGGATTTTTTTCCCATCCCAATTTTTCGTCCCCAGGTTCCGATGAATGGGGGAGGTGGTTCCCAAGGGGCTCCCAATCTTGGCGCGCCTTTTCCTTTGGGGCGACCAACGCGTGGCGCTCCTTTTCCTTTTGGGCGACCAACTCTTGGCGCTCCCTTCCCAAACAAATTTTTCACCATGTCCAGCGCCAGCGGGATTCCAATGGAAGCCAGAATTGTTCCCAATGCCCCACCAGCTTGTTTTGCTGATGGTTTCATCGTCAGTTGTCCTCCTGATTTCAGGGCAGTCAAAATATCCTGTTTCTGCTTATTTGTCAACAAATGTTTATTGTCAATCAGTTTCTGAATTTTATCTTGGGGAATGAGAAATCCGCCCGTTTGCCTGCCTCCCTTCCCGCTGATTTTTTTCACGACTTGACTCGCTCCTTCACTCGCCAAACCAGCCAATGCTGACAGTCCAAGTGTCTTTGCCAGGGTGGGTGCCAGGGAACGAGCCAGGGGAACAATAGCAGAGAAAAGACTTCCGCCTTGCTTCATCACTTTTCGGATTTGCGTTTTTGATATCTTGATTTCAACTCCCTTTCCCTGAGATGCGGCTTTGGCAATTCGGTTCTTTTGGTTGACTGTCAGCATCAGTTCATCATTTCCGCGTGTTTGATTTTTTTTCAGCCTCAGGGTGATAGCGCAGTTTGCTTTAAATGCTCTTCCAAGCTTGCTTTTTTGCCCTTCCGACAGATTTACTTTATATGGGTGATATGTTGTCATTTTAAATGACAAGATATGTTTTTCACAGACCACACGTCACACGATAACCAGCTCATTTCCAATCTTATCGATTTTCACTTCTTCTTCATAGAGAACTATCGCATGTACATTGAAGTTTGCCGCTGCATCTGCGTTCAATCGATACCTGAATATCAACTGCTTGGGATCTCTTGTTGGTTTTTCAGTTTGATAAGTCAGATCGAAATAGATCAACGGGAAAAGAGACTTGAAATTGGCCAGATTCAGCTGTGTCCCTGTGTTAAAATCATTTTTCCTCATTGCATAAGCCATGACATCCTGGAAAATCCTCACTTTGCTTTCACTGTCATACTCTGTTTCCGGGTAGAAAACTCCGTTTCCATATTCCAGCCGGCAGTTCAACAAGGATGAATTATTATCCGCTGCATTCAGCTTGAAAGTGTCCATCAGATAGGGATTGTCTTCTGCCTGGACATCATTGGGCGGAGCGGTTCTTTTTAGCCAGACAAAAATATGCCTCACATTGTCGATGCTCGCTGAGATCTGGAAAAATCCTGATGATGTTGCGGGAGCAGATTGCTGATACATTTCCCTCAGATATTTCCATTGCGTTTCTTTCAGGAATGAGCTGACAAATTTGTCATACAGAGAATCTTTGGGAGTCAATCTTGGCACCCAAAGCAAAAACCGGTTCACAACAACTCTTCCAGGATTAGCAGCAACGGCGTGTGCCATATGAATGAGGTCCTCATCATCATTCAGTGTTATCTCGAATTGAAGCTGCATAGGCACAAGCATCTTATCTTCCAACTCTTCGAAAAAGGAAAAACGATTCAGGGGAATGATCGTATTAGCGTTTTGAAGATCTCGAGTAATCACTCGCCGAGCTTCAAATCCAAGATTCGTATTAGCGGTTGTTGCATCAGTATCCAAATACCAGAAACTGTTCTTGGCGACTGATCTGCTGAAGTCGTCGGAGTATTCTAACAAATTCTTTGTGAAACAGACTTTATGCAGATTATCAGTATCATAAATAATCTTTCCCGCAGATTTTATCGTCAGGTGTTTAATCAGGGAATGAGCCCCATTGATTACGGTTATTCTTTCAGCGTCATATGCCGCTCCATCTGCTAATTTCTGGAGTTGAAATTGCATCTCGAAATAAGCATTGTACCAATCATAGAATGCGGATCGGTCATTAATCGTGAATTTATAACCACTTTTTTGTTGATGTTGAGCATTAGCTGGAGCTCGGATTGTGTCATCCAGCTGGAAGCGCACTAATTCATTTCTTTGAAGATATTCATTCGATCGAAAAGCCATTTTAAATCATTTTTTTCTTTTTCGAATTCCTTGCCCAGAGATCAACCTGTTTAATATAGCATCAGAACTTTCTCCGGAGGTTGACGCAGGGGCTGATTGTGGTCGAGCTGGTGGCTTTGTTTTGCCTGGTGGCTTCCCCTTTCTCATATTTCCCAGCTTTTTCATGATCAAATCACCAGATTTTTCAACTGCTTTTTTGCCGAGTTTATCCCCAGCGTGAGAAATTCCTGATTCCAAGGCTTTTTTCGCAATGGGTTTCGCGAATTTATTGAAGACGACTGATGCAACCTTCCTCATTGGTTTGAAAATATTGTCCACAATCAAACCTGTTCCTTTGTGCCGGAAGACAAACCGTCCCAGCTGGGGGTGGAAAAAACGAGAGAATTCATAACTTTTCATTTTATTTGTTTTTTCAAGATAAGCGAGAACGCTGTATCAGCTCCATTCAAATCAACAACCCGCCTTTTCCCATCAGTGATCCAGATCCGAATGGAGCTTATTCTGTTTTATTTCTCATGGGTTCAAGAGTGAAACTATAGGAGGCCTGCAGAACAGATGTTGAAAAGGAGAAGATGATATCGCTCTCTTCCCCATCCACAAGCGAATCACTTGTGAGATCGCAATGAATGTTCAACATATCAGTATCTTGACTGAGGTTTGGAACTCTGGGGCCAATGTTGACTTTGTCTTTCAGAATCTTTTTATCGAAACCAACGAGATCGCTGAAGTTGGATTTCTCGAGATCAAGTTGCCAGTTTTCTTCCAGCGTGATTGTTACTCTGAAAGTTGTGGGAGAGAAAGCAAGATTGATTGGGAATTTTTCATTCTTTCCTGGGGTGCTGCCTGCGAGGGGGCCTGTTGCGTTTCGAATTGCCGCATTTAAAGTGGAATAATCCCAAACCCCAGCGGGAAAGGTGATATCGGAAAATGTTTTCCCACCGTCAGAGCTGAATCTGATCAGCTGATTTTTCAATGCGGCATTGATGTTATACCACGTAAAACTCATATTGATAATTCTGTTCAACCCAACAACATATTGGGAATTTGGATCCAAAATAATGGGTCGATTGAATTTTGTTGTGAAATTTTCTGGTTTGTTTCCCCCAGTCTTGACGGAAAAGGATGACAGGACAATTTCTCTTTCGATTTCCATTTTAGAGTTTGAAATACTTTCTGAAAAGCTTCTCATGCTGGGAACGATTGATGACTCCCTCTTTCAGGAGAAGATCGAGAATGCCAACTCCAGTGTTTCTGATGCCCGAATTCGTATTCCCCGCGAGAATGGAGCCAACGATGACTTCAAGTTTCTGGAGCAGATCTGCGGGGTTGGAGAAAAAACGGATGGATCCACCTTTTTTTCTCCTGATTCCCGAACCTTCCAATGTCTTTTGTTTCGCTTGAAAATGTTTTATGTATTCATTCAGAGTTTTGAATGAACGATCTATCCTTTGATGTTGCCAATTCTTTTGCTCTTGCGTTATTTCCCCTTTCTTGAATTTTTTGGTCCAAGATGATTTGTAGCCCTTCAACTGATTTCTTCTGTAGTTTGCAATGGTCACAAGACTCTTGAGATAATTGATTTTCCTCGTTGATGAGATATTTGGTCCACTGAGAGTTTGCTCCGCAGTATCATAATTCGTGAGGTCCAAGCTATTCAATATCTGATTGGCTTCATCTTCCTCTTCCTCTTTCCATTCCCCTTCATCGCCCGGCGCAAGAGCATAATCTGGGAAATCGTCTTCTTCATATTCAGGTGGATCTTCCCCCATCTCTTGCACAACTTCTTCATATGTTGGCGGCCTTGCTGGAATTTGCTTCTTTGTTTGGGATGGAACGGCCTCATCAAACAGGCCTTCGACATCCATCTCTTCAAATGGATCGACTTCGGGGAGATAATCAATCTCTTCCAGTTTGGCTTTCTTTTTCCGGGGAAGTGGCCGAAGCGGTCCCAAATTCGACTCAATCACCTCATCCAGTTTCGATGTGACTGGTTTGAACATTTTTTCAAGTCCGATTTGACTTGTTTCTTCACCCAACTTTTTCTGGGTGATAGCATTGTGAACAAAGTTGATTTTTTTGCCCAAAGCAGATTTGCTTTTAGCCATTTCTTGCCATTTCAATAAACTCATTTTATATCCCAGAAACATGAATTTGGATGAAGAACATGATGTAGAACGTCATGTTCATTAATAAAATGAAGATTCCAAATTATGATTGTCAGGATCCAATCACGAATTTCAAACAACTTCACCCTTTCATGCCGGATCGAACTTTCAGAATGTTGATCTGTGGCCCTTCAGGATCGGGGAAAACAAATGTTCTCCTGGATATGATTTTTCGCCTGCTCTTCTACGATAAAATCTTCCTCTATGCGAAAAATCTTGACCAAACCAAATATCAGCATCTGCTGAAAACGTTTCGCCCAATCAGCAAAGAAGCTGGGTATGACGTTGTGGAAGCATCCCCGGATGAAATCATCCCAGTTTCTGAATTGTCAGGGGAGAATCAAAAGCTGGTTGTTTTCGATGATTTTGTTTCCGAAAAAAACCAAAAGCCATTGATTGATTATTTCATTCAGGGCAGGCACAAGAAATGTTCTGTGATTTATCTTTCGCAAAGTTATTTCGGAACACCAAAAGATATCCGCCTGAATTGCTCGCATTTTTGCATCTTTGAATTCCCCAGCAACAAAGAAATTACGGCGATCTGCAGGGAGAACAATGTCAGCAAAGAAGATTATCGGAAAGCAACGCATGATCCGTTCTCTTTCCTGTATGTGGATAAGCCGAGGAAATTCATTGCCAAAAACTTTGATGAAAGCATTTAAAATGAGTTATTCAAATGGATTGCTGTCTGAAACAAGCACCCGCGCCCAGGGAGGAAAAGATGGAAATGATGGATTGCCAGGAGTTGGTTTCAAGCTAACGCCGGCAGGGGACTTCGACCTGCAAAGGAAACGCCTGACCAATATCGCTGAAGGAACGGGGAATTCGGATGCAATCACAAAGCACCAAGTTGACACGCTTGCAACGCAATTGCGGGCAGATTCTCTCCAGGTGGATGGGTCTTCCCATATGACTGGGGATCTTGATCTCAGGGGACAAAAACTCATCAACCCCGGGGGAATAGAAATGAATCGCAAATTGATCGTCAATCTGGACACTGATGAAAACCAGGATTTGTCAGCGGTGAATATGATCACATTGAAGAAATTCCACCCTGATGCTCCTGAACCAACTCATGAAGTCACGAAGGACCTGGATTTGAAAGGACTTTTCAACGTGAAAAACTCAAAACAGCAAACATGGCATGATTTGGGAGCGCATTATAACAACCTGGTTTCTTATAATGACACCAAAAATATCTTTCTCAGCCGCAAAGAGACGTTTCCAATGGAGACGGCTTTGGATATGGGAAATCACACCATTTTTAACGTGAAAGATCCCGAAGTTGCCGATCAGGGCGCAAATATGCGATATGTGGATGCCCAATCCGCGAAAAAGCTTTCGTTGGAAGGTGGAACAATGACCGGAAACCTGGATATGAACTCGCAACAAATCAACAACATCTTAACGCCAACTCTGAAGCGACAACCCACGCCAAAATCTTATGTGGATAACCAGATAGGAGGTGTGGTAGCCCACACGATGGAATTAGAAGAAAAACTTAAAGAATATGTCAATGAATCGCATATCACGTCAACCTCTCACCCAAAGGACGCATTCCGCTATCTGATGGAAAATGTGGATGAATCCAGCTCTGAACATCATATGACAGTGACTGGGATAAGTGATTTTCCAGATTCGCCGCATCATTTCAACAAGAAGGCTTATGACTTGGAAATCACAAAAGATCTTTTAAATGAATACTCTGGGAGACTTGGATTCAATATGTACAAATTACCAGAGGGAGAATACACCGTGTGCGTGGAATTCTTTCCCGCGTCAATGGATGGCGTGAGCGTCAACGTTGTGAGCACAAGTCTGAATATCAATCAGCAATCAACTAAGAAGTTTTCGGGGTATTCCAGATCCATTATCCACATGCACAAATGGAGGATTTCCCCACCTGAATTCATTTTCCTGGATTTGAAATGGAGAGGAACTGCCGAGTCAGCTGAAAAAGGAAACGCAAAGCTGATCATATATGGAGTTGCTGGTTCTCAACCTGATGTTGAAAGCAGCGTCTTCGATTCCCCTTTCGTTTTTGAGGGCGGGAAAATGGTCATGGAGGCTGACTTGGATTTGAATGGCCACAAATTGCTCAATTCAAATTTGAAGAACAATTTCATGCTGATTGGAAGATTTAGAAAATCATCTGGAGACGCCATAAATATACTTTTTGATAATTTTTTCAATGATATAGTCATCCCCATCCGATGTAAATTAATTAAAGCATATGCCCAAATTTTATCGAAAACATCTTCTTTTCCACAACTGACTTTATATCTCCCAGATAAAGAATCACAAAGTGGAACGAGGGTTAGCAGAGATAATAGAATTCAATTATTTTCTTTTTCAAATGTTGTTTATAAGGAAGGAGAATTATTTTCAGCAAGAATACATGATCGATCATTGAATGTTGGGACTGCCCAAGTCACATTTCTTTTTGAAATTATCTAGAAAATGAGAGCGAGAGAAACGAGCCGAGCGAAGCGACCGGAGGGAGCTGAGCGACTGGAGGGAGCGAAGGCGAAACCCACGCGAAAACAAAGCATTTTTGCTTTCAATCACATCCACCCCGCAATTCGGGAAGAAGAACTGGAAGAGATCAAAAAACTTTTTCGATTTTATCACAAAAGATTTTGGTGTCTGAAACGAGCGCATGGTCGATTCAAGAAAATGAATCTGCTCATAAATTTGACCTCTTCCGGCCTGGTTGCAATCGGGACGATTGCTGGAGCCGCGACTTTGAACCCAATCGTTTTGGGAGTGATTTCAGGAGCGGGATTAGTTTTGAAAACCGCGAATGAAATGAAGAATCTGAAAAGCAAAATTGAGATGGCGAAGTTCGCTTTCACCACCTATGAAAAAACATTGAGTGATTTGCGCTTCGCTTTGCGGGGAGGAAATTTTGATCGAGCTGAATTTTTGTTTTTAATGGAAGCGATTGATGGGATTGTGATTGATTTGGGGTTGGATTTGGAAAAGTTTGAAGCTGAATGGGAGCAAAAATTTGAGGGTTGAATTTTCATTTCTGGGAAATGAAAAATCTGAAACTTGCGCGGATCACGGCTCACTGCCCCCAGATGAAAATCAAGCGAACCCATTCTTCCTCTTCATACCCACTCGTGGTTGCTTCAAACTTCCATATCCCGTTCATGATTGTTTGGTCAAACGCAGCTTGGTCGGGGAAATAAAGATAGTTTCGACTGGAAAAATACTTGGCAATGTCAGCATAATCTTTCACCTGAATATCAACGCCTGAGTCAGGGTGGAATAACAGCATCATGGTCTCTTCAAATTCCACGTCGACATCTTTGTCCAAAAACCATCCCGGATACTTGCACCTCATGTTTGTCCAATTATCAGCGCGACGGCGAGATTTTTCTATCTTCTCCCGCGCGAGGTCATTATACATCTGGATGCGAGCTCGTTCCAGTTGGTCCGGTTCCTCCGGTTCCTCCTGCCGCTTCACCCGCGGAGCCGGAACAGGCGGCACTTTCTCCTCCTTCTTCCGCGGAGCCGGAACAGGTGGGGTTTTCTCCTCCTGCCGCTTCACCCGCGGAGCCGGAACAGGCGGCACTTTTTCCTCCTTCTTCCGCGGAGCCGGAACAGGTGGGGTTTTCTCCTCCTGCCGCTTCACCCGCGGAGCCGGAACAGGCGGCACTTTTTCCTCCTTCTTCCGCGGAGCCGGAACAGGTGGGGTTTTCTCCACCCAAACTTCCATCCTGGTTGGTTTCTCCTGGCCTTGCAAAACAAAACAAAACCAGGGCTCAAATTCAGTCTCGCTGATTCTCGCTGAGAACTTCCAGACCCCTTCTGCGAAATAATTCACAAAGTCTGTTTCATAGGGGTAATCCATATACAGCTTGTCAAAATGATCTATAAAATCCTGCCAGACTTTCACGGGAAAATTACTGCCGGTGTTGGGGTTGAAAAGCACCCGCTTTGTTTGAAACTTTTCCATGTCGGGGGTCAAAGTCACTTCCCATCCCGGATATCGATGTTTCATCCACTGAAACTTCATTCCCCAATTTCGCTGCAAATCATCCAGCGCCTTCTGACCCACCACATCTTCGGGGCAGGGAAGAGATTTCTTCTGCGGTTGCAGCGATGCTTTTTCAACTTGGAATTTAACCCCATCTTTTCTCCGGGTGAAGGAATTTCTCCCGCTTTTCAATGCATCATGAATTGTTCTCGCATCGATCCCCAACTCAGATGTTGCCGCCGAAACATTGGGATAAATCTTGGTTGAACTGGGGGAAGTGACTCTGACGGGAATCGCATGCGGTTTTTGGGTGATGGCTTGGATTTTTTCAGCCGCTTCGGGAAGAGAACCCACCGGTTCCTTATCGGCAATTCGTTTCATGAAATAATCTTTTCCATTTTTCCTGATTTTCCAACTCTGGCACCAGCCAGTTCTTTTGAAAGCGCAAGAAACGGCTTGCCTTGTGACTCCGATCCATGCTGCCATTTTGGTTTCGGTTTCAAATTTCGCCAGCGGAGGATCGCTGGGAGATTCATGAACTGAAAAACGAGTGACTTTTTGGTCGACAACTGTCACTTCCCTCCCGCGAAACTGAAATTTATTTCTTTCTTCATTCACCGCTTTGTTTAAAGTTTTGGGGGAAAATCCCATGAATTTTGCTAACTTCGCCTGGGACGAAAATCTCTCGCTGAGCCTTTCTTTGGAAACTGCATCTATCAAAACCCACATTTTGATAGGTGGAAAAAAATAAATGATTTTCGGAATCTTCTGGGGAACTTTGTTTTGTGGATTTTCAGGAGAAATGCCAACGCCGCAAATCTCAGGAAAAATCAGGAATTTCTCGACGAATCTGAATTCTCCGGCGAATTCAGGGGGAAAATCTTGACAAATTCAGGGGGACAAAATGCAAATTCAGGGGGGAAAATGACAAAATTCAGGGGACAAAATGAAACTTTCCTGAATTTTTGAGTTCATTTTCGCAGGAAAATGAACTGAAAAAAGTTGACTTCCCCCATCACGTGGGTGGGGAAGCTGAAAACTATTTTCTGGAAGAATTTTTGATTTTTATTTTGATTGAAATTTTATAAAATCGTTTGGAGAAATAATTCCCAGAGAAAACCTGGGAATGGATAAAACGCAACGAATTTACTGGAGAAAAAGAACATAAAAAACCCTCCCAACAATGTTTTTTTTTGTCAAACATGTTCAACGATGGGGGTCAGAAATAGCGCGCCTTTTTTTCTCCGGAAAATAGAATTTCGCCAAACCAACACGTCTTTATGGGTTTTTTGCCATTTTCTCCTGAGTTCAGCAGAAAAGCAGGGCACAGAGGGCAGTTTTTTCCCCACAATGGCCCAAAATAGACCCCAGATTGCAAAAAATTTTCTCCCCGGATTCATTTTTCCATTTGAGAATCGTTGATTTCCCCAGTGTTTTTTCCCGGGAATCTATTCCAGAAAAAAAAAAATGGATTTTTCTGGAACAGATATCTATTCCAGAAAAATCCATTTTTCCAGAGCAAAAAAATACAGAGCAAAAAATGGATTTTTCTGGAACAGATATCTGTTTCAGAAAAATAGTTTTTTCCAGAGCAAAAAAAATACAGAGCAAAAAATGGTTTTTTCCCAGAGCAAAAAAATACAGAGCAAAAATGGATTTTTCTGGAACAGATATCTGTTCCAGAAAAATAGTTTTTTCTGGAACAGATATCTGTTCCAGAAAAATCCATTTTTCCCAGAGCAAAAAAATCCAGAGCAAAAAATAGTTTTTTCTGGAATAGATATCTGCTCCAGAAAAATCCATTTTTTCTGGAAGGCATTTTCTGCTCCAGAAAAATCCATTTTTTCTGGAAGGCATTTTCTGCTCCAGAAAAATCCATTTTTTCTGGAAGGCATTTTCTGCTCCAGAAAAATCCATTTTTTCTGGAATAGATATCTGCTCCAGAAAAATCCATTTTTTTTTTCTGGAATAGATATCTGCTCCAGAAAAATCCATTTTTTCCGGAAAGCATTTTCTGCTCCAGAAAAATCCATTTTTTCCGGAGGGGTTTTGAAATTCAAAATGCATTTTCCGGAGGGGATTCATTTTCATTTTCCGGAGTGGAAAATTTCCCCTGAGGAAAAAAATGATTGGAAAGAAAATGCCTTCAAATTCAAATGCGAAAAGAAAAAAACTGAGTGAAAGTGACGACGAAATTGATTCCATTGACCTGCTGATGGAAAGCTATGTGAATTTGGAAAAGTGGGTTGAAGAGATTGCCGCAGATATGAAAAAACAAACTGAATTGTTTGAGAAAATGATGACTGAATCAACTCATTGCAAATTCTGCGAATCTGCACAAATCTGAAAAAAAGTTCTGCCTTTTCCAGAATTGAATTCTGGAAAAGATTTTCTCCCTGATCTCAGCGAGATCAAACTTCATCGTCCTCATTTTTGTCCTCAAAGTCATCAAACGCTGAGGCCGCTTGAACTATTTCTTCCACCAAAACTTCGTCCACAATGCATGTGATCGCTTTCACATTTCCGCAGAAAAGATGTTTGATTGAAAACACAACTTGTCCCCGGAGAGGAACGCCAGTGAGTTTTGAGGGCTTCGGGATGAGTTTCTTTTTCCCATCAGAGCATAACTCCCAGATTCTGCAGGAGAAATCCTGTCCTGGAATTTTGGAGGGGTACATTTTCGCATAAATCTTTTCCTGATTTGACTTATCCACTTTCAAGAGAGAGAAATCACCCTCATGGAATTTAGCGCAAGAGGGAAGAAGCTTTTTCACTTCCCCCTGTTTTTTCATGGCAGCGGAATTCAAATGCGTTTCCACTTCGCGGAAAAACTCCATTTCATCTTCCGGAAGGTGGATTCCCAGAGAAAATGCATCTCCCTGATGAGCAAAAATCTTGAATTTGGTTTGAAGTTTTAGTTGAAGTCGAATGCAGTCCTGATAAATACATGGGAGTAGACAAAAGTTAATCTTGCCAGAAGATTTTTTCACGGGTTCTAAGAGAGAGATGTCGGGGATAGATATTGTCTCGGGATTCATTTTTTGAGAGGAGATAAAAAATAAATTAAATCTTGAAAAATCCATTTTTCCATGAACTTGCGATCCTCTTCCAGTCGGACTGGGAGAAAACCAGTGGCCATGTCAACCGCTTTTTGAAAGTTTCTTTCTGCGTCACACGCTTTTTCCCAGATCAAATCTTCTTGAATTTTTTCTGCCTCTTTCGGAGGAGTGGATTTGTTTTCACTTGACATTTTTTTCTCCATTGGAGAAAAAATTCAAAACGCATTTTGCAAATCCACAAGGGCATCATCCATCGCAACCTGAGCCAGGTTTTGCTGTTTATAAAGCCCTTTTTTGGGGTGCGCGTGCATCGCCGTTTCCAATGCAGTTTTCTTTTTCATGAGATAGATGAATTCTTGCAATATGGGTGAAACCCAAGTGACTTCGTGCGATTTTTCCCCTGAATCCAGAAAATGAGTTTTTTTCTTGCAGAGTTGATTGAAAAAAACTGTGCGCGATAACCCAAATCGTTCCCGAATTTCCTCTGCGGTGAAAAAGTCTTCCCCGTCAATCTGGATGAATGGTGAGTCTTCTTCCTCCTGAATCCAGAACACTTTTTGGTCGGTTCTTCTGGTATATTTGCTTTTGCCTGAGTTGAGAACTCGCAAAATCGTTTTGGAAGGAAGACCAGTTTTTTCTGATGCTTCTTTGAATGTGAAAAAAATTTGTTTTTCTTTTCCTTCTTCCTGAATTGAAAACTTCATTTTAAATGGGGAAAAAAGATTTTTTTCTCCATTAAAATGTCACTGGCTGCATGGCAATCATTTGCGCGAACGACAAATTTGCGAGGTTGGTCGCGATTGAAGAAAAATGACCTGGTGAAATTTTTAGTTGAAAATCTTTGGCAAGGAGGGGGATTAGATCAGCCCAAAATGAACAAAGCAGCTCGTTTGAGAATGCGGAAGCACCAAAAAGCCAACCCTCTAGATGCCGAAAATGAAAAAATAAATGTTCCTATTTTGATTCCGAAAAGAAGAGATTTTCCTTCCAGAGCCATTCCAAGAGCGATTGAACAAAATGTGAATACTGTTGTAGATTGGACAAATTGGTTGGAAAGTGTGGATGACGCGGATGTTCGGAGAAGAGCCAATCCCGCGGTGGAAAGATTGAAAGAACAAGTCAGAAGATTGTGGGAACAGAGACTTGCCGTGGAAGAAGGGCAATCCGCTTTGCGAGGATTCGCGAGACAATTTGTCATTCAAGGAGATGATTCCATTTCTCCCCAAGATTTTTTCCGGAAAGCAAGATGGTTGGTTCTCAGGCTCCTGCGAGAAAATCCACAAACAAGAGTGAAATGCGTTTTGAATGTGGAAATGTCCCAAACAAACTTGGCTTCTGGGGAGGAAGTGATTGAAAATCCATTTTTCCATTCCCAGCAGAAAAGGAATTTGGGGAACAACCCAGAGATTCTGGATGAAATGGAAAGAGAAATGATTGAAAATTTGGAAAACTTTAATCGCAGGGGATCCAATTGGATGTTTGAAAGAGTTTTGCGTTTGGAAATTCATTTTGTGCGCTGGAACCCCCTGCGAGGATCTGGGTGGATGCCACTGCCTGCTGATTTGGCAAACAAGAAAGCCGTGATCAACATGCAAAATGAAGACGAGATGTGTTTCAAATGGTGCTTGGGCAGAGCCGCAAATATGGTCAAAGTTCATCCGGAAAGAATCACACCGACTTTGCGTGAACAAACAGAAGAGATGAATTGGGATGGTTGCGAATTTCCCATGGCCGTGGAAAAAATCAAGTTTTTTGAGGCCAGAAATCCTGACATTTCAGTGAACGTTTTTGGCTGGAATGGATCTGTTTTTCCCCTGAGAATCACCAAGGAAGAAAGGGGACTTCATGTGGATTTGATTCTGCTGACAGAAGAATTCAAAACGCACTTCTGTCTGGTGAAAAATTTCTCCCGCTTGGCAAGCTCTCAAGTTTCGCGAAATGGGCATGAAAGATTTTTCTGCAAAAGATGCCTCAATTCATTTCCCAGAGTGGAAAGTCTGGAGAAACACAAAACCATTTGCGGAGATTTTGAAGCCGCGAGAATTGAACTTCCAGGAGGAACTTGTTCCTTCAAAAACTTCCCAAAAATGATGCATCTGCCTGTTGTTGGATATGCAGATTTTGAGTCAATTTTAAAACCGCTGGGGGGAACTCAAAAAACCCACGAGCATATTCCCTGCGGATTTGCGTTTCATCTCGTTTCCCCGTTTTTGCAAATGGAGCCTGTGTTGAAAAGAGCTGCAAATGAAAATGAAGAACTTCCCAAAGAGTTTATTCGAGAATTGATTTCCCGAGTGAGAGAAGCTCACTTGAATTTGCCGAAAAAGGAAATGATTCCCCTGACCAACCAAGAATGGAAATCATTTCGAGAAGCGGAAGTGTGCTGGCTGTGTCGAGAAGAATTTGGAGAAAAAAGTCTGTCCAAGGTGAGGGATCACTGTCACTTTTCAGGAAAATTCAGGGGAGCAGCGCATCAATCTTGCAACCTGAAGTTTCAAAGGCCAAAATTCACCCCTGTGTTTTTTCACAATCTACAAAATTATGACGCTCATCTTTTTGTGCGAGCTTTGGGGACAATGGATGAAGTTTTGAGCGTGACATGCATCCCCAACAACGAGGAGAAATATATTTCCTTTTCCCTGAAATTTGAGTTGAAAAAAGAATGGAATGAGGAGAAAGGGAAAAATTTTTCAGTGAAACATGAAATTCGATTTCTGGATTCCTTCAAATTCACGCTGGCAGGATTGGACTCGCTGGCAAAAAATCTCCCCAAAGAAGAATTGAAAGAAATCACCAGATTTTTTGGTGAGAAAAGCGATTTGATGCGGCGAAAAGGAGTTTATCCCTATGAATTCATGACAGGATTTGACAAATTCGAGCGACAATTACCGAAAAAAACCGCCTTTTTTTTCAGATTGAATCAGGAAAAAGTCTCAGATAAAGATTTTGCCCATGCCCAGCGAGTTTGGGAAGAATTTGAATTGGAAAATATGGGCGAGTTTCACGATCTTTATTTGAAAACGGATGTGCTGTTGCTTGCAGATGTCATGGAAAGTTTCAGAAAACTTTGCGAAGAAAACTATGAACTGGATCCAGCGCACTATTTTACCACCCCTGGGTTGGCTTGGGATGCAATGCTGAAAATGACCGGAGTGAAGTTGGAACTGCTGAAGGATGTGGAACAGTTGTTGATGTTTGAAAAAGGAGTCAGGGGAGGAAACGCAAATGCATTCAAACGATTTGCGAAAGCAAACAATCAATATATGAAAAATTTCAATCCAAATGAACCATCTCGTTTCCTGGTTTATTTAGACGCCAACAATCTTTATGGATGGGCCATGTCACAGCCTCTTCCAGTTGGGAAATTCCAGTGGATGAATGAGGAAGATTTGGAAAACTGGGAAAAGTTTGTGAAAGAAGAAGGTCAAGGTTGCATTCTGGAAGTTGATCTCGTTTATCCCCCAGAATTGCATGATGATCACAATGATTTTCCCCTGGCTCCGGAAAAACTGTCGCTGGGTGGGATTGAAAAACTCACGCAAAATCTGGAGGATAAAGAAGGCATGGTTTTACATGGGCGCAATCTGGCGTTTTATCTTTCCCAGGGAATGAAGTTGAAAAAGATCAGGCGAGGAATAAAATTTGAAGAAGCAGCATTTATGAAATGTTATATTGACAAAAACACTGCCCTGAGATCCAAGGGAAAAACGAAGTTTGAAAAAGATTTCTTCAAACTCATGAACAACTCAGTCTTTGGGAAAACCATAGAAAACCTGAGAAATCGAGTCACGATTGAACTGGTGAAAGATGCGGAAAGGGCAGAAAAGCTGGTGAGCAAATGCAACTTCGCCGATGTGAAAATTTTCGATGAATTTCTGATTGCGGTTAAGATGAGGAAAACGCAAGTGGTCATGTCAAAACCCATCTTTGTTGGGATGTCAATCTTGGATTTGTCCAAACTTTTGATGTATGATTTTCACTATAAATATGTGAAGAAAAAGTGGGAAAATGTTTCTCTCCTGTATACCGACACAGATTCTTTGGTGCTGGAGATTGAAACGGAAGATTTTTTTGCGGACATTGCGGGGGATGTGGCAGAATGGTTTGACACAAATGATTTTTCCCCAAAGCATCCGGCAGTGTTGAATGGAATGCCAATCGTGCCAGGGAACAAGAAAAAGATTGGGTTGATGAAAGATGAATGCGAGGGTGCCATTTTGACAGAATTTGTCGCCCTGAGACCAAAACTGTATTCTCTCCTGATTGAGGAGAATGCAGAAACCACAGAGGAACAAAAGGCAAAAGGAGTGAAAAAATGCATGATCAGGAAGAGTTTGAGACATGCAAACTTTGTGAAATGTTTGAGGACAAAACAAAAGCAACTCAGGAGGCAAAGTATCTTCCGCAGCAGAGGGCACCATTTGTTCACGGAAAACATGACCAAAATTGCGCTGAGTGC
>JAJGOT010000346.1:427500-682500 GCA_022457155.1 Cladopsammia gracilis
TTCCAAACCTTGTAGTCATTGATGATCTCATGCAAGAACTTAGGATGATCACAGAATTACTAGTTTGTTTACCAAGGGTTGCCATCATCGTAATTTGAGTGTCATCTTTATTTTGCAAAACATCTTTCACTGCGGAAAAAAAATTAAGAGATATGAGCTTAAACTGTCACTATCTAGTACTGTTTAAATCTCCACGCGATAGCAGTCAAGTGACTCATTTAGCAAAACAGATGCAAGAAGCCTTCCAAGATGCAACCAAAAGACGTTATGGGTACTTATTATGCGATCTTAAGCCGGAAACACCTGTTGAATTCCAGTTGCGAACTAACGTCTTCCCTGGGGACACCCAGTACGCTTACATCCAAAAGGTAAAAAAGGCTGCATCACAGCGATATAAATCAGTTGAGCATGGCCCAGCGACTGAGAAAGAACCACGACTTTCTTAAACTCCTTGCCAAGTGTACTCCATCTCAACGCAAAGCGATTTTGAAAGTAGCCGACGACGCTTTAGTAAGAATCATTTGTGAGTGCGTTCTCAAAGTGTTAAAAGAGACTGTGCCTGTCAGTAAACCAGTCACCTGTAAACCTGTAAACCTGTCAGTTTTCCCTTGATTGCTCTAGCTGAAAACAGTACAACGCTTCCTAAGAAAAAAAATTTTTTCGTCCAACACGGAGGAAAGTTTTTAAGTGTTTTGTTACCACCTGTGCTTCGTGTATTAAGCTCCATACTTACCTAAATGAATCATACCAAGCGCATGGTTCTCGTTCCCGAGAACACCCTGGAACGATTGCAACAACGCCAGCAGATATTAACCCCACCTGTGACTCAAACTTTAAAAAACTTAGACAGTGAAATGGGACAGATTTTATCCAGAAAAGAGCAAGATGATGACGAAAAAGCAAGACTGTACAATCAGGTGTTACAGCGCTATTTGACTTATTATGATCAGAGAAAAGGGAAACCACTTCAAGTGAAACTAACAGCCCCTAAGCCCGTGGAAACTCCTAAACCAGAAGAAAGTGAAGAGACAGCCACCGAAGTAGAAACTATACCCACGGCGGTAGAAGAAGAAGTCATGAAAAGTGTACCTAAGATGTACAAAGCTGGGGCTAGACAACTTTTGAATAAAATAAAAGAAAACGGAGATGTGTTGCAGTGGAATGAAAAAGGGGAGTTGCTGTACGAAAACAAACCGATACCGGGGTCTCACGTGGTGGATTTAGTCAATGATACAGTACGTCACCGAAAAGGATTTGAGCCTGTTGGATGGTCAGTGTTTGCGAGAGGTCTGGCGCGAATGAACGTCCCCGAAAACTTAGTGCGCAATCCCCAGAGGCAGAGCACCATCCGGGAGTTTAAAGCAAGAGTGAGAGATGAGACACCGAATAGTCCCTCTCGTTGGCTTCCTACCCCACCTCCTTCCTCCTCACCCGTGTAAAAGCAAAAGCGAATGGTCGCAAGTCCATGCCCTCAAGCCGTTCGCTGGTTACGATTATAAATCATGACATGAGACTTTTTTTTTTCATTGTAATCACTTCTTTATTTTGATCACTCAATAAAATACATTGAAAGGAAATTACATCGTGTCTTTACTGTTGTGCTTTTGATCCTTGTTTAGTTACACGGGTATGATGCTTTTTAGACTTAAAGGGAAGTGTTTTTCGATAAAGCGTTGTACAAGAAAATCATTTTGGTGTTTATTGCTAGAAAACCTATGTACAATGGTGTTCATGCTAACATGGCGACAGCGAAATAAGGCATAGTACAAGCCAAAATGCCCACACACTTTTGAGGTTATGCTTTGTAATGTCACAGAGTTAAACGTCCACTAGGTAGAATTACTTTTCAAGAAATAAGTAAATGTTCCAGTATAATAGCTTGGTGGTAATCCATAAGAATCGAAAAATTCTCCCTCACGATCCTCGGTGAAATAAAACGCAACCCAGTGCGATCCGGGCTTGTCACTTGTATCCACATTTGCAATGAACAGGGCTGGGTAGGACGAAACAATGTTTGGTAGTTTATCTAAAGGAAACACTCCTTGAAACACGCCTCGGGTATATTTATCCTTTCTCAAAATAAGCGTCAGTTGAACTGTATCCATTCTAGTTTGTAAAGTCGTACAAAACGTTTCGATTAGCGTCAATCTCAATGACGTTTTGAAACTCGGCGTAGAGGATGAGGTTCACTGTTTTGGCAAATGGCTGACTAAAATGAAGCTCAACTCGAAGGTTGCCTTGCCACGGCATCTTCAGCCACTGAATTAAATGCATCCATCTTTCCAGGGGTATCTTTGTAAAACATAGCCATGGATAGTTGACTTGCTTTGGCCTCTTCCCCGTAGTTCAGCAACGTTTCAATCATGGCGCGATAAGGGTAGGTATTGGTTGATGGGAAAATAAGTCGCTCGTTCAAAGACACATCCACTTGTGAAAACAAGGAATGGAGAAAAAGGTTCTCGGCCCTACTTCTGTGTTTGGGTCTAAAGCGGTACTGTTTGCTTTAGTGATCTTGGCTTTAACAAACAACTGGGTTCGTGCTAAATCTAGATATTCTTCCCCAGTTCCCGAGACATTAAATTCGATCGGACCACTGTCAGTAATGTCACTAAGGGGATGATCTTCAATCCATTGTCCCTTTGTGATAGATGTTTGTGTAGCCGGAATCGTGAAGAGATCGAGTTCCGATTTCGTACACTCTTGAGATTCGTGATGAACAAAAGCCATGCTTACTTCAAAAATGAATATTCGTCTTCGGGCTTCTTTTTCTGCGGAGATGTTTTCCGTTTCTTGCCTGGTGGCGAACTGTTTTTTTCTAGGCCGGGCTTTCCTTTTTGTAGCTTTTTGACCCCCACCTGACTGCGCTTGCGAGGACGTCTAATAAGCAAGTTCACTGATAGCTTGTTTGGCTCGTTTGCCAATCATCGTTTTAAATTGTTTTCCATCCACCACATCTTGAGCAATATTGACACCGGTTTGCAACGCTTTTTTACCAAGTATTTTAGCGCCCTGTTTCAGGTGAGGCACCGCCCAGCGGAAAAGACCTCTAAATATGGAACCTAAGCCGTATCCCCGCTAAAATCGAGCTCCATGAAAGGCTGGTAAATTTCCACCTTTTTGTTTGGCTCGATCTAAATAATATTGTTCGTACAACTTGTGATTTGGGGCATCTCACTCTTTAAAAGTACGGAGGTTGACTCTGACGAAAATGAAGTGTTAGCAACACTCTCCCAAACTCAAATGGTACAGACTCTCCGGTGTCCCGCTTTATATTGACTTCGATCTTCTCGAACTGCTTTCTGCTGACAGGTACGTATTGCGGGCGCACGAATGATTTGCTGATCCGTTCACCATCTTTCCCTTCCTCGGGGATAATTCGAAGCAAGGGGACTAGTGTGTCTCCGATATATTGCGGTTGAATAATATCGCAATAAATGTAAAGATCGTGAAAACCGTGTTTCAAATCCACTTCTCTAGGATCCTTGGCTGTCTTTGAAATCACTTGTTCCGGTGAAAGTCCCAGCATATATCCGAAGTTGTCAAAATTCACTTCGGAGTTATTTTGCACATGAACGGTCACCTTTCTACTGATAGTATCATAGGAAAATGACACATCATTATTGTAACGGTGTTCGTTATTGATCGACTCTTTCATTTTTGCAAGGATATCTTGAATGGTAGGATAATGGCCTGGTGATATTATCAGGGTATCCCACATACCGTGGAGTTTTTCATTCCGTGCAAACAATCTAAAGTCTTGAACATTATTCCAGCTATGGGGATAGTGGATTTCGGTTAATGCCACTTCCCATTCGCCTGTCAGATTAATGGTCTGTGGTAATCCAACCCGATACTCCGTTAATGTGTTATTTGGAAATTTGTCAAGACTACTATTGCTGGGGAGATGTAGATAAAACTGTGTTACCTCCATGATGACTAGAAGTCAAATGATATTGATACATAGGGAGGGCTTATTTTATAATTTACCACGCTTCGACTGTTTCATATAAAATCATACCTTTATTCACACAATGCCTATTACAACTGTGAAATATTACTTTCCGGTACCCAACTATTAAATTTATCTGGGTAACCTTTCCATTTTACAAAATATTCAACTAAGCCTTTACGCTTTCTCTTGCGTAAGATCTTTTCCAAACGAAAAACATCGTCATTCTTGATAATTTTCTGTAGTTCAGATTCGTAAAATGTACCATCTAAGATCTCCCCCTGCATCATCTTTCAGTTTATAGACTGGTACTTGCCGCGACATTCGTTTGTACACAGTAAAAATTTCTTCGGTAAAGTTGGGAAGGTTAAACTTTTCAAAGAGTCGCTTCGCTTTGCTGATCCTTACACGATACCCCACTGCCAATTTGAAACGAACAAGCTTGTGTACATCATCTCCATACAACGTTTCCCATACTTTGGTTTCGTTGGCCTTGGTAATCTGGCTTGGTTTCATTTTAATACTGCGATGGTAGGTATGATTGTAAGATGACACTAACTGAGGTAGCACATTGATATACGTAAGTGTGTTTTTAGCAGTAAAAAAATTGTACATTTTTCCCTTAAAAGAGCGGTTGAATCTTTCAACCACCGACGCCTTTAATCCCGAGTTAGTTGTAAAAAAACGAACACACGATTAAGAAACTCCGTGCCTTGATCCGTTTGAAGTTTAAGCGGTTTGCGACCAGCAGAAAGAATCGTTCGAAAGGCCTTGACCAGCTCTTGACCCTGTTTTGTCTTCAAAGGCAGAACCCAAGCATACTTGCTAAAGACATCTAGACAAGTGAGGAGGTATTTGTAACCCTTGTTATATCGACTTATACTTTGAACATCCACCAAATCAGCTTGGAACTGAGCATTTATGCCGGGAACAATAACTCTACTTCTCTTGTAATGTCTACGCGCGGGCTTATGAAGTGTTTAAACGTCTTGCTGACTCAACCAATCTCCAACTTGTTTTCGAGAAATCTTGCTCTTTCCTTTCTCTTTGACTGCCCTGTACACAGCATCCAAACCACCGAAACTTGCGGGATGACTCGGATCGAGGTAAATGCTGGCGAGAGTTTTCTCCATCGCAAAACTTGGAGTTTTGTACAATGACTTTGCCACCACAACAAGCAAATACGCAACGAATGCGACTAAAAATCCTCTCTAGTGAAAGGGAGGGTGAAGATGGACAGCAACCCATCACTAGTGACTTCTCTGACGATCGGAACTCAAATGACTATTCTTTCCACAGTGCTCACTTATACGTCTATTCTCCTATCTGGGTAAGAGTGGGAACGAGAAAATCGAATAATCGTTCGGTCAATCTTAATTGTTCGGCAAAATTTTAAAATACCAGTAATCTTCCCCAATTAACTGCGTGAATACTTCAGAATGGAGTTTTTTTTTAACTTGCTAATTATAAGTTTCGACCCCGGTAGATCGCAAAATCCCTCCTTCAATAACATAATTTCAGGTGTAGCAAAACTTATACTTTGTGCTACAAGGCGGTATAGGTCAAATCGAAATCGAAGCAAAGAAAGTCTTATAGCCATGTTAACTGAGAAAGAGAGGAACACACACTGACTCACATGAACATGCTTTATTACTTTTATTTGTTTTGAATTGCATTAATTACAGCGTCAAGGTCCATTGGTTGTTCTTCCTTTCTAACAACAGTCTCAGGGCATTGCACTTCATCATCAGCTTCATTAATGTCACTGATATCTTTCCATTTTAATCCATTGGGTCCGTAATATATGGCATACAGGATACGACTTTTAAGATCTTCTCCGTAATCTTCGAGTTCCAAGGAGGTAAGGTACATACTTGTCCAAGGAGATTTTAGCAGTTCGGACACGTACGCTTCCCACGACTTGGCTAACTTGAAGCCAAGAGCGCTGCACACACTTTCAGCGGTTTTCAGAACGATGTTGAGATCGATGTTTCCACCACGTCTTCCCAGTAGTACATCCAAGCATCTTCGCTATCCATCATGAGACACGAGTGCTGCCTTTGACTTGGGTGATGAATAGCACAACCATTGCAGCGATTCACTTTCTCTTCTTGGATGAGCATGTCAAGCATCGCAGCGTACGTAAGCTGGTAGACACGGCCAACAAGACTAGCTATCTTTTGCCTTTGGACTTTTGCAACTTCATCTACTGTCAGAAGAGGTTTAGGTCTCGAATCGACATGAATATTTGGAACCATCTTGGAAAAATACGCTTTGCTCAAGTTGAATGAAGGAATGACGCTCTCGTTAAAATTCACGCTTTTTATTCAAACAGACAATACAAATCTTAAGATCCAATCAGGGTGAGAATAGAGCAGGCGAGTTTGGGCAAACCTATTGTTTCTATTGTTTCAGAATAACACAAAAGGAATAGGTAGTTGACGTCATGAAAGGGGATTCCGTTTATTAATATTCATTAATAAGTTACCTATTCCAAATTACGTCATCTCCTGGACACCTAATCCACCTATTCCATAGCACCTATTCCACCTATTCCATAACACGGCTTAAATATAACCACCTACTACTACTAACATACGTCCCGATTTCATCCATGGCTCTGACAGTTATATTACAAATAGCACCCCACTATGACGGGGTGCTATTAGAGGGGTGCTATTAGTGGGGTGCTATTGGTGGGGTGCTATTAGTTTCACTATAGACACCAATATCATGGTCAAAAACAAGATCACTGCAAACTTCCTACAGGAATCTCAAGCGTCTTAAAATTAAATGTCACATGGACACCACTTACCCGTTCGTTGTTCTTCTTCTTCTACGCTTATGAAAACATTCGTAAACGATTCTAAACTCGGACTACCATTATCAGACGCCTTGACACGAAGCTCGTAATCCGATTTCATTTTGTAATGTAACTGTTTATTGAGAACAATAGAGCCATTTTCCGCAAAGATATTGAACGTGCTGTCGTTATTTCCGCTAACGATGCTATAAGACAATCTACTGTTTTCACCAAAGTTAGATCTACAGTTTTCTCCAGAGTCCTTGTCTGTAGCTAACACTTGAATGATATGTTCGCCGACAGGAACTGTTTCTGAAATGCTTGTGTTGTAGCTTTGTGGATCAAAAACTGGAGAAAATTCGTTCACGTCTTCTACTTTTAAGAATAACTCAGTGGTTATTGAAAACTTTCCATCCGTTGCTTGGATAAGTAGGGTTATATCACTCGTGTTCTCACGATCCAGGTTTCCAATGACAGTAATGTTCCCGGATAAAGCATCGATGGAAAACTTTTCCCCATACTCACTTGACAGCAAAGAGTAAGTTATGATGGAGTTGTTGCCATAGTCTGCATCGGTGGCTTTTACTTGGAATATAAAAGTGCCATTTGCCACGTTTTCCTTAACACATTCGTTAGTTCTATAATCAAAAGTGAAATAGGAAACTGTAAACCCTGTACACAAGAAGAACACATATACTGTCAAGCCACAGGCTTCTCACAGCGCCTGAAATTGACTAAACTGGGGCTATGGATACTAACTTCTTGATGGGATGCTATTCCATCACAGGGTTACCCCGTTTATTTTTTTAGGTATCCCTTGGGTAAATACGCACACGATTGCAAAGACCAGGCTAACGACTTGACAAACGCACCTTCACCAAGAGCATAGATACTGGTTAAAAACATTTCATCTCAGACAGCAACTACCTGTGCGTATATAACAAGGATTGAATGCAGTTTACGTCCAACCACCGGTCGCAGCCCAAGCTCACGACGAGAGCAGCGCAAAAAGGGGATTTCATTTATTAGGCCCTGGTCGGCAAAATTATAGAGAGGTTAATTAGTTTAAGAACTCTTTCCAGGTTGGGGTACAAACTTCAACGAAAACCGAAAGGGGGGTTATTTAACATTTATAATAAAAGAATGGGGATGTAGTTTTCCCTAATCTTTCTGTCTGAAGTCTGCCTTATGTTTAAAAAATAAGGGTCACCTCAATAAGATTACAATCTATACTTGGTGCTTCTTTGGGCAAATTCTGTAACTATTGCAGCTGCCTTAAGATCATTGTCCGCGCAGATAAGTTCTTCACCAGGGAATTTTCCGCATTTTCATACATATTCTTATATTTTGCCAATTCACTAATTTATATAGATAGGCTGAGCCTAACAGCGGAGCTCTCTGAACAGAAAGCTTCTGGGTATTCTTTAAAGCTTTGTCTTTCCATTTTAAAAATTTTAAATGTGTGTTATTACTCCGATAAGACGAAACTACGGTTTTGAAAACCAAGCACTTGCGCGACCTCGTACGCGCCCGCGAGCTAACCCTGCACGACATCGTACACGCCCGCGAAACATTTCGCTAGCCATGACCATGAAAAATGACGGGCATGGTTCTATAAGTATGGAGCTCCGCGAGCGGGCGTTCCGCCTGAGCTCCACTATTATGCAAAGCATGGAATTATATATTGCAGTCGAATTTATGGCTGCTCCCATCTTGAGCTTGGGCTGCCTGTGACTTTACTTTCCATCTTCGTAACCTTAACTGGAGTCCAAACCGGCAATAATTAGTTTTCTTATGGTCAGTAAAATCAAGAGAAAACGAGGTCTCTTGTGTAAAACCTATCAAATAGATGGGGCTGAAAATCAACGGCTCATATGAGCCAACTCGTAATATGGAACGCTCTTTTTATCCTGAGTGGATGGCGGACGGGGAGTCATTTGTTGAAGTTCATATAAAACAAAATATTTTTCGAAAACGATGAAAACATCTTAACGTGACAAACATATACATTATGTAAACGAGAAATTTTATATATTTTTTTTTATGTATTTACTCTGTGTCCCCAAATTAGTATGAGATTCTCCCAGGTTATAAGGTTTTGACACTTAAAGTATCTATCTATCTATCTATCTATCTATCTATCTATGGCGTAATGCGTAAAATTTGTTGTGACATTTTGATTCAGGCGTAGGGACGGAACCCAAACGCTTATTATTTTGTAAACGGAATACGCTTATTTGTAAACTGTTAAATGTTAACTTGCAATTTTAATTCCACTTGCAGTTTACAAACAAGCGTATTCAGTTTGTTGTTTCACAGAACAGTGCACAGAGCAGTCAGAGCAGGCGTAGGGACGGAACCCAAACGCTTATTATTTTGTAAACGGAATACGCTTATTTGTAAACTGTTAAATGTTAACTTGCAATTTTAATTCCACTTGCAGTTTACAAACAAGCGTATTCAGTTTGTTGTTTCACAGAGCAGTGCACAGAGCAGTCAGAGCAGGCGTAGGGACGGAACCCAAACGCTTATTATTTTGTAAACGGAATACGCTTATTTGTAAACTGTTAAATGTTAACTTGCAATTTTAATTCCACTTGCAGTTTACAAACAAGCGTATTCAGTTTGTTGTTTCACAGAGCAGTGCACAGAGCAGTCAAAGAATTATCCTGGGGACCAGAGGTTCTCTCGCGGCATGCTTTCGTGAGAAGTTGGGGCCGGCTTTTCTCGCGACGAAAATATAAGAGATATAAGAGGCGTGTAATATGAGAGAGATGAGAGCGCGAGAAAAGTCTCTGGCACCCAGGGTAATATAGGAGACAGACGAGGCGTGTAATATGAGAGAGATGAGAGCGGGAGAAAAGCCTCTGGCACCCAGGGTAATATAAGAGACAGAAGAGGCGTGTAATATGAGAGAGATGAGAGCGCGAGAAAAGTCTCTGGCACCCAGGGTAATATAAGAGACAGAAGAGGCGTGTAATATGAGAGAGATGAGAGCGCGAGAAAAGCCTCTGGCACCCAGGGTAATATAAGAGATATAAGAGGCGTGTAATATGAGAGAGATGAGAGCGCGAGAAAAGTCTCTGGCACAGACAAGGAGACTGAGTAAACAAATTTTAAATATTACGTCACCCAGTTCTCAGTGCGTATTTATTTTCCATTTCCATTTTCCATTTTATTTATTTTGCCATTTACCACATTACAAAAAAATATATATATATGTATATATAATAATAATAATAATAACAATAATAATAATAATAATAATACAACACACTAGAAATTTATAATAACTTAAAAGACGATAGACTACAAAATGTTTAATGTGGTAGTGACAAGGAAGCCTATATAGAAGCCGGGGGCTTATGCACTATAGGCTTCCTGACAATATAGAATAATCATATGAATTATGAGGACAGCATGAAATATAAAATGTATTTTTTAAAAAAGAAAAGAAAAGAAAAGCAAAGAAGAAGTATGTAGCTCAACAAAGAGTATTTTTGACTAAGAACTAAGACAGATTTTTTTTTATTTTAAATCGTCAGTAGAAACAAATAGTACAGTACTTACCCACTTATAAGAACCTGCAATTTAAGAACCTGTTAGCCTAAAAATATCAATTTAGACTCCATTTACATAAGAACCTATTTAGCCTAAAATTTGAAACAGGTTCTTATAGAAAGGTTCTTATAGAAATTAACCTAAAAAAATCTTCATGCAAAAAAACATGACTCAAAAGTAGTGAACTTGAACAGGTATACACTTCTAAATCTGGTATAAATAATGTTTGAAAACCTTGTAAATTTTCATTACATAAGGGATAAGCCCTGTCTTCAGTGATGAATTAAAACTACAATTGATGTGTCTCTTATAGAAAGTAGTTCAAAAATGTTTCAGTTATAACTTATAGTGTTTAGAAGAAAAAACATTATACCCACATATATGTATATATTTCATTAGATATGTATCATTAAATCAACTTTTAGCCTGATACTGAGAATAAAAATATCTACTAAAATGGGTCATGGTCACATACTGTCTAAAGGCCAGGCCTGTTTTGGCATTAAATTAATATACATGCCACCTTTCTACCATTCACAGGTGTATAATATATTTCTCATTAAATAAGAACCGATTTTAGAACCTACGTAGCCTAAAATTCCACTAAGCACCATTTACATAAGAACCCGTTTAGGCTAAATTTGAAAAAAATGGGTTCTTATAAGCGGGTAAGTACTGTATAGGTAAAAACGGCAAACTGATCCTTACTGCAAGGAGAAGAGATTGAGACAGAAGTGAAATAAAAAAAAACAAAGAGTTGAATATATTCGTCTTTATTGGTTTGTCGCTGTGGTTTTGTGGTTATTATAGTAGAAACAAAGTTCGGTTTATGCCCCGGCCCAAGCCCGAGAGCTTGCTTGCAGGTTACACATTACACAAAACAACATTTACCGTGCTGTAGCGTTTAAAGTGTTTCGATGCAGTTTTCTGGAGGCCATATCTTACATTTTTCAATCAGCTTTTAAGCGGTCTTTTCCAAGTCAAACCAACGTGAAATTTTCTCTACTAACTGGTTTTGAATTGAGGTCTGGCAAGATACATTTTCTGGTAAAATCGATATTACCATGACGACGATTAACAAGAAATTTCGATATCAGTAAAAGTGAAATTTTGCGCGTTGAAGATTTCGCATTGAAAATCTTACATAGACACCTTAAAATATGGTATATGGCATATATATTTTGCAAGAATATATAGATTACTTCATGGACAGTACGGGTGTACGATATTTACGCACGAGTTGGTTCGAGCGAGGCTTTGCCCGCGAGTGAGATTTCTGATACAAACCAACGAGTGCGTAAATGCCGTACAAAGCACTGCTAATGCTGTAATTTGTTTATTTTTTTACATACTGAGATTTGTGATTGGAAGAAACGCTTTTTTCACTTGTGAGAAAGTCGTTTCTCCATTCTGATTGGCTGCGAACCCCGAACGGGGTGTTCACATGCCAAATTTCAATGGAAATTCTCAATGAGTATGAAATAAAAAAATTCTGCATGTTTGATTTAAAAAAAACGCAATAACATTTCAAACCGTACTGTTTGTATACAGGTAATAAATTGATCGAGAGATTTACACTGGTTTTGTGAAATTACTTCAAGATAGTGTCAAAAAGTAGCTTAAAGGGGCTATGTCGCGAGATATGTCAGGCAGGCAAAAACGTCGGGCCGACATCAAACAAATTCACGCTATGCCGTGGAATCAGGCAAAATCCTTCAATTCTGCCGTGCTGTGTACTCCGAAAGGTCTCAGATTTTCCCCAATGTACTTGAAATTTACTGAGATAGTGCATTACATGTTAAACTTTAGATCAAAAGACTTAAAGAAAATTCATCGATTAGTTTTCAAACAAAAGCTTCCCTAACAAAAGTGTTACTTTTGTGAGTAAAATAAGCATATTTAAGACATTGCTTTTGATCACATCAACTGAAATCTAGTGAAGCAAACAGGATGAAACTTTCAAGGAATGTAGTTATATGGCACATAAATAATATATGGTAAAAATATTGTTTCAATTTCTCAGGAAAACGCTGGCATCGACGAATTAACAGAAAGTAAGACGAATTTTAATTTTTTTGATGGAAAATATTCAACGCAATTTTATTCGAAAACGCTCTCATAGAATTTTTTCAAACTTTACAGTCTTGAAGACCTACATCTAGACTATAAGCGGCATACAGTCATTTTAAGAGTTTAGGTCTAGATGTTGAGAAAATGACTTATATGCAAAAACCATGACATCAGATCGTTGTTATGGTAACACCGATGTCAATCAAATCTACTTTTTTGGAAAGTTCATTTGATCTCTAGTATACGTGTGAAGCAGCTTATCTGACCGAGCTCAGACGGTGAAGTATCAGCCGTTCAAAGTTGGAATGTTATGTCGCTAAAAAACCCAGTCGAGCCACCTTAACTAAGTCTTGAGAAATCCATTTAAAGTCCACAGATATGTTTTCCATAATGAGTTTGAATTCAAACATTACATCATCTAGTTCTCTTTCTTATTTCAAACAACCCGTATTTTTGTCCACGCTAAGACATTTTTCTTAACTAATCGAAACAAAATTTGGTTTATTTTGGCAGCAAAACTTGACACATTCAACAATAAAATTTGCCATGTTGTAGCGTTTCCTAAGTCTTGAAAAATCCATTTGAAGTTTACCAAAGCTCGAAACCTTATGCCCTGGTCAGCGGAATTACCAAGAAAAGTCTGTCAAGTGATCGAGTGATATTCGGTCCCACTTTTATACCTCGTTCATTACACTTCGCTTATTCACGAGTTAAAAAGAAGTACTTTCAAAATTACCAAAAATTATAGGTACTATGATCGTATCTTACCTGCTGGTGAATACCGGTGGATTGTCATTGACATCAGTTATGATGACGAATAGCTCGGTGGTTTTTGAAAACTTTCCGTCCGTTGCGTTGATACGTAGGGTCACTTCACTTGTGTTCTCATGATCCAGGTTTCCAATGACAGTAATATTCCCGGATGCATCGATGGAAAACTTTTCCCCGTACTCACTTGGCAGCAAAGAATAAGTTATGATGGAGTTGTCGCCATAGTCTGCATCGGTGGCTTTTACTTGGAATATGACAGTGCCGTTCGCCACGTTTTCCTCAATCGATATGTTAGTTCTATAATAAAAAGTGAAATAAGAAACTGCAAAATCCTTAACTCCACAATCATACTGTTTTTGAGCTAAAGTAAACGTTGTTCTGATTTTGTCACAAGCACAAGTAAAAAACACACGAGCTACAGGTAACTCACACTACCGGAGAATATTGCTTTTACGCCTTGGATGGGATGCCAGTCTATCGCAGAGTTAGCTTCAGGATTTTATGGGGTTTTCTTTTGTGTATAAAAAAAACACTACAGTAGAACCAGTCGACAGCGCTACAACTATCTGCTTGTCACGAGCATGAGAACTGACGAATATTCCATTTATGGACAAAAAGGTACATATGCCAATGACAAGGACTGAATAAAATTTACTTTCATCCATCGACCTTGGCAGTCAACGTCTCTGATTTGATCGAGCTAAAACATAACTCAAGCTGAAAAGTTCTTGGAATAGGCCACGTTAGTAGTACTATAAGTATGTTTTAGCGGAGCTCTTGCCTGGCCGAAGGCCAGGCTGCGCAGCCCCATACTCATAGAACCAGAGAACCATAGAACCCATGGCCGTCATTTTTCATGGTCATGGCTAGCGGAATGTTTCGCGGGCGCGTTGTCACACCGCCGCCGTCGCTTAGGGTTAACTCGCGGGCGCGTAGACCGTCGCAAAACATGCGCGTATGACGCCACACCGGGATCTTTGCAATTTTCACGTCACCTGGGAAAACACTGCTGTGTTTTAGCGGAGAAAACCGTTTAAATTAAAGTCGTTGTTCCTCTGAATTTTTTCGCGGTTTGCTACTCAAGACAGGGATACTAATTATGGGATACTCAGAAGCCACTATAGTGGAAATAGAAGAGCTTTCAGAGATAAAATCTTGCTTCGAGGATGGGAGCAATGCGGGAAGATGTTTGTCACTTCGGGTTTCAGAACTGAAGAAGCGGAGATTTAAACAATTTCCAAGCAGTGGATTTACTTAAAGGTAAAACAAAATACATTTTTCGATGGGAATTTATGTTGATATGAATCTGTGATTGACTTTTTTATGTTCTCGCTAGTTTTCGGGAGAATTGTTTATAACGCGCTCAATTAAATTCAGTTGTTTTGATTTCTTTCATCGGAGACATCTCGGCCTCGAATCATGAGCTCTTAATGGTTCGCGTTTTGCTTTTAAACATAAACTTATGGAGATTTGAATAACATTTTTCGAAAGAAGATTGTGTTGTCCATTTTTATGTGTTTGTTCATTCATTACATAGATTGAAAAGCGATTTTATGTAAACAAAACAAGACTTAGATTTTCTGTCTTCACTCGCGTCGCCTTATGCAAACATGTTTGTGTATTTTTGCAATTTTGATTTCCAAATCAGTTTCTCGGGCAATTTTTGACAAACGAAAACTGTATTTTATTCGGAAAGTAGTCGTACTAGTTATTCTAGACAGAGAAAAGTTGTTTTTGTGAACTTTTCTACGGTCTAAATGTACTGTGTAGACTGTCGGGTAATACTGGTTTTTTTTAGAATTGCTAAAATTGAAAATAGCCCGGTCGTCAATCTTAATTCTTGTGCTTCCGACCTTTCACCTTAATTAAGTTTCTACTAGTTAAGCTTGTTCCTTTTCTCCGGCTCATTTCGATTTTTACCGTAATTTGTACTTGCAAGAACCTGTTAATTTAACAGTCCAAACCGAATTTTTGAACAAACTTGAAAACAGATTAAGTGAGAGCGAAATTTTATCCTGCGAAGGATTTTTATCTTTGGCTGAAATAACCCACGCAATGCGTGGACTTTCTTCAGGGAAAACCCCCGGTTCAGACGGATTACCTCAAGAATTGTACGCTAAATTCTGGGATCTTTTAGGCCCTATTCTGTTCGAAATTATAAATTTAGTTTGGAAAATAATTCTCTCAGTGATTCAATTCAAGGAAGCGTGACTAGATTACTTTACAAGAAAGATGATAAGAAAAACCTCAAAAATTGGTGTCCCGGCCATTTCGCTACTCAATGTTCATAACAAAATTTGTTCAAAAGTTCTTACAAACAGACTTTCAAAAGTGTTACCCTCGATTATTTCAAGAAGGTCAAACTTGTTCCTTCCCAGGTAGGACGATTTTTGAGAATTTCTTTCTCTTGCGTGACCCTCTAGATTATATAAATATTACCAATGAAACTGGTATCTTGCTGAATATCTACATTATACTGTCAAGCAAATATGAAAATTATAGTTAATGGTTTTTTTACTAAAGAAATTCCACTCGAGTGGGGGGTGAGGCAGGGAGATCCCCGGTCTCCACTTTTGTACATTTTATGCGCAGACGTTTTGGCTACCAGTATTCGGAAGGATGATACTATTGAAGGTTTTCTCCTTCCAGAAGCTTGAGGAAAGCGTTTTAAAATTCGCCAATATGTGGATAACTCCACATGTTTTGTAAATGACATTTTTTCTTTAGACAAATTGTTTACCTTACTTCACAAATACGAGACAGGTACAGGGACTAAATTAAATGTGGCAAAGAGTACTTAAGCCATGAAGTCCGGACACTCCTTATGGCCTGACGTGGGTGTCAAGAATGCGAATCCTGCTTTTTTTTCACGGTTTGCTACTCAAGAGAGGTTTCACATTTCTCAAACAGTAAGCTTTTGTGGAATTTGTGCAGTCTAAATGTTCTGTGCAGACGGTCTCGTAATAAGCTTACTGTTTTTGAGAATTGCTAAAATTAATAGCCTGGTCATCAATCTTAATTTTAATTTTTCTTGTGCTTCCGACCTTTCACCTAAGTTCAGCTTATCATCATCGTTTCTGTTCAGAGAGCTCCGCTGTTAGGCTAAGCCTATCTATATATATTACTCCTCGTTACTGTATAGGTAGGTATATAATTTGGTATAGGTATAGGTATAGGTATAGGTAAATCACTAATTATGCATTAATCATGACGTCATTAAGGGAATGCCTTTTGTGTTATTATGAATACTAATAACTGTATAGGTAAATCATTCATTTGCAAATAATTACCTTCCGCGTCCTTTTGAAAATAATGGTAGTTTCTTCCTGTTGCGGATGGTGCGATCACCAAATGACGTAAAACAAAAGATTCAAAAGACACTGAACAATACCCACACCACAACACAAAAGCTAACCAACAATAGCTTCCGCAACACCAAGAAACACCCAAAACAATAGAGAGGTCTAAACATTCACTTCAAAACAAAACACAACTGACACAGATATCCTTAACAGACATATATCAAAACAACATGCCTTGACCAGGACTGGAACCTGGCTTACTGCAGCCACAACGCAGTGTCTTAACTAGACCATCAAAGCTGTGGATATTATAATCGAATAAAACTAATAAGAGGGTTCCGACAATCAAGTGTAGAAGCAATAAAATTACGCAGTATCATAAGCGCTTTTTACTTTACTAAAATCCGCAACATTCTTATAACCGCTTCATCGCTAGACTCTATGTCGATTTTCAGTTTGCCAGCCATCACCTTCAAGTTTTAATTTCTTTACCGGTAGCTTCAAAGTTCAAACTTTTAATTATGCGAACACTGAACTATAAATTTGCATGGAAAGTTAGCACCTCGAAAAAATTAACAATGCAGCCAATTACATGTGCGTGCTAATACAACCCACACTTTGTTTAAGTTCAAACTATATTTATTGATAGCAAACAATTTCATAATTATACAGACAATTTAAAAGCTTAGATGGAAAGGAACAGACAGAGTTGATTTATTCTTTTTCATCGGGTTTATGCAAAGTACTCCTTGATTCCCTTGGTTTTCTGTGTCTCACCGCACTGCAATCATAGCAACGAGCAAGGGTCTCTTTCACGAGTTTAGTTTTGTCCAAAGGAATCTTGTGCACGCATATGGGGCAAATCTTTTTATTATCATGCCAAAAGCATTTGGGACATTTCACGACTCCGGTTACATACACATTGGAACTCTCGCAATGATGACATGGAATTTGACTTTTTGTCTGAATTATTTTCCTGCTTTCAGAAGCGCTTTCCTCTTCTTCGTTGTCGGTTGAATTTCCTGCATCCTCTTCATCACTTTTAATTTCTTGGTCGCTCTCTTCAGACTCATCGGCCAGACTGTTCTCAGAAGCGTTTTCCTCTCCTTTGTTGTCCGTTGAATCTCCTTCAAAAGTCTCGTTGTTGGTTTCTTTTTGTTCTTGATAGATCTTTTCTTTCTCTAAAAGATCGCTTAACAGTTTTTTATTGTTGATTAAACGCTTTTCAATTCCCAACTCTGCGAGTCCATCTAAAAAGGTATTAAGCACACGGGGTTGAGCAACATCATCGTTATGGGGACGTAGCACATACTCAACCAGCTCTGCGATGTTTGTGACGGGTATTATGCGTTGATTTCGGAGTAATTGGCCTCTAGGTGCCCAAAACAGGATATCTTTGGAAGCGGCCATGCTATGCAGCAAATCAGAAGCACGTTCTTTTGACACCTCTTTGGAAAGATTGCGTAAAACATCTTTAATTCTTGGCTCCTCGTTGTCTTCCTCGTCATCGTTGTCCTCATCGGAGGTTATAGTGTCTTCCATTCCGCTCTCCATTTCTTCTTCATCCCAGTCTACTTTTCTCTTCATATCGATCCGTACTCGTTAAAGACAAGCTTCAAATGATCATCGCAATGATGCATAGTTTCTTTTATAGCTTCAAAACGCCCAAGCTTGTAACAACGGGGGGCAACAAGTCTTGTATAAAGCCACCACCCTCTGGTACAAGTATTTGCTTCTTTGTCTTTTAGGGAACGTTTTGCTTGGCCAGATTAATAAGAGCATCCTTATTTGTTTCAGGACAGGGAATGTTTTCCGTAAGAACATTATAAAGAATATGTAACAAGGCATGAACCTGTTGTGGAGAAGCTGTCCTTAAGAGAAATTAGCGATGATGATGATCGGGACCATTAGCTAAGAGCTGCAGAAAACCCCGGTTGTTCTTTACTACTTTGAGACGTAACTGTAGAATGAGCTAAGAATAGTGAGTTGTTGTCTTATATCGTGGAATAGAAAGTAAAAACAATAGAATTTAGGAGACGGAGGTGAAAACAATAGAATTGAGGAGGAGGAGGAGGAGGAGGAGGAGGAGGAGGAGGTGAAAACAATATGTAGAATTGAGGAGGAGGAGGAGGAGGAGGCAAAAACAATAGAATTGAGGAGGAGGAGGTGAAAACAATATATAGAATTGAGGAGGAGGAGGAGGAGGAGGAGGAGGTGAAAACAATAGATCTGAGGAGGAGGAGGAGGAGGAGGAGAAAACAATAGAATTGAGTTGGAGCTAGCCTATTTAAGTGAGTAACATCCGCCTCTTTCTCAGTTCACATTGAGCTTTCATTGACTTGACATGAATTTGTCCTGTCCCGCTTGTGAGAAGACATTTAGCAGGAAAGATAATATGCAAAGACACATGACCAACAAACACACCAGTCCTACTTTCACTCCATTTAAAGCAATGCCGATTTCTACACAAAAGTGTCAGCGGTTTCACTTCGAGCACCCTTTTACTTGTAGGTTGCAGGGATGACCGGTTCGGGGAAAACGTTTTGGGTTCAATCACTGTTACAACAGGCCGCAGACGTGATAAACCCACCACCCGAGAGGATTGTCTGGTGTTATTCACAATGGCAGCCCGCGTACATACAAATGCTAGTCACAATACCACAAATTGAATTTGTCAAGGGTATTCCTCCTGCGTTGGAACACGATTCCTATTTCGATGTCAACAAACGGAACTTAATCGTCTTTGACGATCAGATGATTGACGCCGGCAAAGACAAGCGAATAGTAAACCTTTTTACACGAGGTTCTCATCACCGCAACCTGAGTGTCATTTATATCGTACAGAATCTATTTCATCAGGGGAAGGAAAGCCGAAGCATCAGTCTAATCAGTCACTACTTGGTCCTTTTGCAAATTTTGACTCTAGCCAAGCAAATGTATCCTGGGCAAACGGCTTTCTCTATAGCGGAGTTCTTGCGGGCCGAAGGCCCGCTGCGGAGCTCCATACTCATAGAACTAAACTTATGCCCGTCATTTTTCATGGTCATGGCTAGCGGAATGTTTCGCGGGCGCGTCGGTCCGTGTACCGCCCGCCGCCCGCCGCCCGAGTTGGACAGGGTAGCTCGCGGGCGCGTATGACATCGCAAAACATGCGCGTACGACGTCACGCAACATCCGGGATCTTAGCAATTTTGAAACCAAAGCGAGGCTTTGTTTTTCGCGCGGTTACACGGCCGAATGTCACGTCAGCTGGAAAAACACTTTGTTTTGCTGTGTTTACTAAGCGGAGAAAACCGTTTAAATTAAAGTCGTTATTTCCCTAAATTTTTCGCGGTTTGCTACTCAAGACAGGGATACTAATTAAGGGATACTCAGAAGCCGCTTTAGTGGAAAAAGAAGAGCTTTCAGGGATAAAATCTTGCTTCGAGGAACTTCATACGTTTTTATCAATGCGGGGAGATGTTTGTTTTTATTACGGATTTCAGAACCAAAGAAGCGGAGATTTAAAGAATTTCCAAGCAAGCGAAGGACTTAAAGATAAAACAGATTACATTTTTCGATGGGAATTCATGTTGACATCAATCTGTGATTGACTTTTTCTTTGTGTTCTTGTTAGTTTTGGAGAATTGTTTTTAAAACGTGTTTAAATTCAGTTGTATCGATTTCTTGAATTTCATCGAAGGCAGCTCGAACTCGATGCGCTATAAATGGTACGCGTTTTGCTTTTAAACATAAACTAATGAAGATTTGAATAACATTTTTTGAAAGAAGATTGTGTTGTCCATTTTTATGTGTTTGTTCATTCATTACATAGATTGAAAAGCGATTTTATGTAAACAAAACAAGACTTAGATTTTATAGTTCTATCTTTACTGGCGTCGCCTTATGCAAATATGTTTGTGTATTATTGAAATTTTGATTTCCAAATCAGTCTCTCGGGAAATTTTTGACAAGCAACAAGTCTATTTTATTCGGAAAGTAGTCGTACTAGTTATTGTAGACGGAGAAAAAGTTGTTTTTGTGAACTTTGTACGGTCTAAATGTACTGTGCAGACGGTCGCGTAATACTGTTTTTGAGAATTGCTAAAATTGAAAAATAGCCCGGTCGTCAATCTTAATTCTTGTGCTTCCGACCTTTCACCTTAGTTAAGTTTCACCTTAGTTAAGCTTGTTCAGAGAGCGACGCTGTTAGGCTCAGCCTATATATATATATATATATATATATATATATATATATATATATATATATACTTGAATTGTAGAGAAGTCAACAAACAATGCCAACCACAAAGTCCTAAAATGAAGGATCACTGGAAGCGATCGTGGAAACTTGAATAATGTTGAAATAAACTAATTGTAAAGGTCAAGAAACCAACTTCATATAGGTCTTTAGCTGTATTTGCTCTACGTTTCGGCCGTCGCGGCCTTCCTCAGGAGCGTACACTAGTTTGTCAAACTAGTGTACGCTCCTGAGGAAGGCCGCGACGGCCGAAACGTAGAGCAAATACAGCTAAAGACCTATATGAAGTTGGTTTCTTGACCTTTACAATTAGTTTATATATATATATATATATATATATATATATATACTAGAAGTTTCAATGTGAAAGTGAGTGCTGGCGAGGGGAAAGCTGTTAATTTGATACAGTAAAAGTTCGTGGAAGTACGTAGAGAATAAAGTTAGTTGAATAAAATTGAACCTTACAAGTTTTCGGAGAATCAAGAGGATTAATAACACCCGAAACGATGATTGCAGTGCGGTGAGACACAGAAAACCAAGGGAATCAAAGAGTACTTTGTATAAACCCGATGAAAAAGAATAAATCAACTCTGTCTGTTCCTTTCCATCTAAGCTTTTAAGTAATGATCCGCATCAGAAGGATAGCGCTGAACGGCAATGGAATGTCAAGCACGATGGAATGTCAAGTTTTTTCATTGTTACAACTAGTGATCTCATTGGCCTAGACTCAAAAACCGCTAAAAAGTTAAGGTTCAAGGTGCATTTTGTCTAATTTTTTTAAGGTTTCAAGTAATTTGAGACCCAATCGCACAACATACAATTTTTAAAAGATATTGCATTTGGGGAACTTCATCAAAGAAGCAAAATTATTAGCTATTGTCTTCTGCTATTCTGATTGGTTAAGCACGAACATTTCCTAAAATTTATTTGACGCAAATGGATTTTCTTTATTTTTATAATGAAATATAATTATTAACCATCAGCTCCTCCTCTATCCTTGAAATCAAAGATATTCTATGTGCTCATTTCGTATTCATAAACAAAACTCTGAAAACTGCTTCTCAGCTTCGCCTAAGCTCAGATGCGGAGCAGCTCATAATCCCAACAACCATTTCTCCAATAGGAAGCCCTTCCAAGAAAAAAACAATCGATGTAAAAGCATTGTAGTACCTTGAAATTCATGTGGAAGGAGTTTGACACCAAACTGCAGGATGATTTTCGAAAAATGATGGAAAACGCAGCATTGGAAATTTGAGCAGGTTTTGGAGCATTTTATGATATTTACAGAACTAGTGGATACTTTTTAACGGTTCGCACGATTTGCAATCGGCTTATAATTCAGATTTAGCAAACATTGGGAAATTTGGGTTCGTAGATTGTTTAGTCAAAGAACATGAAGTATTTAAAATTTTAAGAGAATTTTAGGGCTAAATTTTGATGGCGTTAATTCTTCCGCATTACTGCTCCAACGATTTTGCTGAAACTTGGTAAGGGTATGTATTAAGTCAATGTAAGCTGATTCCAGAAATTTAACACAAATATAACAGCAACATTCTTCACAGGGTGCGATTTTGTTCAAAACGTGGGATTCATTTCAGCCCGATTATTACTAAATATATTTTTTCCCATTAAAATCGAATTCTATCATATTATTGCTAGATAATAGCTGTAAGTTTTCGCAAAATTTTAGAAGCATCGCTTTAGTATGAGACAAAGTTTGTCATAGACGAGTGCGCCCGAAATAACAACGGAGCCACCTTAAGTTAGCACTATAAAATATCATCATTCAAATTTATTCAAAATTGCAATACAAACATCGGCATCGATAAAAAGAGAAACATCGATTAATGGAACTATCTCAAAGGGATTTAGAGGTCTTCGGGTCAAAACTGCGCCAAATTAAAACTAAATACCTTTGTCATGCACCAAATGCTACTAAGAGGAAGATATCAAGTGAATTCTCGACGACAGTTTTTAGTGAGTTTCCCAACACACAAGCTGTAGGATTTGAAATCCGTTTCCATCCTGGCAATCGGCAGCCAAAGACACTTATTTATAATTTAGCGCATTAGTAGAGACGTTTAAAACAACACTGGATCATTATTTTCGGATTTGCATTGACGCAAATAGGAATTTTGGCTGTGTCAAAAGATCATAAAATAGACAACATAGCCCCTAAGGTTCTACATAAGATTTCAATCTCCCATCACAACGGTTACTGAAAGAAACTTTTACTGGTCTGTTAACCAACTATTTCAGTTTTACCCCCTTATCGTATTATGTCGGCCTGATTAGGACCTTGGTTGATAGAACCTATAAGATCAACAATACATGGATGGGTTTTCGTGAGGACATACAAAAACTGATGCCAATCCTACGCGAAAATATTTTTCCCACTCATATAATAGAGAGGATTATTAATCAGTACATTACTAGAACCCAGACCTCCCTTCATAGCACCTCTCCGGATCCTCCCCCTAATCCCACACATTACTACAAACTACCTTATGTAGTCCATTTTCCAATGTAGCCCAGAATAGAATACATAAACTACTCAGACGTTATTTCAACTATGTTGACATTGAGTTATTTTTTTCCTATTTCAAAATCCGCAACATGTTCAGTGTGAAAGACCCTGTCCTAACTGAGCTCCGCTCACGCGTTGTCTACAAGTTTTCTTGTGCAAGCTGTAGTGCTTGTTACGTTGGTGAAACTAGCCGACACCTCTCGACACGCATGCGCGAGCATTTAATTAGGGAGGGATAGGTCTCTCACATTTTCCAACATCTACAACAATGCGAAGAATATCGCAGGTTGTGTTCCATTAAATGCCTTTCAATTCTAGATCACTGCACCACCAAATATCAAGTTAAGATAAAAGAGCCCAACATATTCACTGGGAACAACCTACTTTAAATAAGCAACCTTATCATGTTAAGTTAACTCTTTCGGTTTAATTTATTCCAGTGTTGTAATATTTTTCATTTTTTTTCACTTTTGTCACGCCTCTTTGTTTTCTTTGGTAATTAGTTCAAATTCTTCGCAATTGTTTGTAAATATTTGCTTTTGTTATTGCTGTAATAGCCTCATTATAAAATTTTGACGATGATCGAAGATCGATCGAAACATGTCTTGTTTAAAAATCAAAATAGTTGTCCTGTTTTTGAGTGTTTTACATTAACACGCTTTAATCAATCCTAAAGTAACATCACCGCGGTTCCATGAGTATAAAAACTGCCTCCAAAACACTTTATAGCAGCACCACTGCAAATTCACCGCTATAACGTGGATACGTAGAAAGCGCTACTCAGAGGCTCCTATGAGCCAACTCTTCACCCAAAAGATCATAGCGACAGGACGTTTTACATAAAGCTTATGTTATTTATGCAAATATATAACACACAAAAATAATTGTACGGGAATTTCCCCACAATCAAAGGTCGGCTTAAGGCCTATTTACACGCTGCGATTTGTCGTGCCGATTTATCGGACCCGAGAAATCGTGAAGCAAATCGGCGCGTGTAAATGCGACCCGATGCGCGCGCGATTTCAGTCCGACATGTCGGCCGATTCGGAAAAAATCTGTGATCGCTTCACAGATTTTCGCGTGTCGGGCCCGATTTTAAGAACGTAAACGCAATCTGGACAAGAAATCACGCAAAACAAATTATATCTGCAGTATTTAAACTAACAACAACCTAAATAACCTATTGGATATCATTTGTTTTTCAAGAAGTTCTTAGCAGAAAAGTTTTGAAATAAAATAAAGTTCATGTACAATGCTTGCACTGTACAAAGAGCGCGCGCACGATTTGTCGTGGCCGACAAATCGGCCCGACAAATCGCAGCGTGTAAATAGGCCTTTATTTGACTCCTGTCGTAGCTTTGTTATCTGTGTTTTAACAGTCCTCATTGCATGCAGCATTGCATGAACAAAGATTCTTTCTCATGAGTATTGTTAATTCAATCCCGGCTAAATGACGCGCTCTTGCTAAAGCTTCCACCGATGCATTACCGATTGATCCCATTCCAAGTACTCCAACAATCAAGATGGACAATAAAACTTTGGTTCCAATTCTTGATACCTCTCCTTAACAGATCTCACAGATAAGCACTCGAGTTCAGTTGTTGAATGGGATAAAGTTTATTCCTTACCATTTACTACGACCCTAGAATCGAGGATTAGGGAATTCCAATACAAAATACTAAATTGTATCTTCTACACCAATGAATAAACTATGTCGTTTTGGTTTAATTGATTCTCCTTGCTGTACTTTTTGTGAGGAGGTGGCGGATTCCATCGGGCATTTACTCATCTCCTGTAGAATATCTTTTGAATTTTGGAAAGATGTTTTGTCCTGGCTAAAGGGCAATGATATTCATATTGACGTTCTAAGGGAGACAGATTTTTAAATTTTTGGAAAGTTTGATATAGGAGAAGATTTTACTATTATTAAGTAACGCTCCACATAAATTTCATTGTTCTGCGGCATTGGCTCTTTCTCACATAGAATGTCTTTGATTTCAAGAATAGGGGAGGAGCTAATGGTTTATAATTATATTTCAGGATAAAAATAAAGAATATCCATTTGCGTCAGATAAATTTTAGGAAATGTTCGTGCTTAACCAATCAGAATAGCAGAAGACAATAGCTAATAATTTTGCTTCTTTGATGAAGTTCCCCAAATACAATTTCTTTAAAAATTTGCATGTTTTGCGATTGGGTCTTAAATTACATGAAACCTTTAAAAAATCAAACAAAATGCACCTTGAAACCTAACTTTTTAGCGGTCTTCGTGTCTAGGCCAATGAGATCACTAGTTGTAACAATGAAAAAAGTTGACATTCCATCGTGCATTGTCGTTAGCACTTTCCTTCTTATGCGGATCATTACTTAACCACATCTTATTACTTGGGAAATATTATATTTACACTAAGAAGTGTCAAAAAAGCTTACCCACTACTCTTCAGGGTTTTATCGCTAGATCAAAAACAATTTATAGTATTGAACTCTTTATTGCAAGGAAGAAAGGTGGGCTTCTAAAACACTTTCAAAAATGGGAAAAACGTCTTAATACACTGACTAAGGTATAAGTGACAAGGAAGCTAAATAAAATAACGGCTATAGCAGCACCTATATTCCTATATCGCTACATATGTGTGTGTACATGTAGGTCCTTGTGTTTATTGTCATTATTTTATATTAAATTGTTACCAAGTATTGTATTCTTTATTCTTTACTTTTGTACTATTGAAATTATCAATAAAAACTATTAAATAATAAAAAAATGTAGCATTGCATGTAGATGGACAAGCCTTTTGTTGTTTCTCTGAAGTGTTTGCTGATATACGACACGCAAAAGCTATCACAAAGCAAATAATTGATAAGTTTAGAATCTCCGCACATTAAGTCATCCACCGGTCACTTTTATTACAAACAGCGGGTATCCTGTCATCGCTTCCAAACTGGTTTATTTTGAACCTTTGCAAATGTAGTCTGAGAAAAGATAAGCCCTTCAAATGCGTCATGCGAGAGAAGCCTTAAAAGTCTGAGGTTAACGTTTGCAAAACTCGGTCTAAGCTCTTTGTTGTTTCACAGAGCAGTCAAAGAATTGACCAGTAAACAAATTTAAAACATTGCACCATCTAGCTTCTCTCATTTCAAACAATACGAATTTGTGTCACGCAAATGCTGTGCTGTTCACATCAGCACCGAAACATGTTTAGAGTAAACATGTTTCAACGAAACACGTTTCCCGTAAACATGTTTGCAGTTTCATTGTTCACAATAGTCAAGTTAATTTCAAAACACGTTTCACACCTGCTTCTATAATTTATGCTGTTTTACAAAACAAGCATATTATTATAAAGCTCGCATAAAATCTTGATAATTACACACGAACCGAAATAAAATAGAGCTTAAACGCGCTGTTGCATGAATTGTCGTTTAGTTTCACTTCTCAAGCCCTTCGGGAATTAACAAAGAGCATTGCAGCGTTTAACAAGGAGACGATATTTGCGCTGACGTGTTTCATCTGGCTTAGATCGAAACTACTTCGTGAAGTAGTTTCAATCATGCTCAGAGTAAACAGGTTTCGATCATGATTCGCGCAATGTGCCGCCAGGTGTGAACAAATTTCCTGGTGAAACATGTTTCATTCGTGATCAGACCAAACATGTTTCGCCCAAGTGTGAACACAGCATGTTATTTAATTCGAAACAAAAATTGGTATATTTCAACTTTTACAAATGTCAGCGAAACTTCGCACATTTAAAATCAACATGTACCGTGCTGTAGCGTTTTCCCACAGGAAACCCAAGCGTATTGTTTGCATATTAATGATATTTGAAAATATAAGACATCGTATGGAATTTCGAATTGAACGTTTTAAGCAATATATAAAATCAAAATTGCTGAATAAAATCGTTGAAACATTTATTGGTGTTGTGTTCTATCTTTATACAGTGTTTCTACGCTATTTGAGCGATTTTTAGTCCATTTATCTTACCTTATATAATATAACTGAAAGGAAGGAGAGTTCGGTAGCTTTCCGCGTTCGACACGTGTCCACAAATGGCTCATTTTTCGCCCAAAAATAGGTGCTGCTCCCATTCTGACTGGTCGTCCTTACAGCAGAATAATGTTAAATTACATTTCTTCGTAAACATTGAACATCCCTTGTTATTATGACGAATAAGCCGCTACACAAAATCACATAGCACTGCAAAATAGGCGCCATAAAGGCGTGAAGAACAGAATAGACCACGGATGCGGGGTCAGCACTGGGCACCAGAGTAATCAAGGACAGGTTGACAAAATTTTGAGACAAAATTGAACATGCCCTTCCCTGTTGGGCTTTGATTTTTCTCTGGTAAGGTCTATTCTATTCTTCACGCCTTTATGGCGCCTATTTTGCAGTGCCTAAGCTTAAAGGCTTATCTGCACTTACCGTGATTCATTGCGGGCGTTCTAGAATTTCGTGGCCCCAGAAATTCTAGATTTGTGTCGCAGAAGTTTGATTCCTAAAAAAATTCGTTTACATCGGGGAATCTGTATCGTCTGTTAACTTCAAGATCATTTCTTTAAAATATTTAGTTCATATTTATAGCATTGCATCCTGTTTTTGTCTGTTTTCTTTTATTTTCCATCGTTACTGATACGTTTTCTAAGCAACGCCGCCGAAGGCTCAAGGCCGGCTGTCAAGAAACGAGAACCTTCAGAAGGTTTGGCTCAGAAATTCAGTCGTCCGTGGAAAGGAAATAGGTATATTAGATTGCCAGTTAAGATTTATCTTCAAATCTTTTCACTGTAATTTTTTAGTACATTCGTTTCACAGATACTGTGAGTTGACATTTGAATCTTTCCATCGATGACCGTGACCGTTCGACCGGAACCTGGAGTTGAAAACAACAAAAAAGCTCAAACTTCTCGGCTCGCCGGCGGAGTCGTTTTTGCCAGCAACTATGTGAAATATTCCATGGAAGTTAAAGGTGGTTTTCCCCGTCCCTAGCCGTCGAATTTTTTTCGATGCAAACTTCTGAAGCCGATAAAACGTCCTCCGCCAGCGGAGCTCATTAATTATTCCCGATGCAAATCAGATACGCCGACTGACAGCCCACAAAATACAAACACTTCTCGGCTCGCTGGAGGTTTCGTCTTAAGCAAGCGGCATCACCTTAAACTTTCGGTAAAAATAGCAGAACGTTTACCGCGTCCCACAACGTGAAAATGTTTTCGATGCGAACTTTCGAAGCGGAGGAAACTGCCGCGGCAACTGGAGTTGCCTGGAGCTACACTATTAAAGGCGGATTGAGCAATCCCAGACAAAATGCGAGACATATTATACGGGCTTTTGATATCTAACAGGACCGCTTCTTAGGACTAATAAATTTTAAATTTAATGTCGAACGAAATTTCAAACTCAGTGTTCATTTCTTCCTGGAGATGAGAGGCAAAATTTCACTTCGCGAGAGATCGCATTTATCTGGGTCCAAATCAAAATAAACAATGCGCGGTGCATCACGGTAAGTGCAGATGGGCCTTTAAGCTTATGTAAGCTTAATTTTACCAGAGGAATTTTCTCCAAGTTTTTGCATTCAGAGCTAAATTTGCAACTTTGAATATCCGTGGTTTTTGGCAATGAAGCCAAACAACGCTCTGTTTTTGATTTTGCGAAAAATTCCCGTTCTGATTTTATTTGTTTTTTAAAACAAGAAACTTTAGCGACAGCTAAATGGCACGGTAAAAGTTTCTGGTCGCCCGCTCTTGGCAAACAAGGCGGCGTTTCTATTCTTGTCGCTGAAAATACTGATTTCAAATGTCCAATGTTACTGTTTTAACTGAACTCGACGACACGAAAATTAATTTGGTTAATACTTATGCACCCACGAATCCAAGTGAACGTAAGCTTAAATGCTTTTATGTAGACTTTCAATAAAGTCCCTCGTCTTAACTCGTGAGGTCGACTTGTGGCAAGTCTAGCTTTTATGATACAATTCATGAATATTTTTTCCGAACTCTTTTAAAATTATTGCTGGCGATTTTAAACTGCATTGAAAACGTTTCTGATAAGTTTGGAGGAAATCCTGCAATTTCCACGGATTTGAAAGAGTCTTCTCAAACTCATTAATAATTCATCAAGTTACAAGCCAATCAGGATACCCCAATTTGGTCAGGTGCATATGGTTTGAAACCCCGATGAAACACTGGACAGAGGCCTTTCCACGATAGTTTGATGAAATATCAAACTCTAGAGTTTCATAAAACGTCAAACCCATGTGGTACAGGGTTATCCTAATTTAAATATTAATGACACAAACACCGAAGTGAATAGACAAGCTTTTAATTACCGCTAGTAATCCCAAAACGCAATTACGTTCATTCATTTTTGGATAATCCATTTACATTAATGTTTACGGTACAGTTATTGAAATATGGTAGGCCATGAATTCACAAGTACTTGCTGAACTACCAACTTCTACAGCAGTTTCTGACACCTCTTTACTGGAAGAAACATTACTTGTAGAGCTGCACTTAGGTGCCAATATATCGGAAACCTCAGCACACTCATCTCATCTCGACCAAAGGTGTATCCACCGACTCAACTTCATGAAAATCGTACGTTTTAAATAAACCTGCGACCTCAACAATTGGTACTTTCACCAGTCGCTGCCTTTGCCACTCTTCAAATATTCCATACGCCCATTTATTCTTGTACTGAGTCGACTTGGGTACCGCATTTCGAACCAGATTTACCTCCTCCTCGGCTGTTTTCACTTCACGAAAACGTGACAACGCCATATCTGATTAACAATGATTGAATTGAAATCAAGCGGACATATATGTGTTCCGCTTAACAATAAACTTTTCAGGGACTTGTGACACTACTGTTAAAATGCTAATTACTCTAAAACAATACCAAAAAAACAAATTTATTTGCCAAATCAGTGAGACATTTTTTCATTGTTCTTGCTTCGTGATGCATGTTTGAGAAGCTATATCAAAAACTCGTGCTTCGGGTTTCATCAGGCGTTCCAAACACCTTGAAACAATAAAAGCACTCGGCCGAAGCGGCCTCGTGCTTTCATCTGTTTCTCGGTGTTTGGAACCCCTGATGAAACCCTCGCACTCGTTGTTGATATATTACTTGAAAGATCTACACAGTGCACGGCCGACTGAAAAATACAATGCACATGGTTTAATGCGGATAAAACTATCGGTGCACGTTTGGATAATTTTTTTATTGCTCAGGACTTGTATGATTCCTTTCTAAAATGGAAATTTTGCCTTGTGTTTTTTCCGATCATGATTCTGTGATGAGTGACATTGCGTGACAACGCTTGATTGACAGCTTGACCTCGTGCGCACGGCGGTGTGTTGTTCGCGGGACAGTTTTGAGAGAGAGTTGTAGTGTGCGAAGTATTAGTTGTGTTGAGAATAAAGAAGTTTATACCGTACTCCTGAAGCGGTAATCTTTCTTATTACATTGGTGGCAGCGCTCCGGGATTCGAAACACGTCAAAGAAGCTAAATTTTGGCGTGATCATGGGCTAGAAGTAGGAAAAGATGGAAAGCAAACACGCCGAAGGTGGAGTGAAACTCGAATCGTCCGCTGAATCGTCGGAACTTGAAAGCAAAGGCGCCGAAGGCGGATTAAAATTCGAATCGACGAGCAAAGGAAGCGACGAACCGCAAGAAGAAAGCACAGAACGTCTTGTAAACTCTTTAGCGGAAGCCTTGAAGCGAAGTCTGGGATCCCAAAGCGAAACTGGGGCAGCAAGGAAAATTGCAAGGCCGCCGCGAGTGTTTTCAGTTGGGCAGAATTTCAAAACATGGCTCGCACAGTTTACACAATATGCCAACCTGGTTCAAGTTAAAAACTCAGAACGTCTGGCATATTTACTTAACTTGCTCGATCAACCTGCTTTCAGGGCTGTAGAAATGTTACGGCTCCCAGACACGCTGTCGTTTGAGGATTTTACTATGAAACTCATCGAGAGATTCGATTCTGGTAAAACGCGGGAAGACTACAAGCTCCAATTACGTGCACGATGTCAAAAGCCGAGCGAAGACATGGAGAGCTACGGCGATTCTTTGATGGAGTTAGCGGAGAATGCTTATCCCGAAGCGGCTTACTCGTTTAAGGTCGAATTGGCCCGAGATCAATTTATGCAAGGGTTATCGATCAGCGACGACTTGAGGGAAAGGTTGTTTGAGTCAGCCTGGTTCTTTGACCGAAGCCATTCGAGTTGTAAGACAACTTGAGAGTGCACGCAAGGCGTGTAAAACGAGTGGTAAACACAAGTCACTGAATGCGGTAACAAGTTCGACGGCAGATCAGAAAATTACAGCTGAAATTCGCGAGCTGAAAGACCTTGTTTTGGGGATTAGCAAGAAAGTCGAGGAGCTCGAGAAGAAAACGGCCGAAAGAGATTCTGGGGTTTATCGCCAGGGACCTTTGGCGTGCTATGCTTGCGGTCGTCCGGGTCACTTTGCGTGGGACTGCCCGTCTCAGCAAGCACCAACCTCGGGAAACGGTTTACGGGGCCTGCAAAGGGCCAACCAGACCCCGCACCAGCAATAAACGAGGCCCTGGCTCGGCTCAAGGTAACAATGAAATGCACTGTGAGGTTGAAGCCAGCCGTGTTGTTTCGTCTATTTCTGATGCTGGTATTTACCTACCTGGACTAGTGAATCATCAGACAGTTTCTATTATGCTTGATACGGGTGCAACAGTAAGTGTGTTAAGCGAGGAAATGTGGAAGAAGTGTGGAGGAAATTCAAACCTTTTACCTGTGACTGCAACTTTAACCGCAGCGAATGGCAACCAGATTGAAGTTCAGGGACAAGCAGAGATTAGGATTCGTATAGCCGACTTTGATACCCCATGGACAGTGATTGTTGCACGTGGATTATCACATGACTGTCTTCTGGGTACTGACTTTTTCCACGAGTACAAGTGCAAAATTTGCTATGATACGGGAACATTCATGGTCAGCGCTACGGAAGTTCCTATCCATTATCAGAAAGTAAAACCGGTTGTGTGTAGGGTGATTTTGCAGGCGGACACTGAGATTGAACCAGGGACTGAGCGAATTGTTGGAGGAAGACTGGAGACCGGGTTTGAAAGAAATTCTGGGAGCCCGGGGATAGTTGAAGGCACGAAAACAGTGCGAAAGAACAAAGAGTTCTGTGTTGGACGTTCTCTTGTAGTTCCAAAAAATGGAGATACGCCGGTACGCGTTGCTAACTTTACAGACAAGCCAATCAAGCTGCCAACTGGTCACGTGATTGGATTCTATCACCCACTAAGTAGTGTGAATGGTGAGACCACTTCAGTGCAGGTGGATTGGAATGTACCACAGGACCCCCAACCAAACTGTTCAAACCAGACTGTGGACACAAACAGTGAGGGAAGGGACTCTGAGAAGGTGAACGTAAAAAAAAATAATCGCAGTAAGCCGAATATTCAGTTTGATAAGTCTAACATTTCAGAAGACCAGCGAGAACGTTTCCTGTCTATGATTGATGACTTTTCAGATATCTTTGCAGCTGATTACTCTGATTTAGGAAAGACCAGTTTGAGTGAACATACAATTGACACTGGCGAGTCCCAGCCAATCAAACTACCTCCCAGGCGTACGCCTCCCCATCAGAGGGAAGTAATTGACCGGCAGCTGGATGACTTGTTGAAACATGGAAGAATTGAGCCTTCGCAGAGTCCTTGGAGTTTCCCTGTGGTCCTGGCACGCAAGCATGATGGGACATATCGTATGCACTTCAAGAGCAGTATGGGCTCAGTGTGAACTTATGGAGGTTGTTGATGGTGTGTTTTGTATTCGTTCCGAGAAGAGTAGTTCATCGTGGAAACACCGTGTTATTTTGCCAGCGAGCCTTGTCCAGCCGGCACTCAAGGAATGTCATGATGCTTTAGCAGGAGGCCACCTTGGGCGTGAGAAAACTCTTCAAAAGTTGAAGACTCGCTTCTGGCGCCCACATCTCTCCAGAAGTGTCAAGGAATATTGTGATGACTGCCTGACTTGTGCTAAAAGCAAACCGCGTAGGAAACCCAAGGCACCATTGCAGCCCATTCCTTGTGGTTATCCTATGCAGCGGCTGCACATAGACATAGTAGGACCACTACCGCGAACCAAGAGGAGGAACCGTTTTATCCTGACCGTGCAATGTAGCTTTACCAAATGGGCCGAGGCATATGCGATACCAAACCAACGGGCTTCTACCTGTGCTCGAGTTCTGGTCAAGAACTGGATCTGTAGGTTTGGAGTTCCAGACAGTATACACTCAGACCAAGGACGCAATTTTGAGTCCCAATTGTTCCAAGAAACGTGCATGCTGCTGGGAATCAACAAGACAAGATCGACAGCTTACCACCCCGAAGGAAATGGGCAAATCGAGAATTTACATCGCACAATGAAGAGCATGCTTACTGCAAGGGCAGAGGAGCAACCGGGTCATTGGGACGAGCAGTTAGACTTCTGCATGATGGCATATCGGAGCAGTGTCCACTCGTCGACTGGACATACGCCCTTTGAACTGGTGTTTGGGTGTGAGATGCGACTTCCATTGGATATAATGATGGGTGATGCTAACGAGAGCGAATCAACTTACAACGAGTTTGTTGTTGATCTTCGTGAGAAGTTGGTGCAGGCCCACCAAGATGTGAGGGAAAAGCTGAAACTGGCCCAGCGTCGTCAGAAGGATGCCTTTGACAAAGATGTTAAGTACACTGTGTACCAACCTGGTGACCTCGTCTTGCGGTTTAGCCCCGAACGAAAGCCTGGCGAACCAAACAAGTTCATCGTAAATGGGAGGGACCCTTTGAAATTGTGGAACGTGTGTCAGAAGTAACCTACCGTCTAAGTGGCATGGGCCGTCGTTCCAGGCGTTCATCAGTTGTTCACTTCAACAATTTGAGGCTGTACAAAGGGGCCCCGGCTGTTAGCAAGCAATGCAGGGAACCTGAGGACAGTGTTCAAGACAACGCAGACACCCTTGAAGATGGAAGTGACCAAGTCTCGGTTTCTCGCAGTGAGCAGAAAATCTCTGAAACAGAAAGGTCAGGTGACCAGGGGGGGGGGACCCTCAGGAAACAGTGGTGATCGAAGTTGAGTCTTCCTCGCCCGGAGACAGCATCGGAGAGAGAGTGGAAAGTTTACCCGTTCCTTCTGACGAGCTGCAGCTATCTGACCAACCCAGTGATGCCTCTAGTCCCTCGTCTTGCATGGAGGCTTCTGATTCGCTTCTGAGCCGTACACTGCGCCCATCCCACCGGCGGAAACCACCAGATCGTTACGGAGATTGGGTAGTGAACAGTGTCAATTCGGACAATTTGTTCTTGGATCTGTTGCGTCGTGTCGATGATCTGGAGAGGTCCCAGAGTGCGAATAGAGAGAGGATCAATAAGCTGAAACCCAAACTATTGAAGAAAGCCCGCATCCTGAGAGAAGAGCTGGAAAAGAAAGTTTGAATTTAACATTGGACTGTCCCCCCACCATTATTTACATCGGATGTAATCACCTGTTCTATTTCCAGGCCTCGTTAGATTTTGTACTTAGAACTTTTGAACTGTTTTTTAAAAGGGGGGATGATGTGATGAGTGACATTGCGTGACAACGCTTGATTGACAGCTTGACCTCGTGCGCACGGCGGTGTGTTGTTCGCGGGACAGTTTTGAGAGAGAGTTGTAGTGTGCGAAGTGTTAGTTGCGTTGAAAATAAAGAAGTTTATACCGTACTCCTGAAGCGGTAATCTTTCTTATTACGATTCTGTTGATTTAAGCCCTAATTTGCATAATGCATTTTCCCCGTGAACCAGGACTTTGGAGGCTAAATTTAATAATCAATTTAACTTAATATTTGCGATATGATCTCAGAAATTATTAAATAACATGTATTGTACCGGAAAGCATTTACTTCCATTCAAGCTTTGTGGGATTTTCTTAAAGAATCTATAAAATTAGTTGCAAAAGATTTTGGTCGAAGTAAACAATCGCGATAAGGCCACGCAACTATAAATTCTTTGATCGAAGCGGGCTCTTATTGAAGGAGATAACTCAGCGAAAACCACCATAGAAACGTTTGAAAGAGAAATTCAGGCCATTAATTTATCCCAAATGAGAGGACGCCAAATTCGTAGCAGAGTTAAATGGCTTGAAGAAAGTGAAAAACCTACCAAATTCTTTTTTACGCTCGAAGCAACACGTGCTCAGAAAAATACTGTTCAATCTATTTATAACTCCGCCGGTGTTGAAGTCTTTTTACAAGACTCAAGCTCATTTCGATTTTTACCGTAATTTGTACTCGCAAGAACCTGTTAATTCAACAGTCCAAACCGAATTTTTTAACAAACTTGAAAACGGATTAAGTGAGAGCGAAATTTTATCCTGCGAAGGATTTTTATCTTTGGCTGAAATTACCCACGCAATGTGTGGACACGGATTACCTCAAGAATTTTACGCTAAATTCTGGGATCTTTTAGGCCTTATTCTGTTCGATTTTAGTTTGGAAAATAATTCTGTCACTGATTCAATGCAAGGAAGCGTGACTAGATTTCTTTACAAGAAAGGTGATAAGAAAAACCTCAAAAATTGGTGGCCCGGCCATTTCGCTACCAAATGTTGATTACAAAATTTGTTCAAAAGCTCTTACAAACAGACTTTGTTACCCTCAATTATTCAAGAAGATCAAACTTGTTCCGTCCCAAGAAGGACTATTTTTGGAATTTATTTATCTTGCGTGACACTCTAGATTATTCCTCGCGAAGCGAGGTTAATAAATTTGTCGTCCCTCGGGAGCTGAGCCGCGTGAATTCGAGCGAAATATATATATATATATATATATATATATATAAATAACACAAATGAACTTAAACCAGTCAAATAAAGAATAAGTTCGATTGCGTTGTTACGTGGTCGTCCTGGTGGTGTAGTGGTAACACATCGGCGCTAGAAAGCCGGGGACGCGGGTTCGAATCCCGAGCAGGACAATTTTTAAGGTTTTCACTTTGTATATACTCGATGGTGTCCTGCAGTTGCCTGGCAACAAAAATTGCGACCGCTGACAATGGCGCACTCTCATGTTTATTCATGGCGGCCGTACCGGCGGCCGTTTATTCTGATGGAAATGAGAAAGAACAGCAAACACAACAACGCTAGATTCAACAAGTGGCTGGAAATCCTTGTCCGAGAAAATTAACCACCGAAACTCCGCTGAACGGTGACTTGAAATTCAGCGCGATCGAGCAACGAAGAGACAACGAGAGCATAGATTACAAAGCTGACTTCGAACAGCCCAGGCACACCGTTTGACTGGGTTTACCTATTCCCCGGAATCCGGAATCCGGAATCCGGAATCTTGAGCGTGAAATCCTAAAATCCGGAATGAACCAAAACATGAATAAATAAATAAATATCCGTTTAATACCCGTTTAATTTTTCGTACTTGACATCGCGTAGCGTAGTTTTAGTCTTCAGTCGCGCAGTTTTCCGATTCCTTACTTTACCTTTTTACGCCAAAATTTTGACTATAGCGTGACCTGATTGTGTAACGCACGCTGTGGTCTAAACTGAGTGTAGTGCGACAAAACGCGCTTCGTTGTTAAAGGGGCTAACTGGTCATGAAGGCCTAAGTCCTGGTCTTAATCTACGAATTCTCCATCCAGGTCTCTATACATTGCTTATGGTATTTGCAGAGAATCTGTTGCTTCATCTTGAATATTCATGTTTTGTAATCAATTTCGTAATTCCCATGACCTGTATCCAAAATATAGTATTGTTACTGCTAGCGCTGGGAGAATCTCATGCCACTTTCACCATTGAGTTGTTATTTTTGGACAACATCACTTTTCAGCGGCAGTAACCTCCTGTGATCTCAACCATTCAAGCGAATCGAGAATTGGGTTACCAATTATTTGATACCCAGTATATAGAACAAAAACTATAGCAGTATCTAAAGGGAACAGGTTAATTTGGGAGATAGCACTCACAAGCTTCACAAATGGAATTTAATTGAGACAATCAAAATAAACAGAATACCACTGCATATTGTCCTGGACCCATGTCCACAACAGTACTTAATACATCCACTTTCAGACCAATTTTCCTTCTGACAAAAATTAATGAAGATAGGTGGGGGGGAAGAGGAAGGGCCTGAGGATCGTTTGGTACCCAGTCCCATAGTAGTTACAGCGACCCACAGCTCAAAACCCAAAACTGACCAGCACCAGCTCCCATTTATTTTATTTTAGGAAGACAGGGCACAAAATACAAGTTAAATGGAAGAGACTGGGAACGAAAATGTCTCAACTTTACATTTTGGGGCCATTGCCAGCGAGCAACCCAACCTCTCCATTTAAATCAGAATTTCCATCTCTCCCTCCCACATCGCTAAAATGTTGCAGTGCATCCTCCCCCGAGGTTCGCGAGGTTCTGCGAGACACGTATTTCTAGTATAAATATTACCAATCAAACTGGTATCTTGCTGAATATTGATCAAGAGAAAGCCTTTAACAGGGTAGATTTTTTGAGTCGTTTTGGATTTGGCCCTAATTTCCAGTGGTGGATTTCTACATTATACTGTCAAATTGTTTACCTTACTTCACAAATACGAGTCAGGTACAGGGACTAAATTAAATGTGGCAAAGACAGAAGCCATGAGATTAGATTAGATTAGATTAGATTAGATTAGATTAGATTAGATTAGATTAGATTAGATTAGAAATTCCACTCGAGTGGGGAGTGAGGCAGGGAGATCCCCTGTCTCTTCTTTTGTACATTTTATGCGCAGAAGTTTTGGCTACCAGTATAAGAAAGGATGATACTATTGAAGGTTTTCTCCTTCCAGAAGCTCAAGGAAAGCGTTTTAAAATTCGCAAATATGCGGATGACTCCACATGTTTTGTAAAGGACATTTTTTCTTTAGACAAATTGTTTACCTTACTTCACAAATACGAGACAGGTACAGGGACTAAATTAAATGTGGCAAAGACAGAAGTAATGAGGTTAGGAGCTTGGTGCTCATGTCCGGACACTCCTTATAGCCTGACGTGGGTGTCAAGAATGCGAATCTAGGGTGTCTGGTTTAGCAATGGTACAGCAAATGTGGAACCGGATAACTGGTTACCACGCCTTTCCAAGCTACAGATTAACATTTGAACCTGTGGAAGAGTGTGGGGTGTTTTGACTCCCACCCTACTCAATACTAGGTTTTTAGTTAATGTTAAGACTATCTTCTTTTACCTATGGACTTCTGCTGACGACGAGAATGACATGCGAGCACGCTTTTTCATCAAGACCATACTTTATGGTATATGGGATTTCGAAATAAAGCAACTTTTCACAATGGCACCAAGAACTCTCGGGCCACTGTAAGGGACATAAGGAATGACATCACAACACAGTTGCAAATTGATTTCTCCCGAATGACCGAACAGAAACTTTCTGCTTTGTGATGTCATCCGAATGTTTGTGAAATACAACAGTCAAAGCTTGTGACTCTCATAATTTAGCTACTGGCAACTCATCATTCAATACCGGAAATGACTAAAGTAATCATGTGCAAACCGGAAAGGACTTTCAAGTAGTGGACCAAATGACCGGAAATGAACTTTATAAATAATCCCTTATGGACTAGACTTTCAAGTGACTGTAAACCGGAAGTGACCTTGTATTATCGTAACCGGAAATGACTAGCTTTAACTCAGGATGCCTTGTAACCAGAAATGACTAGCCTCTCAGGATAATATTATAAACTTTAGGGATTTGTTATTGATAAATAAAACGTTTTAATAGAAAAAAAACACTTTTGTTGTGTTTAGCGGAGAAAACGGTTTGCAATCAATCAATCAATCAATAAACTTTATTTAAATGTCAAAAAAAAAACCGCCTAGCCAGGGAGAAATCTCCCTTACTAATATGGGGACATTCTAAAAGTAAAATTAAAATAAATAAAAAATCGTTTTTCCCTGCATTTTTTCGCGGTTTGCTACTCAAGAGAGGTTTCACATTTCTCAAACAGTGGTTAAGACCGCATTTGAGGCTGCGTAACTCTGCAACTCAAGCGTTTTTGGAGGAATATAGAGCTTATGCTTATTTTTAAACCTGATTTCGTTTTAGGAGAATTGAAGCTAGTAGATCGTCGAAGCATTTGTTTTGAGCTAAACTCCTTTATAACCCATTGACCGCGGCCGTGCCGGCCAAAACCGGCCGTGCTTTGCAATAACACGCATTTAAAATATTCAAAATAGAAAGAGAAAGTTTTAAAGAATACTCAGAAAAATAAGAGCTTTAAGCGATGACATCTTGCTTCGAGGAACTTCAGAACCCGCGAAGAAGAGGAGTTTTTTGAAGAATTTTCAAGCAGCCGAAGGACTTAACGGTAAAAGAAATTATATTTTTCTATGGGAATTTATGTTGATATCAATTTGTGATTGACTTTTTCTTTGTGTTCTCGTTAGTTTTGGAGAAACGTTTATAAAACGTGCACAAATTCAATTTCGCCATGTGCTCAGCCAGACAATTCCTCGATGCGCTAATGGCGCGCTTTTTGATTTTAAACATAAACTAATGGATATTTGAATAAAATTTTTCAAAAGATTTTGTTTTCCATTTTTATGTGTTTGTTCATTCATTAATACATAGGTTGAAAAGCGATTTTATGCTAACAAAACAAGGCTTGGATTTTATAGTTCTAACTTCACTCGCGTCACCTTGCTCAAAAATGTCTGTGTTTTTTTTTTTTTGCAATTTTGATTTCCAAATCAGTTTCTCGGGCAATTTTCCATATGCAAGAGGTGTATTTTACTCGGAAATTAGTCATACTAGTTATTCTAGACCGAGTAAAAGATGTTTTTGTGAGCTTTTGTGGAATTTGTGCAGTCAAAATGTACTGTGCAGACGGTCGCGTAATAAGCTTGGGTGAGGTCACAGCTAAGCTTACTGTTTTTGAGAATTGCTAAAATTGAAAAATAGCCTGGTCGTCAATCTCTAATTCTAATTTTTCTTGTGCTTCCGACCTTTCACCTAAGTTAAGCTTATCATCATCGTTTCTCTTCAGAGAGCTCCGCCGTTAGGCTAAGCCTATCTATATATATTAGTCTATTTGAATGCCGGATGTAAGTGTAATAAACACCATGGCAAATATTCGGAACTTTAAGTTCCTGGATGCCTCATTTATTTGGACGCTTAAATTTCCTGACAAAAGGTTTTGTAGTTAAACCATCCAGCCATTTTGACTCTTGGTCAATAACTTATATTTCAGTCCCATTTGCCACGTTTTCCTCAACAGATATGTTAGTTCTATAATCAAAAGTGAAATAGGAAACTGTAAAACCTTTACACCAGATGAACTTATAATTCAGGGCACGACATTGCGCCTGATACAGTCGCCAATGCGTTTAAGTTTTCCGTGCTGGCGACCAAGATTCGAAAGTTAGTCGCCACATTGGCGACCAGAACCCTTTGCTTCATCCAACCTTTATGTATTGTGCAATTGAATAAAGTTTGAAGGTGGGTAAATCGGTGCAAATGACGAGGTTTGTAGCAAAACCGTCACGAACTCTACGAAGTGAAACGTCAACATCCGCCATCTTGGATATTTCAGAGGCTATGTTGTATATTGTGCATTCAAATGTCCCTTTTGCTAACAGTGCATATTGCGGGCTCAGAATATTCCACGTCGCTCGTGATCTCATTTGCTCATTTGTCTATGGAGCAATGGAGTGATTTAAATTTAAAATGAGCGTCCACGTGGACAGTGATCGGGAAATTTATTCCAAATATTGACTGCGCATACAACCGGGACCGTGTAAAAAAAATATGCTCACGAGAAGCAGATTTTTTACACCTTGCCGCTCCTTGGCCACGTGGGTTTGCCGAAAGCTAAATTGGCAATGTCAATGTTTCTAGGTCCGCTTTTCAATAACTTCAATGTTCTAGTTATTGGCAGTTGCCTATAACACATATTTTTGTGTCATTTTCAACAGATTCCATAAATCGCAGTTACAACGTTACCTAACAAAGTTAGTGGTTTCAGTAACGTAATGCTGGTGCGCGAAATCCGTTAACCAATGCCTTGGAAATAGCATTAAAAAAAGTTTAGATTACTTGCATAGATATGTACATAGCTACTCGTTCCTCTGAGCATGCATACAAGCTCCCAACTGCCAGTTGTGATTATTTTAAATTTTCATTTTACCCCAGAACACTACTTGCTTGGAACCAGCTCCCTAGGGATATTGCATTAAGCAAATCTCTGTTACTTTTCAAGGAAGCAATTTCCAATTTTTATTAATTTATATTTAAGTACTTAGTTAGACAGTCTAAATGCTCATCATTGAGTGAAGACTTACGTGGTAAATAAATAAAATAGATGTTTAAACAAAACGCTGAAACACAAACAAAAAAGGATTCGTTTATGTCATTCCATTTTAGTCGCTGGCAGTTGTCGAAAGAATGCAACTTGTCATTTTCAACTAAAGTGTCCTTTTAGAAACAATTTCGTAGTTGCAGTAAGTTAAGTTCCACTACATTTGTTCACCAAGGCAGCCACTGGATTGGAGGTATCCGATACCTCCCATTGATTACTCATTATTTATTTTATTTTCATTCCCGCGTTCAAGTCATTACGTGTTGTGACTAGCTCTTCCATTTTCTGAATGGTAAATTAGATTTAGTAAACGAGGTATGAAAGAACTCCTACAAATATATTTTATATATTTATTCAAATTTGACAAGTTAGTATTGATAGAAGGGAAATGTTTTGTTTTTCCAATAACGGGGTACATATGTAATCCAGTATGATATTTTGTAATGTTCACATTAGAAACAATAGTTTAGCAAGTGGTTGATATTACAGTGCACATGTAAACATATGCCACTGAGTCTTTGAAATAAGTGGACATCATGATGATTATCAAATTTGGTGGTCTGCGAGGGAAAGCAGAATAATTTCCAAAAATAAAAAAACCTACAGTGATATGTTGGTGATGTTCATTCTTTACTGTTTGTTCTTGATAAATAACATGACCAGAATTGTCGTTTGCTTTTCTTTAGAGGTCTAAACAGAAACGTATTTCTAAAGCTAGGAAACCCTACAATTTGATATTATAATACATTTTCGATATTTTTTGTTTTCGTCTTTGGAAAAAAGAATGGCTACTAACTTTTTGGACTTGGCGACCACTTTGGAATATATAGGAGCCAAATGTCTCCTTGAGAAAAAAGTTAATGTCGTGCCCTTGAACATACTTCCTGTTTTCCAGCTTAAATAAACTTTCTTCTGACTTCATCACAAACAGGAGTAAAAAGGTAAAGTCACAATCGAGCCATAGGCTGCTAACAAGGTTGGAGTTTACAGCGGTTACCAATAACACGCGACCTACCGCCTTCAAAAGAGGCGGATAAAGTTGAGTTTTAGTGGACGTCAATCAAAGAAAAGCCGTTAAAATTATTTTGGATTCAAGCAAACAGAGTTAAAAAAATAGACAATTTTACCACACAATTCGACAGTAGCCATTTATACATCCGGGTGAAGAGAAGCTATGTGAAGTAGTGTCTTTCACAAAGATATGCTATGAAATAGCAGGGAGGACCTTAAGTTCTCATGGCCTACGCGTTTTACAGCTACATCACCAAGCTTCCACCGATTCAACAATACACGTTTTTAACAATTTTAGCACTTTTGCTCCCAAACGCGGCAATATCGAAACATATAAACTTCACTACACAAACGTCAACGAACAAACAACAAAATGAGAATGAAAGTTCAGTTTTAAAACTTGAGATGTTTGAAAGTGGACAGTCGTCGCAACGGCATATGAATTTCAATAAGTGTAAAGAACTACGTTTTTGATCGTATCTTACCTGCTGGTAAATATCGGTGGGTTGTCATTGACATCAGTTATGATAACTGTTATGTTAGCTGAGGTTGTTTTCTTAGTGTCCTGATTGGTGACAATGAGGATCAGCTGATACAATTTCGTTGTCTCGCGATCAAAAGGGATTTGATTTCTCAAATAAACATTTTCTTTTGATGCTACTCTGGAAAGCACAAAAGTGTTATTGGTGTTTCCTATGAACAAAAGAAAGAAGATGAGTTACAAACCTTTCTTCTTTCTTTTAATTTGTTATAAAGCAACCAAAAACAATTATAATAAGGTTTTTGTTTTTATAAAAAGGCTTTACAATAAACTCCAAACGTCACTCCAATGCGCAAGGCTTGAAAATATATATTGTGGTTAGCCTTATCAGTGCACTGTGTCTTGTACACACCTTTCACAATCACGAGAGAAACGTTGGCAGGCCTGCGTTGTTTGGTCAAAGCACTGAACGTCAGCTCAATGGAAACGTTACTGTCTTCAGAAGCAGTGAACTCTTTGCTCTCAAACTGAGGTCTGGTATCTACAACAACAAAAACAGCAACAACAACAATAAAAAACGAACACCTAAAATCATATGATCCAAAATATCCAGCATAATTAAAACTGGATAATATGCAATAGGATCCGAACGACCAATGAAAGCTTTAGAAGCTTTCGTACGTGAAGTTTCGTATGTAATATACTCGCATTTTAAACAATGTCGTGATGTTGGTCCACTTGAGGACTTCAAACATGCTTGTCGGAATTAAAGAATAGCGGTGGCGTCTTTAGATAAATTGATCACAGGCAAAACAGGAATAGAAGCCAGAGACTGTATAGTAATATTAATTCAGGTTCTAATTATCATTAATGCATCCAGTTTCTTATTCAATGCGTTTGTAAGCATATAAGGGGAAAGAACTGTTGTTCTTTGTTCGACTTATACATCCAAATACAACAATTCTGCTCTACACAATAGTTGACGCAATATCACTCACACCAGCATAGAGCCACGCACGCGTTATCGAACGCGTTATATTGTATGATAATGTTACTGCAAGCCACACGGAAAACAGTTTGCTCGTGATATTCTCGGTGTGATATTATTGACCAAAGAAATGTATTTTGTTAAGCAAATTCTATATGAATAATTTAAAATGGCTACTAATAATTTGAAGCTTTCGTGCGTTCGTAATATTATAGTCCGTTCTAGAAAAGTTCTCGAAAATGGATACCATGTCATAAATAATAAATAAATAAATCGACTTTTGTTTAACGAGGGTAACACTTAACAGTCTCTCGAGAGACTAACAAACCTGTGGCCCTCGAATTCCGGATCGAATTGGAATTTGGAAATGTTGGTTTTTGTGGAGGGAGGAAAACCGGAGTACCCGGAGAAAAACCCTCGGAGCAAGGAGAGAACAAACAACAAACTCAACCCACATATGACGCAAGGGCCGGGAATCGAACCCGGGCAACATTGGTGGAAGGCGAGTGCTCTCACCACTGCGCCACCCCTGCTCTCCTCTCCAAAATCACGACCTCGTTGGGCGACACATACCCGTGTAAGTATTTAACCACGATGACGCGCTATAGAAGGAGCGCACCTTAGGTACGTTGGGATCATTTGTCAATCAACCGTCGTCGCGTACGAACCTTCGTGAAAATTTGTGGAAATAAAGACAGCTTTTGAGCAATCTGTATGTGTGGTTTACTTGACTTTGTTTTTTACTAGTCGCTTTTAGCAAACCCCATAACATTTTCAACACAATGGAGGAATTTGTTGAGGTTTGTATCCTTGGAATTCCTTTGAAAATTTCGAACTTTTTTGGCGATAATTTTGAAATTCAGTCTACTTGTTTTTCTTGTATGCTGATTTCCTCTTTGCACAAAAGCGTATTTGTTTAATCTCAGTAGGGACACGCTTTTTGTAGAATGTTTTCGAAGTCGTTAAAAAAACTCGCAGCACGTGTTTTATCAGGACGCCATCTCATTAGCATTATCATTAGCTCACTCGAGCTGAAACAAGGGGTGGAGCTATCCCTTTCATAGCGCGTCTTCGTGTTTAAGTCTCGAAACGCTGATTGATGATCATCTAGAGAGGAGCCGGTGGGGCGGAGTCTCCTCTTTAATGTAGTCAACAACTACGTAAAGGCCATAAGGGGATTGTAAGTTGATATTTACCAAAAACATCAAGCTTAGCAGCCTGTGAGAAGACCTTGATGCCATCATATTCCGCCAGACAGACGTATCGTCCCGAGTCAGACTCTTGCACATTTGTGAGAGACAGGTTGTAAGACGATGTGATGGTCTGATGTGAACAAATAAAAAATAAAACTATAAATTAATTAACTAATAAAAGGCAACCATGTGTTTTAGATTTAAACACGAAGTTCCGGAATAAAAGGAGCCTGGCCTGGCCATTCTCACCTCCAGTCGTCAATCAACCAATGAAGCATTAACAACTGACAAACAACATGCGTCATTACAGAGATCGTTGCAAACACAATTTGGAAAAACTTTATGAAAGTTATATCAGAAGTCTTTATGAACTTCTATTTCTTTTTTTGCTCAGGTAAAATATTAGTTTAATTAGATTTTTGAAGCAAATTATATTTAAAGGACGCGCAAGTTAACCACGTTTTGTGACTGAAAGACGCCTTAATTTGCATTTCGCACCCAAAAGGTGTGAGATGGGGGAGGAGCTAAGTCTTTTATACCGGAACTTCGTGTTTAAAGCAATATTTTGGCCTACTACAATGTTATCATCAACACTGACAACACAAACTCAAAGTCACCTGATCGTTCTTTAACCATTTATACGTCACAACATCCTTGGCAACGGCATCGCACCTCCATGAAATATTCAGCCCTAAATCATCGCCGAGGCTAACGGAAGGTGGTGGATGACGTACAATACGAGGACCATTGTCAAAGTGAGTAACATTCTTGGCCACTGTTTTGTAGTACTTTGTTCCCTCTGCAAATACATAACGCGATGCGTTTGTCACTAAAACTAACACAAAATCTATAAACCAGAATCCATAAGCCAGAATCAATATTGTTGATTTGTAATTAAAAAGGTGCTGTAAATTTTAATGTTTTGTGTAGAAATGTCATTTGAGATATTGTTTTGTAATTGTTACTGTGGCTGTAATTTATCGGGAAAAAATGTTTGGTTCATAGACTTTACGCCATTCCTTTTTAGTGTATTATTTCCACATGTCCTTTCAGAGGTCAATAATGCTCTGGTCATTGAAATAACTAATAATGAAAAGAAAGCTCTAGTTCAAATCGCACCTTAGGGAGCATGATAAAGGAAGGAAACGTGGGTGTTATTTTATCACCAGCTTGGGTCAGAAAATGTTACCTTACGGGTCGATATATAATGTCGTACCTCTTGAATATGTAAGTTTTAAAATAAATGTCATGGCTATACATGTACATATGAGCGCCACACTGAACGTAAAACAAATGTCATGACTATACATGCACCTATGAGCGCCACATTGAACATATACCTATGAGCATCACACTGAACGTAAAACAAATGTCATGGCTATACATGTACCTATGAGCGCCACACTGAAAGTAAAGCAAATGTCATGGCTATACATGTACATGTACTATGAGCGCCACACTGAACGTAAAACAAACATTATGCCTATACATGTATCTATGAGCGCCGCATTGAACGTAAAACAAATGTCACGGATATACATGTACCTATGAGCGCCACACTGAAAGTGCTTCCATTGACTACTTCCACTGTACCAGTACCACTGCTTCTAATCATCACATACAAAGTCTGCCAAGGCTCCAGGTAAACAGTCGCCGATAAGCTGAGGATAACAGACGAACCGGCTGCAACAGCTTTTGTTGCTTTTAAACCATTTGTGTTTGCCGAGTCTCCATTGACTGATAGCAAAAGTTCAATGATTCTGAAAATAGCAGGAGTGAATACACGCTTGGTTACAATAATTAACTTACACTTCATGATTTGTGTTTAGGATTGATTGCAGACGCAAATATAACGAAACACAATTATTACCACGGATCGAACAAGAACAATACAGTACTATAGAAAAAGAATAAAAAATTACAAGGAAAATAACTACCGTAAAGGTAATGCGGTTGGACGAGGCAATGACGAGACACAAAATGATACGAATAGTGATATTCGTAAGGTAACTTATTTTAGCTATATATTTGCACGTAAAATGAAAATTACATTTTTTGTCATGTTTTAAAAATAGCCTCATCTCACTGACGTCTAAACAGGAATAAATGTTTGGTTGTCGTTTGGGTAACTCTTTACATATTGACGCTTTGAACTAATTATAATAATATTAATAATAATAATAATAATAATAATGATAATAATAATAATAATAATAATAATAATTGCGTTCGTTTGAGAACGCGATCCTAATTTCGTGTTGAATGTCCTGTATCATGCGTTGGGTGTCCTGTGCAATTTGCTAGCCGGAAAAAATCGAGATTTTTCTCATGCTTGGACATCCGATTAGCTCCCCCGAAGATTATTGTGTGTTTTTCAGGGGCAAATTAACGGGCGGCAACTGGTATCTACTTTGGCCTCGCTGTCATAGGGTTTCGAGTTTTTATTGACATCTCACTACAAACATAAATTTAAAGTCCTACAAAGGGGGATACCCATCACTGCAATACGTTAAAAAAAACTAATGAAATGTCTTCCGTGCAAGAAATGTAACGCGTTGATCGGGTGCTCTTTTCAGAGCTTATGGAATCCCCGATCAACCCTGCTTTCTTGCACATATGTACACCGCTGAAAGGCTACGATCAGATGTTCTGTCTCCAAATAAACGGAGAGGCTCTTTGGCTGTGGCGCGTTGCCGGTCAAGAGACCAGACCAAATGTTCCAAGTGCTTCAAGACAACTTGTTTAAAGTTGGGTATAGACTATCGTCCTGTTGTGAAAATCGTGTGGGGCTGATCGTCTACAGTAGAGTAAACTACCTTAATTCGCTTAGCCACTATGCGTTCAACTTCATAAACACCTATAATTGAGGGTTTGGCCTTGGGACGGTATTTCAAACTAAAGCTAGGATCACGTACATCATTACAGAATGATGCGTAAAAGCCTTGCGGATGTCTCGTGCGCTTTGACATTGTCTCCAGAGCAGTTTTAAGCAATTGAATGAGTTAAAAACAAAGTTAAACCTTTTATGCGTTTTGATCGATCAAAACGGATCCAAATTTGAATAATTATTTTCGCAAACAAAAGAATGTTATTTCCCACAGGAAAAGTTGTCGTGGGCCGCTTGGGCCGGGCGCTTTTTAAAGGTCTTTCAAAACCGCCTGAGACAATTTCACAGAACTTTTTGATCATTTTAAACTACGAGCAACACTGAAGCGGAATGCATAAGTCTCTCACGATAACCCAATGCGCTTTCCGGGTCAGCGCGAGTCATTCACACGACCCGCTACCTTTCTCAGCGCGTCCATTTTCTTTCTTCATGAAACTGCTTTCACAGAACAGCTAGATTAAAATACTGACACACGAATTTGTTGACAAAACGTTTATAGACAAAGAAAGAACGTGGCCCTCCTTAAATTGAGAGTCAATTGCTCGTTACACAGAGACAAACACTTAGACAAGCCGGTTATTTTTGCGAATTTCCTTTTTGCAAAGCGTAAGTCATAACGTTTTGCGCTCCAATAGTCGCGCGTTACTTGCCCTTCACGCTCCTTTGATTCGCGCATCAAATTCGCTGCCTTCACTCGCCGTTTCTATCTTTGGGAGGGGGGGGGGGGAATTTGTGTTGTCAGTGAGAGTTATGATTTCGCTCGTTCCTCTGGCGCGTACATGACCTTTCGCGCTCATCTCAACTCGCGCCTCACACTGCTTTCAAAACCATTTGCTCTGCATGGAACTATTTCAGATAATGTTTTTAATACACTGCACAGTCCTGAATGAAAGTGAAGACGGCTTCGGCCGTTGAGGCGAGATCTTGAGTAAAAAAGCGCAACGTACAAGCGAGTGACCCGCGATCCACGCTCACTATTTGGCAATGCTTTAACTGAAGACCCTGTTCTGCGGAAAATGATTTTGCCATCGCGCTCTAACCATTGCGAATCTAACGAGTCAAAACAAATCTTACTGCACACGAATTTGTTGACTAAACACTTTGTAAAGAGCGCGGCCCGCCCTTAATTAGAGCGCTATTGTTAACTTTATCGCACCTTGGGATTTACTTCACGCATCAAACGGTTTGATTGACAGCAGTTGAATCTGCCAAGAGACTAGAGTATTCCCAATGCTTAATCTTTTGACCAATTACAGCCGACTTGTCTTGTATATGCAAATTTTTATGCCGCGCATCAAGAAACTGGGCACTGTAAGTACATGTCGCGGAAGACAATGGAATTCTGAGCGATGGCTTATTTTCAAGCAAACTTGGCAGAGGTATGTATCTATTTTCAGACCAGAATATAAATCCTACCCAAGTTTATCAAATTCTATATCCATTGTCAAGCGCAAACTGTTCTAACACCACACCCCTTGGGGTCTACACATACCTACTGTGTTTATAGCTTAGATAAGGGAGTACTCCCGGGACCCAAAGAACGTTTTCAAGTTGGATTTACCTTGTTTGGTGCAATGAACTTGAAGTCCTGACCATAACTACAGCAGCAGTGAAATAAACACCAGTCATATCGGCAATAAATCTTCCTTTGGTGAATTCCGAGTTTGGAGACAGACATCGTGCGTCAACGTCTTCCCATTGCTCGATACCTTTCCACCATTCACCACCACTGTACCTACTTGTTTTGGACCTCAGCGACAAACAAGGATACTGACTATCATCCGTAATCAGGGTAGCAAAGAATGTGGCGTTGTTACCAAAGAATGTGGAATTTGGATCAGAGTACACAGAAACAGAAATCGCTTCCGATGCATTCAGACGAACAAGAACAGCAACGCTAAATGATACACTAGAACCAGCTTCAGCACTTGATGAAATTGACAAAACTTCTTGGTGTGCAGATCCGATTGCTTCTAATTTTACTCTAACAAGGCCTTCAATAGCAACTTTTAATACCATATTCGTTGAAAGAACGTAAATTCCACTATGCCCCACCGAAATGTTCTGTAATGTTTCACCACTGGGGGTCTTCCACTCAAGTAACTCGTGCCATCCACTTGAACCAAAACTTAGCGATCGATGCCTTAGTTTAACAGTTCTGTTAAGTTCTAACTCATTCAAAAATTGGACGGAACGCGAAGCGGACACAAGAGAGAAACTGTTATCTTGGGATTTTAGACATATGGAGATTAGCTCGCTCTTTTTAAGATCCAGGAGTCCTGCAAATCCAACGGTGTTGTTATTTTGTTGGTTAACGGTACTGAAAACCTCAACGTAACACTCGTCACATTTTCGGGGTCCAACACAGGCAGTCACATTTTCCGAGACGTGTCCTTCAATAGTGAAAATTAGTGATATAAAATACGTACCAGTTAAAGTTGCCATAAAGTCTCCCTTGTCGCATGGTAATGTCGGATTTGGATTAAACATATTGCTATTTATGTAAGCGAGTTGGTTTCCAGCAGTTGACACGGATCTTATCACTGACCTCTCACAAGGCACAGATGCATTGCGAACATGTTGAAAGGTTTGATGAAGGCCTGGCCGTTGACCAGGTGCCAGAAATCGCACCATAGAAAATAGACAATCATTTCTATACTGATACCAACCAGTCTTTTCGGATCTTGTGCACAGATCAATTTTCTGCCCTTTTCGTAAGTAAAGTACTCCAAATGCACTTATCACAAAGTTGCCTGTAAATCCCTCGCTCACTTTGGACGCCGTAATGCCATTAAAGGCAATTGTTGTTTTCGGAATACAAACTCCACTGTGAAAGGTAAAGTTACCCTTTTTGTCTCTCAAAATTAAAGTGCTTTGTATAAAATACAAACCGCTGCTCTTTATGTCAACGGGTGAAAATTTCGACGCATTAAGATTTTTAGAGAAAACTGGTACCCAGTGACCGACTTTAGTAAACGTCGACCCATCACCATTATCGACCTTGTCTGTCTTCGACAAAAATCCGGCAGCATGATCACTTTCCCATCGAGACACCATAACAACGGAAAAGCTGCTGTTGCGCAACACTTTCCACGAAGAAGCACTTTGACACTGTACTTCTATAAAAATAGATAGATACTGCTCTGCGAAGAGTCGAACCGTACCCGCAAGTGTCAAAGTACTAATGAAAGCACCACTTGGAGAATTTGAAGGTTTTGGCTGAAATGTGTTCAGAGAGGCTTTGCTATTCTGTCCATCAAGTAATATATTCATATTAATTTGAGATAAACCTGAATGCTGGATTAAAACATTAGCACTGATAAGGTAAAATCCGTATTCCTCTGCTTTAAACCTTCCAGAGGTTGAGTTAAACTGGGCACTGTTATGGCAAAATGAATGAAATGGTGGTGCCATGGTTCTCCATCTATCAATTTCTCCACAAAAAGAACTTGGACTGGCTTCCTCCTCTTTAACTGACGAAAAAAAAAACGAGAACAGGATTTTTTTTCATGTGATGAACACAGCGATTAAAGTGGCCGCGTTCGGCGTGAAAGACGAAAAGAAAAACAACAAACAAACTGATAGGTGAGTGATATAAATTTAATTTACGATTCTCACCTGCAAAGAATCCAGGGGTAGAAAGGGTTTTCGCTCCAACCAATACCAATGAGAAACCCGTTTCCATGGAAATGCTCCAGGATGACGATTCAGTGGTTGCCACGTAGACGGAGATATTCTGACCCTTTCCAAGTTTAATAGAACCAGCAACATTTAGAGTGGTATATCGCTTTGGATTTTCATTCAGAGAGAACAGGCCATTCCCGGTATCGATTACGTCGTCAATGGCTACCATAACTGACAAGTTTCCCCTAGCGTAACCCTTAAAAATAACGTTGCAAGACACGAAGTAAGTACCTTCAAGATGTGTGCGATAGACTCCGCTGGTTGAAAAAAACGCGTTGTCAAACGAGAACAAGCCAGAGACGTTATTTGTTTTCCACGATGTAATTTTCGTCCATCCTTTGGAATTCAGAAATGTGGATTCCTTTAGCGTTGCTGCAACACCTGGCCAGTCGTAGGAAACCAATGAAACACCAAGAAATCCATCTATTATTTTCTTGTCATGAACATCGTTGTAGATATAAACAGTCAGTGTATCTCCTTTCTCAAGCCGAACAACGCCACTGACACTTAGTGAACTTGGACCTGATGACAGCGTCTTCTCAGCCGAAATCCCACTGTTACCGGTTAAACCAGTGGGATCGTCGTTGAGAGCAACAAGCAAATAATCCGAACTTCTGTGTAATGAATGTGAAACATTGGTATTCACCAGAGCTGTCACTAAGAAAATTCCATCATCGCTAGAATGAAACGTACTGTGAGTTGTCGTCAAAATCATATCTTGTGACTGAAAATTCCGCTGTGAGCTGCTTATCCTCCAGTTTTCCACCCTGTTCCATCCAGCGGTCTTTCCTGCTTGGTTATCCGCATGTAAACTGACTGAAAATTGAGGAGCAGTTTCTCTTTTTATTCCGAGAAAAAGGCCCGAGTAACTGCTGCTCGATTGGACTGTTAGGATTCCAGCACTTATTGACTCAATACGCAGCTCAACACAATCCCCGCGGTTCAGGTAAAACATTCCAGACACACCAGTGGAATACTTCATTGCTCCAGATGAGTGCTTTTGAACTAAAGTAGTGTTGGAGTTCAAAACGATGGCAAGAAGGCAGCGAGTTAATTGGTTATTAGATTTGACGTTGATATTGGAAGTAAACAGGTGAATTCCTTCAAGAATTGCGCAGAACAGTCCAACGGAGGGTGATGCTCCACTGTGCATACTGAACAAACCTTTAGTGCCGCTCGCTCTAAAGCTCTGAAGCCGGGTCTTCTTTTGGGGTTGAATAGCTAGGTCTCTTGATAACACTGCATGAAAACCCGGCACAGAGCCTATGCGTGAAATCTGGACGACCGAAAAAGTGCTGTCGCGCAACAATGCTCCCATAGAACCATGAAGGTACAAGGCTAACACATCATTTTCATAAAGGCGCAGAAAACCTGAAAGACTTAACGTCCTTTCGAAAGTCGTATTACCGTACACACCTGAGATTCCATTTGTTTCATGGAACTCGTCATTTATCACCAAAGTTGCTGTTAAAAATCCATCACTTGTGTCTACCATATGAAGATTAAGAGCGACGAAGTATATTGCTGGTTCGGGTGTAACGAATCTGTCAGAGAAGCCCTTTCCTCCCGAAGCGGCGGCCTCAAAGAATCCTTTTCGTGAAGTGACACTCCACGGCTTCACCAAAGTCCACCCGGCACCAGGCATATGATGGACTGTGCTTCCTAGATAACTGGAAACTCCCACCTCGAGAAATGCTGTGAGTAGTAACAGTAAAGAAGTGTTTTATGGCTATGGTTCTCGTGTATAGTAGATAGCTATTATTTTATCAAAAGGAGAACATGATAACACAAGGCTTTTAAACGAAACGTGTGAATAGCGATAAGACAGTTTTACATCATGTTGTTATCTTCTGAATTTCGGTATTTAATAGAAGTCTTTTACCACTTAAAAGTGTGGTTTCTGAGTTCCATTCAAGAGAAAATATTTAATATCATTAACTAAAAACCACAGGACGCCCAAGCTTTATATATTAATTGTGGAAAATCATTAAGATTTATCCTGAGTGATACTAAACTAAGTTTATGTGTGTTTTATCGCAATATAAATTCATTTGTATATATTCATCTTTTACAATAATTTATAAATGTAATTAGCTTAATGATATATTAATTACGCAGGGCCCCAATGGATATCAGTCTTACTTACTTACTTACTATCTTACTTCACGATTGGTGTAATAACTAACAATAAAACGAGCGAGAATAATTTAATTGTTGTTATAAAATAACTGAGATACTACGCGCGTTCTGATTGGTCAAAAACCTATTAACTATTGTGCCGGTAAACTCATAGAAAACCGCGCAAGAGAAACTGTAAAGTAAACAAAGTTCAATTTTCCGTTACCGTATCAACACACGCGTGAGGAAAAAGAAATTCACAACTCGAGTCGGTTTAGTGGCTCATTGCATATTGTGGTATGTTAGAAGATGAGAACAGAAGATATGTTTCTTGTAAACAATAAGTTGCTGCTCAAACCTACATGTATTAAAGACAAAACTTTCCCACGCACGCAAGCAAAAATGGCTTATCGACAAAAGAACACTAAGCTTATTTTAAAACTGATATCAACAACAGGAATATATTTTCATTTAACATTGGCTTGGAAGAGCTTACATGCAGCGATAAAGGACAATCAAAACAACCTCGATATGTACTTTGTGTGAGTTCACTGAGCTGAAGCTAGGTTGAGTGAAAAGCTTAAAATGGATCCCAAAGAGCAAACAATGGCTTTCAAACTGAGGAAATTTTCGATTGAAATTTATCTGAAGTTTATAAATGTGCCTACAAATCCTAAGATAACTTCTAAATAAGACGGATTTGCACAGTAGAATTAAAAAGTATAGCTTTGTTGTTTAGGACAATTATTTTATTACGTCGATTCCATTTTAAAATACGCTTTATCGTGTCTTGTTTTCGTGAGAGCACTTTGCTTTCTACGGAATTACTTTTGTACCGGATGCAGTTTAAGTTCTGATTATGTGTCCAAGCAAGGATGATCAATTAGCAAGAAGAAAATGAAACTAACAAAAATTATAGGTTTATGGTTAAACAAATTATTTGCATGAAATGATCAAACAAATCGGTCTGTTCCATCAAACCAATCAAACTCTCAGAACGTGTAGGCTTAAAAACGAGCTTAGTTTTCATTCAGCACTTAAAATGTAGAGACGTACGGGCTTCACTGTGCACTTCAAAGTAAGTAGATAAAGTGGAAAACAGTTTCAGAAGCTGAGTTTCTGGAACTAACCTTTATTCCAATTGAAAAATTCTTGACAAGAAGGCAATCTTTGAATCCAAAATACGCCATAAAAATTGTAGGTTTTCAAACTTTCCTCGCACATTCATGTTTGCGGCGGCAGATCAGTCCGACACAATTCAGTCTGGATTTCCCATTCAAAGAACTTTTGAATCATTGAATATATTTTCTTCTTTCAGCTGATAAATTTCAACTCATGAATTTCAAAGCGCTAAAACTTTTCATCACTTTCGTTGAACCCGTGAATTTGTCAGTGCAGCTTTGTCAGTGGCATCGAGTAAAGTTCATTTATTCTTTCAGCCGCTTTGATTGGTTTTCCCGCGTCATCCGATGAATGTTATGAGAATAAGCTACTTGATCGGCACAAAATTACAACAAAGTTCTCTTTTTCCAAACGCTTTTCATGGTTATTTCATAAAAGCAATAGAACACATTTTCTATGAGTTTACCTGCGTTATAAACCCACTTGGGATGTTGGGAGAACACGAGAAAAGCTTGTAGGCGAGTGATTTACAAGCTTTTCTCGTGTTCTCCCAACATCCCGCGTGGGTTTATAACGCCGGTAAACTCATAGAAAATGTGTTCTATTGCTTAACTCACAAACGATCTTGAAGGGTGACCAATCTGACTAATTCGTGTGCTGTAAATCTTGATTTTTTCGCTTCTTTCTAAAATTCCAGACTAATACCAATAATAACACAGTATAACACAGATGAAGACCTTTAACGAAAGGTTTAGCTTTAACAGACAAGGACAAAAAGGGCAAAATAAGGACAAAAGGGACAGTTTAAGGTCAATAAGGACAAAACGAGGACTATCAGGACAAAAGGAGACAAACGGGACATATCAAGTCTTAATGCCTCTCTGGTCGAGTTCTCCACACAACGCATCATAACCGTCCTCCCCATTCACTTAAAATAAATTATGATGTCATTTATCTCCGACTCCCCATTGACTTTAAATAGATTATGATGTCATTTATCCCCGACTCCCCTATTGAGCTAAAATAGATTATGATGTCATTTATCCCCGACTCCCCTATTGACTTAAAATAGATTATGATGTCACCTCTACCTACAATGACGTCACCTTTGGGGATCATGACGTCAGCCACTCCCCCCTCCTCCCGGCGGTGAACATACAATTTATAATATGATGTCATCACTCCCCACTGACCTAAAATAGATTATGATGTCATCTCCACCTGTTTTTAACCAATGACGTCACCTCTAGGGATCATGACGTCAGCCACTCCCCCTCCTCCCGTTGCAGAACATACAATTTATATCTACTTTTACTACTCGTAGACTTCTTATTTGAAATACGTTCTTTTTTTGAAAACACATTTTGTATAAAATCCTAGATTTCAAACGCACAACAAAGATCCTTCAAGCTCGCACAGGAACCTCAAAGATAAACAAGAAAGTGCTCTCAACTGTTTGTACTTAGATAGAAGTGACCTTTAGTCAGTTTATTAAAAAGCTACGTGATAATTACTATATCTAGTCTGTTTTTCCTGCTACCCCAAAACAGTTGGGCAACAAGATAATAGCATCGTTTTCTGATCTTTCTAAAATAGTTCTTTACCATGCATAGTGAACCTGTGAAATCCATTTAATGAGGCATTGGAAAAACAGCACATTCTCATTTCTTGTCGTGGTCAGTGTGACGAGTAAACAAAATGATGACACGACAGGTCATAGCTTTTCATTACTCGTGGCGAAGCACACGAGTTGTAAATCCGGCTCTGAGTTTTTTTTTTTTCGTGTCACATTAGCGAGTGTGAAATTGAATGCAAATTTATTCACGCATATTTAGTTAATGCCGACGACTACATGGCCTTCAGCCATGAAATACATACCGCAAAATATCTTCGTGTGTTGACTTGAGAAGCAGAAGGATGAATTACAGCGTACAATTGCAAGTTTTCAAGACAATGCAAGGCGTTCATGGATGAATATGACCGTTTGTTATTGTGTTCGCCGCTTATTGCTGTGGGTTTTTGTTCCGGCAAGTTTTGTGTTTTATATAACTTGTAATTTGATTAGCGATCGAGTTTTTTATAAGTGTCGGCTATTGAATGTAGTGAATGTGTAGTCTTAACTTTTTAGACATATTTTAAGGTGGCTCGAAGTAGTTTTTTTTGGGTCACACTTCCCTTTTTGAATACGCTTATACACAATCTTACTTTAGCTCAATAAATCTGAATTTCATACCAGATATTAGGCTTGGATGAAAATTTTGGATGATGCTCTTTTTATGCTAATCAGCGTTTCCATAGCAACGGTAAACAAATATGGCGAAAAACAGTTTTTCCTAAATATCTTTCGATTTTGGGGCTACCCGTGACAAGCGAATAAATGAATAAATGCGCTATAAACTACACATCGTTGCACACAAAATGGGAAAATTTCAAACAAATTAAACTGTTCGATTTTGAGTAAATTGCCAAAACATTTTTTAACATGTGTTTTTCATGTTTGAAATTTAAGCGGTCAAAACATTTCATAGGTCTCACAAATTATCATTAAATTGCCACAGAAAGTTTCGTTGGATTTAAAATATTACTCCCTGCAAATAGCTCTGACTAACTCCTCGGCAATAAAGAGATCGAGCTTTTCATTCAAATGCAGTTTTACTTGACGTTTTCACCCTTTAAAAGTTTCAAGCGCATTTGCATATAAATTCAAAACGAACAAATGAAGATGTTTGATATCTTCCCAGTATGTTTTTAAATATATAGGCAATAATATTTCCAAGCTTCAGTCCAATTGATTCAGAGGAACATCCCTTAAAGAACCGTTGAAGTTCGAGTACGAAAGCAGCGACCTCGGGATGAAAATCCAGTACAACGAGCGTGACATCGCATGTTTATTTCACACGAGCGCTCGGTGACAAATTCCTCTATGCACGCTTGCTCTGATTTGAATGTTTCGAAATGGTAATTATTCAAGGTTTTTTTTTCATTTTTTCAAGGCCATTGCGCGATGGAGACTTTTTTTTATATCTTCCAAAAGTAATGGACCTTCATTGCAACTATAACATGTCTTCAGTCCTTCCATTAAAAGTTTTAGATTGATTTAGATTGACATAATTTTCATTCAGAAAATTTGACTTGAGCGAAGGATGGGAATATTAATTTCTTCCGGCTTTTTCAGGTGGGTCACTTATAGGGGGCCGTCCAATCCACCGCTTTTCTCTTGCTTTTTTCAAAGCATCTCTTCGGTTGAATTTGGAATTTTGTCGACGAGTACGAACCATGATGTATTTGAAAACTAATGCGTATAATGAAAACAATACTTGAATAATTACAATACGAAAACACCCACGTGCATAGAGGAATTTGTCACCGAGCGCTCGTGTGAAATAAACATGCGATGTCACACTCGTTGTACTGGATTTTCATCCCGAGGTCGCTGCTTTCGTACCCGAACTTCAACGGTTCTTTTCGGGATGTTCCGCTGAATCAATTGGACTGAAGCTTGGAAACATTATTGCCAATATATTTAAAAACATACTGAGAAGATATCAAACATCTTCATTTGTTAATTTTGAATTTATATGCAAATGCGCTTGAAACTTTTAAAGAGTGAAAAGGTCAAGCAAAACTGCATTTGAATGAAAAGCTCGATCTCTTTATTGCCGAGGAGTTAGTCAGAGCTACTTGCAGGGAGTAATATTTTAAATCCAACGAAACTTTCTGTGGCAATTTAATGATAATTTGTGAGAGCTATGAAATGTTTTGACCGCTTATATTTCAAACATGAAAAACACATGTTAAAAAATGTTTTGGCAATTTACTCAAAATCGAACAGTTTAATTTGTTTGAAATTTTCCCATTTTGTGTGCAACGATGTGTAGATTATAGCGCATTTATTCGCTTGTCACGGGTAGCCCCAAAATCGAAAGATATTTAGGAAAAACTGTTTTTCGCCATATTTGTTTACCGTTGCTATGGAAACGCTGATTAGCATAAAAAGAGCATCATCCAAAACTTTCATCCAAGCCTAATAACTGGTATGAAATTCAGATTTATTGAGCTAAAGTAAGATTGTGTATAAGCGTATTCAAAAAGGGAAGTGTGACCCAAAAAAAACTACTTCGAGCCACCTTAAGCTTATTGTTCTCCGTAAAAGCACTCCAAACACTCGGGAATCAATACTGCAATGAGGTAAAGACGCCACTAGTTTAAGCTGTGTACAGCTTCTTGTTTATAATTAAATCTACTAGAAATACGTGTCTCGCAAAACCTCTTAAAGGCTTAGGGGACGATGCACCGTTTATCCTTTTCTCGCATATTTCAATACTAAACCAAATAACAATCTAAACCCTTAAAGTGCTCCTGCGATTAAATTTTTGATTTTCATTTTTTTACATCTTCGTGTATAATTAGACTTTCTTACTCATCCTGCCAAATTTCAATCCATTACGAACATCAGAAGTCATTTTATTTTAACATTTATGTCCGAGAATTTACGGCCGCCATTAATCAACCTTGTTCCAAGGCTTGGTTGCGAATGGGAGAAAGTGACGTCAAAGGGTCAAACATACCTCACGGGTTGAAATTATAATAACAATCAGCATAGAAAATTGCACGAAGAACAAGCCTAATATTTTTGTTGCTTTTCGCGTGATTTTTAATACTTACTGTTATTATAATTTCAACCCGTGAGGTATGTTTGAGCCTTTGACGATTCTCGTAAATTCTCGGACATAAACGTTTAAATAAAATGACTTCTGATGTTCGTAATGGATTAAAATTTGGCAAGATAAGTAAGAAGTCTAACAGGCCATTTCCGAGTTGCCTTTAGCCTCTCTATCAAAGCGAGGCTAGTTGCGAAACCTTCCATATGAAAATGAGTTTTAGTAGTTATAAGAGGGACTCTGGGGCACTTTGGGTATTTATCGATAAATTCCCTATAATTTAGTGACACACGTTTAAATTATAGTGTTTTGTCGTTAATTTTTGATTGTAAGGCACTATACGGCACTTTACATCATCCATAAAAGTATAGAATTTTCCCCGTTAGATTTCCTCGTTAAATTTTTCAAGATTTTTTCAAAAAATCCTCGTTAAATTTCCAAAATTGTCGTTAATTTAGTGTATTTTGGAAATTTTCCTCGGTAAAAACCCAGTGGGTAACCATCTTACCCGTACATCAGCATTTTTGAAAAAATTCTGGCTCACTTTCCAAAAACCACACATCCTCATGAGGCACTTTCCAAAAAAAACACACATCCCTCATGAGCTCACTTTCCAAAAAAACATCCTCATGAGCCATTTTCCAGATATAGTGTTTTAATCGATACTCATTGTTAACACAGCACAGTTTGAAGAAAAAACTTCATCTTCTTCGCTTTCTTCAGGTATTGTTAGTAGCGAATCTTGTGGGTTAACATATATATCATGTACCGTAACTTGAAATGAAACTTCTTCTTTGCTGATATAAATACTATCGATTATCAGAGCCATTTTGACTTTTTCTAGCTTTCTCATTGCGATTCTTGTTAAAATTTTATCCCTTTGTTTTGAATATTTTAGTAGTTTAACATTAAACATTCGTGGATATATTGACCCCCAAACTCTTGTACCCATACCTTCAAACTGAAAACCATAAAAAATACCTTTTATTTTATTAGCTATTTTTTCACCATAAACACCTTTTAAATGTCGCCTACAGATGTCTCTAATAAAAACCATACAATCAACAAACTTTTCTTCTTCTTCCGTTGGCATTCGACTTCGTCCTTCTTCACCGTATAATTCAACAGGAATGGTGTAACCAAGTAGTTTACTACTTTCGTTTTGACTATATGTCTCTTTTACACCTAAAATTGTAAGAAATGGTGAATCGATTACTAGCGGACCTTTATAGGTGTCAATTTTGATTATTTCAAAATCGGTTTTACTGTTTTTCACCGGTTTATGGAAAATAATATTTGATGAATATTCTAAAACTTTTGAAGGACTTAACAGTTGCATGTTGTTATATTACCATATTTAATTTTTAAGACGATTTTTTTCATTTCTAGAAAAAGAAATGAAAAATAAACAGATATTCAATCTTCTTCTTCATCTTCGCTTTCTTCAGGTATCGATAATAGCGATTCTCGTTGTGGCAACGGTCTGAAATATACCTCATGAACCTTTATCTGAATCGAAACAGCTTTTTTACTGATGTAGATACTATCAATCAGCAAAGCTAATTTTACATAACAATATGTATTTAAATAGCTGAGCGGATCAACTTTTTTGTTTCCTTTCGCTTTGAATAGCGATAAAAATTTATTCGACTTTTCTGAATAATTGAGTTTAGCATATAATATTGGTGGATATTTTTCTAATTCCCAATCCTTGTAATATAAAATACTATTTAATTCGTCAGCAGTTTCTCTTCCAAAAGTGTCTTGTAAGTGCTTGCGACAAAGTGCTTCAAAATTTTCCAATGAAATATGAAACTCATCTTCTTCCTGTGTCGGTTTGCCATCTTTAGACCATAAACAGACCGGAATAGAATAACCAATGAAATTTGAATTACTTTCGTCTTCTTTACTTCTTCTTTCGGTTACACCAAAACTGAAAAGAAACGGTGTTTCAATGACTAGCGGGCCTTTCTTATTATCACCGTAATTGGTCGTAATTTTAATCCTTTGAAATTTGAAAAGGTCATTTTTTATCGGTTTGCTGAAAATAATATCATCTGAGAGACTTGACAGTTGCATGTTGTTATTATTACAAATTAATTTCCTTAAGACCATTTTCACAATACTTACAACAGCGTTTATCTTTCTTGTGAATACAGATACCGTTTCCACCGCATTCTTTGCAATAATATTTCACTCGATTGTGTTCACAAAACTGATTTCCACCGCACTCCTTGCAATAGTACTTGTTATTTCCATGAATGCAGATTCCGCTTCCACCACAATCTTTACAAAAATACCGTCGTCTACCGTGTTCACAAATCCTTGATCCCGAACACTCCTTACAATTGTATTTATTTTTCCCGTGTGGGCAAAGTTTTTCTTTACGTTCTGGTGATTTCACAGGTTCTTTCAATTCTACAGCTTGTAAAGCATCGATGAGTTCGGCTTTCCGCATTAGATACCATCCTTTAATTTTCTGCTCTTTTGCTTCAGCTTTCAACTGTTTCACAGACTTTTCCATTTGTTTTATAAGGTACTTTATATTTTTAATACCATTTTTGATACTTACGAAACAGTCTTAATAACCTTCACTAGAGGTTCATATATATCTAATTCAGTCAAAGCATCGATGAGTTCAGCTTTTCGCATTAGATACCAACCTTTAATTTTCTTCTCTTTTGCTAAATGACGTAATTCTTTGAAGGTATAATCTGTTCGATTAATCAACGGTCTTTCCCATCCATCATCCATTTTATTTATTTAATACCAAATCTTTATGTTCATTTGAATTTTTTATCATATCGATCTTCGATTCGAGATGAATATACCGGACATAGATCGATGATTATCTCATCGATCAACCTCATATCGTTAACAAACGATTCGTGATCGAACTGTTTTCCACGCAGACAAGACCGCAAATCAACCAAAACTTTCTGGTATGTCGTAAATGCAAATTTACTCATCTCAATCCGTCGGTTATAATTTTTATAATCGGTAAATGTTTTGACCAACAACCCTGCACCGGAAATGACACCTAAAATAATAGGGTTCAACGTAATTCCACCGGCAATTGTACCACCGGCGATAAGAGAGGATGAACTCAATTTACACAAGAGATTCATCCGTTTGAGATGTCTAAAAGTTTTTTTATAACACCACCATTTCTTGTGATAAAAACTGTAAAGGGATTTGATCACCGTTAATTTTGTCTCGTCGATCGATGTATCGATGTGATTGAATGCAAAAAGATCGTATCTCATTTTATAAAGAATAATAATATAATTTTAAAAAATGATCGCATTCATTTTCATTCTTGTCTCTTTTATAAACGAGCATGGTCATAGACCTCAATGGCTGCAAGAATGTCGAGAAATCACAAGAGAGGTCGTAGAAGCGCTTGAACACACAAGTGTGTGAAAGATCATCTAATTTATTATACGAAACGTATAATAAATTTAAATTTGACCGTATTTACGCTTCATCTTTCAGATTCATCTTCAGATTCAGATGAAATGTAAAATTCAACAGGTTCCCCGTAACAACGACGGTGAATTTCAATGTAATCGATCAAGATCTCTTTTGGATCCTCACCATATTCTTCCAAAATTAACATTAGATCGTTCAATGATAATGATCCAAGATGCTCGGTTGGAACACGAAGTAACCGTTTTCTATCCATTGTCTTTTTATACAAGAAAATATTTCTTTAATACCATATTTTTCAAATCATTTCAAGCCGCAGACTTACCAAACATTTATTGATGATGGGTCCTTGTAAACTCACATCTATTCTCACACTAAACTGTTCAGACTCTTCTAGAACTACATCGTTGGATAGGTGACAGACCTGTTTCTTACCACCCATTCCCCTTCCTATTACATTGTTTATCAACACGGCGATATGAGGATACGTTTCGACCGTATCGAGAATGTTAACACAACATTTTACGATCTTACACTTAACAGGAACCATAGTATCTTTTTCTCCTAAAAATAGAGCAAATGTCTGATTCTTAGCTCTATCGTAAACACCATCTTTTACAAACGCACTTCCACTACCGCTAGGTAGCGATGGAGAGTTGATAATCGCATGTTTGTTCATATCTAAAACGGTCTGCATAACCATTTTACGATTCTCAAAAAAATAAGGAGAATCGTAAACATTCGATGGAACATCTGAGTGGTTTCCTTTTATTCCGTAAATTATAAGGTAAGCTTGAGCTTGCGAAGCCGATGTTGGCGAGCCGCTACACTTTAGATCGACCCTAATATATTTCGGCGGTGAGATCTTCCACTTATGTAGATTGATAATACTTCTACTGTAGCTACTAAACTTTTTCGTCGATTGTTTATTTATATTTATAGAAGCCGATTGAACATCGACGCTGACACCGCTAATCGTAGGTGGAATAAATTCGATACAGACGGTATATTCTCCATCTGGTAATTTATATAAATTAAAACCGATTCTTGAGGCGTAGCTATTTAACGGATGTTTGTGTAATAAAAGACTGTAAACTTTTTTGTTTAGCGTATGCGGCGACTCCACCAGATCGACTATACCGGTAACGGTTATATCATGCTCGGAAGAGCTTTCGTCAACATTTTCCATTATGTACCGGAATTCATCTTTCATATCTTCCGAAGTACTAATATGCGATTCATCGATATATTTTTTGAGCTTATTTTCTACCTCGTTCGTATGAACTACCACATCCCCTATCATGAGATTAAGCTTTTTATCAGCACCGTCAACGTAAGATTTATTACATGCGTCGGAACTATTTTGCGGATCTTCTAAATTTATAATCTTATGGTTCGACATATCGAAATCTTCACCGGACGGATTACTAATCTTACCAGAAACTATATGATCCACGTATCTTTTATTAGCCCCTTGGTCGGCAACCGTCGGGTCCTTTACATTGTAAACCGTATTGTTTCCCATATCTAGCCCGCTTTCCATCGGAAACGTCTCTTTGCGAGATAAAAAAATATTCCTAACATCGTTGTAAGAGACAAGATTGTTATAATTTGCTCCTAGATCGTGATAGGTCTGCTGTTTCGATTGGACAACATTATACAGTTCTTTCAGATCGATATTTTTCACGACCTCATGCGTCGGTTCAGGAGCGTTAGGATGAAATTTTTTCAGAGTTACCATATTGACAGCGCATAAATCGTTATCTTCATCCGTATCCATATTGGTGATAAGTTTTCTATTCATATCGATCTCTCCGGGAAGAATGATTTTATTTCCTCGAAGATCTAAATCACCGGTCATATGAGTCGATCCATCAACAAGAATAACATCTGTCCGATCTGCTTTTGTCGATAACGCATTTTCCATCTGATGTTTTGTTATCGCATCATAATTACCCACTCCTTCGCCAACATTTACAAGACGTTTTTGTTGAATATCGTAATTGTTATTCACATCTAATTTCAAACCGGTATTCGTCTGTACTTGCTGATTGAAATTTTTTATATATTCCGATATATCGAAATCGGTGAATCTTCTGATATTATTGAAAATACCCATACTCTATTCTTATTTCATATAATTTTTAAAAACTCTCATCAAAGTTCTTGGTAACGCTTTTCTTTTCTTTGTCTAAAAATAAGAATTCATATGGACCAAGTTTATCGAAAAGAGCCGGATCTATTAGATTTTCTTGCGCAATCAGATTCAGATGTTTTTTAGTCGTCGGCGGATACAAAATCATGTGGGAACAGTTCTGCCGTAGTTTTTGGGGAACATCATAGTAGGATTGGGATAGATAGATCGGGGAAATTTTATGATGTCGACCATCTGTATAATGATTGGCGATTTTGTTTTGAACTGTTTGGGGAGCGTTAATAAGATCGTCAAAAACCACCACCTTTCTATTATCGATCGGATAGTCTGTCGTATCCATAATATCATCTTCGCCAAAAAGTTCTAAAATATCGTATCCGACTCTTTGACTGGCGTTTTCCATTAATTTTTGCAAGTCTTGAATTTTATCCTGATGTTGATTTGGTGAGTATAGATAAATCTTATCATAATAAATGAGCGGCTTTCTAAGAATATGCATTAGGGTGTTTGTTTTTCCGCATCGAGTTTGACCGGTTATCAGCATACGAAAATCTTCATTAAGAAAATCGTTCAACGAACGATTATTATCGTTACTTTTTACCACATCGTAATTCGGTATTTTCATTTTGTTGAATAGGGTAAATAAACTTAAAGCGATTTTTTAAAAAATAATAAGTGTTGATTTAACAGATATGGATATTGATAGGGTTAAAAAATATGCCGATTTAGAATTTGAAGGATTCAAAATCGCTAAAGCGGTTACCGATGTAAAGAATGAGGTGAAAAATAAAGAACAGGTTCGCGATGTTGCGATGGGTGAATATTTTAAAACTCTGAGAGAACCGCTAATTGAACAACAACGTAAAACAGATGAAAAACAGGACAAAGTCATTCAGCAATTGAAAGAAAATCAATTGGCTCTAACCAGCGGTTTCAAAGATCTGGTTGAAACCAATAAGGATATTTTAACATTGAATAAAGAGCTACCCTTCGGTGGTGACCAACCAACGGAAATACCCGCAATACCTGAACCACCACCGAAGGGTAAAGTAATAACCGCCGAACCGAATAAGATGTTCACAGAAAGCGAATTAGAATTTTTAAAAGAAACTTTTCATGAACCTAACGAGCTACTTAAGATGAGCGATCAACAACTTGTTGCAACTTATAATGAAGCTAAAGATGAAAACAGAAGTGTCGGAATAAAGATAGGTGGTTTGAAAAGAAGAAAACCAAAGACAGAAGAAGAAAAACAACAACTCGATTATGATCTGAAAATATATGAAAGAACAAGAGATATACTAGACCGATATTTAACAACGATTAAGAATGTAAAAATTTTACCGCAATATACAAAACAAAAACAAGGTGAAGGGGTACGCAAGTACAAACAACCGAGACGAAACGCTTATAAAATTCAGAAAAATAATCAATACGGAGGTCTATTGATCGACATGCCCAAGCTAATGAAAGATCTGAAACTAAACGCTTATCGCGGCGGAAAATTAATTTATCAAGCCGATGCTGATAAATCGCTGATCAATTTACTAACGAAAAGATACAATCCTAAAACAAAATATAGCATGAACGCTGTAAAAGTTTTTAACGATCTGAATATACTGAGTAATTTACCTCCTCATAAATCATCTGGTAAATCGAAAATGATCGGTTCAAGTATAGTTTATTATGATGATCCTAACAAATTGGCAGACCGGATGAAGATAATAATCGGTTCGATGGCCGCCGGTAACAATTCACCTGTTTTGAGAAATGATTTATCGCAAATTAACGATGAATTGTTAAGAATAGGAGCGATAGATAAGACAGCTCATGAGAAATTATATAAAAAATATTTAGCGTAATTAAAAATTAAAAAGGTTTTATTATACGGATCGTATAATAAAAATGGATGTTAACAGAACGCTAGTTTTCAAATCTATAGATGCGAGAAAACAAAATCCTAATAATAAACCGGGAAATTTTACTGTAAGGTTTACTCCTGAGTTGAGATTGGACGATAATAAAGAATGTTTTTTGGCATTGGATCATCTTAGCATGACTGCGAGTTGGCATAACATTCGTCCCGAATATGATAACAACAAACTAAAAATATCAAAAGATAAAGGTCAAACATACGAAACGATTACTTTTCCATCAGGGGTTTATGATTACGAAGATATAAATGATTTTATCCACAAAACGATTGGAAAAATACCCAACACGGATGAATATGGAATTAGCGTATTGTTTGATCTTACAACTTACAAGGTATTTATTCAATTGAATGAAAATTTCCGCATCGATTTCCGTTCGAGTGGAAATTTTAATATTTTACTCGGATGGAAATCGAAAGTTTTAACGAGTAGCGGTTATGGGGAAAATTTCCCTAATATCAGTAACAGCATCGATAATCTTTACCTAAAATGTAGTTTGTTGAGCGATTCGATCGTTTCAGGAAAGCGAAGCAATACCTTATTCACATTCTCAACAAATACAAAAACAAGGTCTTTACCTTTTGAAATCTACCCGAGAGTAAATTATTTATGGCATAAGATGAATAGAAAAGACATATCTGAAGTAACCTTTTACTTGGCCGACGATGAAGATAGAATTGTTGATCTGAACGATATCGATATCTCCATAACTGTAGTGTTAAAAGAAGTATAGAAATTTATTTAGAATTTATAAAACAACTACGTATGGAAGAACAAAGAAGAGTAAGAGATTTTGATACGGGAGAAAATTCTTATATTGATGGTTCCGGTTTCTTCGACATATTTACAAAAATCGGCAAAACCATAACAGGAAAAACAGCGAGTAAATTGGCTAGTAAAGCGGCAGAAAAACTTATTGAAAAAGGTGCTGAACAGGTCGGCCAAAAAACCGGTGAAGTTCTTGGTGAAAAAATTTATGACAAGTTTTCATCCAAAGGTAAAAAAGAACCTGCTGCACCACCGCCACCAGCACCACCGCCACAAATCTCAGGTGAAACAAAAGGAGTCGATATTATTAAATTTTTAAACGAAGAAAACGCTAAGAAGGAGAAGAAAGAAGAGAAATTTCAATACATCCGAAATATCGTAAATGATCTGATTTAATTTTAAAAATAATTTCTTATTATAATTCATAATAAGAATGAATTTCAGAAATCCAGAATTGGTCAAACGATATGAATACGTGTCCTACGATTTGGAAACACCGCTAATCGATAATGTCGCAAATAATAATAGACAGGTTAAGAATAATTATCGATTCACGGTTGATAACTCTTCAGAAGCAAATCCGATCGATTGGTATAACGCTTATCTGGAGGTAGATTTCAAACTTGTTACGCTTGCTGATAGTACAACCGGTATAACAGCAGGACCAAATAACGGTAATCAAGATTGTACCACAACTAATGGTCATACATTTATAAGACAGATACAGGTTGAATGCAACGGGATGACAGTTTATAATAACTCAAGAGCTAATGAAACATCGAACGTACTTTCCCTCTTAAAATATACAAAAAGTTATGCCGACACGATCGGTAAAGATCAGTTTTTATATTTAGATTCATCCACGGGAACAACAGAAGCACGACCGGCTCAAGCGCTATATAACGAAGGTTTTGCTAGAAGAAAGATTTTGACGGATGCTGCAGCTGTTAACAAAATATCGATTCCGCTAAATCTATACAGCTATTTTGCAGCTTTCAAAAATAATCTTCACCCGAATATCAAGACAAATCTTCTCATAGAACTTGAAAGCGATAACAATATAATTTTCAGAAAAGGAGCTGCTCCAGATAGTAAGGTGATCTTAACAAAATTAAGATTGTGGTGTCCAAAAATTATTTTCAACGGTTTAGGTATGAAACAGTATCTTGACGATTATTTGAAACCCAAAAAATGGACCTATTTGAGAGAACACACCGAAATATTACAAACATCCTCTATAAATAGCTCCTTTCGAATAAGTACAGGTATTAGGAGACCGAGACATGTTTTCATCTGGGTTGTTCCCGAGGCAAGTTATAGTAATCAGGAGCAAAATATATTTACTTTCAAAACATTTGGAATCGGTGCAAACAATCGATATTTTTCTAGAGCACACTTGCAAATAAATAACAGCATCCGGTATCCTCAATTAGAGATGACATCAGATGAGGAGTCAAGACTTTACAGAGCTTTGTTATCCTACAGTTCCGCTTACAACGACTTTTTAAGCGGAACAATAATTGACCGATCAAATTTCAGAAATCTTTTTGGAATTCTATACTTTAATCTTAGAAACCAAGAAGAAGATGTAAAAGATGGTGTAGTTTCACTTACTTTCAATTATGAATTAAACGGAGCAAATCCAACAAATTATAGAATAAATGCTTTAGTTTTACATGAAAAAGAGATAGAGTTATACACGTCATCCGGAAAAATATTAATAAAAGCGTAAATCTAATTAAAATTATATTTTGTAAAATTAAAAATGGCAACACCGTATTTTGCATATGGAGTAAATCTGTCTCAAGGACAGTTGCATAAACTTAAAAAAGCATATGACGATAATTCAGAAATTACGATAAGGTTGAGTAAGAATAATTTGAAAGGGTCGCATGAACTGTTGTTGACAAAAACCCAGATTAATAAGATTAATAAAGCCCTAAAAAACGGTACCGGTACCGATATCAAAATATCTAAAACACAGATTCGTAAAGCGATCACCGTAGGTGGAAGTTTGTGGACCTCGTTGTTGTCACTCGGTTCAAAGTTGTTACCTTTTGCTACAAAAGCGGCTACAAAGGTAGTACCTTTAGCTACAAAAGCAGCTACAAAAGTATTACCTCATTTGGCTACAGGAGCGCTAGGCGCTTTGGGAAGTCTCGGTATCGATAAGATTTTTGGTAACGGAATCACGGTACCGTCTGTTTTTCTTCCTCAACTGCTTCGCATAAAAGGATTAACAAAAGGGCAAACGCAAGTTGTGAGAAACGGTATGCAAACCGGTAGCGGAATAACATTCAAACCTACGCAAAGACAGATAAATGGAGGATTTTTAGGAACACTTGCTGCAATCGGAATTCCTATGGCTATCGAATTAGCTTCAAAACTTTTTGGAAAAGGGTTATCTGTAAGTCCAAGAGAAGGATACGGATTACAGGTACCGAAAAGAGAAGGTAGAGGATTACAGATTTCTCCAAAGTTTCCATACCAACCTCCGCCTTTTTACGGATCATGGGGTGAAAAAAACCCAAATTTAGGGATGTACCGCTAAGTAATTTTGACCTCCTTGAATGGGTAAGATACTTAAAAATACCTGATTTCCAAGGTATTTTTTCGAGAGATCAAACGGTAAGTCATCCGACAGGCAAAACAGGATGTTGTATAATTAATCTTGATGATAAGATAGGGAACGGTACACATTGGGTAGCAACATTTGTAAAAAATAAAAATCTCATATATTATTTTGATTCGTTTTGTTTACCGCCACCACAAGATTTCATTGATTATGCTATAAAATCAGGTATGGAATATCAATATAATATCGGTTACCCGTTTCAAGCTATAAAATCAGTAAGATGCGGTTATTATTGTTTATATTTTCTTGATAATATTTACAAAAAATCATTTTATGATTGCTTAAGTAGATTCAAAATCGATAATCAAAACTATAATGAAAAGTTTATTAAAAAATATTTCATGTAATTAAAATTAAAAAGTTTTATTATACAGATCGTATAATAAAATGGAACCGTTAACGTATTGCGTCAAGGAAAAAATAAAAACCGGCTGTACTGAACCGTCCGGTTATATGACAGCTAAAAATGGTAGGCCTATGTTTTGGTGCACTTGCGCTAATTGTGGAATCAAGAAAACCCGTTTCGTTAAGAGTTCGGAAAACTAGTTGGGCCCCCACAAGGTGGGGGCTTTGGTGAGATGGCTATGGAAGGTCTGACGATGCATGCGTTACCTTGGTTAGGAAAGAAAGCTGTTGAAATGGGTCGTTATGGAGCAAGTGAGCTGTTGAGAAATAAAAATATGCAAACCAAGGCGTTGGATTTCGCTCTTGACAAAGCAAAACCGTTTCTTGAAAATACTGCCTCACAGATAATGAACGAATTGTCAACTAAGATCAGGCCTGACAAAAAATATAAAACGGATCGAGCTGATTTAGATGGGAGCGGTGTCGACATTCATAAAATGATCGGTAAGCTTCCGAAACCGAAAGGAGGATGGACATTACCCGGACATAAATACACAGGACCATACAATGACTTGGATACACAACTGACGTATGATCCGGAAACAGGTAAAATACTGGAGATCTACGATAAACCGACGGGTAAAACGGATGCCATAGCGATGCAGCATGACGTCGATTATTCTGTGTGCGCAAATAAGCCGGAACCGCGAAAATGTAAAAACGATGCGGATAGAAAAATGGTGAAAGCTTTGGATAGCGTGCCCTATAGTGATCGACAATGGGGTCACTGGTTAGCTAGAAATACTATCGACGTAAAACAAAAACTTGGGTTGGGAAACGGATAAGGCCGCCGAGTAAAAACGTAGAGACGTGGCAAGAAAAGCTTGCAGATGAGTTACATAAACCCATAAGGCGAAAGTTTACTCGGCGGCGTGTTATTGTAAACGGTATCGATGAGATATGGTGTTCTGACCTTGTCGAGATGCAGAAATTAAGTAAGTGGAATAAGGGATATCGATATCTTCTCATGGTGTTAGATGTTTTCAGTAAATACGGTTGGATTGTACCGTTGAAGAATAAAAAGGGAGAGACCGTTAGGGAAGCGTTCAAATCGCTATTCAAGAAAGGAAGAAAACCGAAAATGCTGTGGGTGGATAAGGGAAAAGAGTATTACAACAAGAATATGAAAGAACTGTTGGATAAAAATAAGATAGTGATGTATTCGACTGAAAATGAAGAAAAATCTAGTGTTTGTGAAAGATGGAACCGTACGATAAAAGAGAAAATGTATAAACAATTTACCGTTCAAAACAATACCGTGTATTATGATATGTTGCCGATGATATTGAAAGAATACAATAATTCAAAACACCGAAGCATCGGTATGACACCTGTGGAAGCGTCGAAGAAAAAGAACGAAAGTGCTGTTTACTTAAATCTGTATGGTAAGAAGAGACGGATATATACTAACCCGAAATTTAAAGTTGGGGATAAGGTTCGAATATCAAAATACAAACGTCCTGTTTTCGATAAAGGTTACACACCGAATTGGACTGAAGAGATTTTTACTATCGATAAGATTCAATACACCAACCCAATAACTTATAAACTGAAAGATGAGTTGGGTGAGGAGATAAAGGGTTCTTTCTATAAGGAAGAGTTGCAGAAGGCTGTTCAAGACGTTTACCGTATTGAGAAAGTGATTCGACGAGATGCTCGAAAAGGTAAAGCGTTAGTGAAGTGGAGCGGGTATAGCGATAAATTCAACTCTTGGGTAGATTTGAAAGAACTGAAAGATCTGCGGTGAAGATCTCTTCTTTTCATTTCATGAACGTGAAATGAAAATTTAAAATGGTATTAAAAAAATCTTGAGCATAATTCAATTACTTACTTATGGATTCAAAAACTGTTGAACAGCTTAAGGCAATTGCACGTGAAAACGGTTTGAAAGGTTATTCACGTTTGAGAAAGGCGGAGCTGATTAAATTCATCGAAAGTAGTATAAATACTCCACCATCACGAGGGATTGTGAATTTTATAGATGAACCACCCCCACCACGAGGTATCGTAACTTTTATAGATGAAGAAGAACCACCTCCCCCATCAGCTACGCATAGACTGTCAAAAACAGGACCAAAACCTTATCAGATGAAACCCAAACAAACCCGCAGGCAGAAAAGAGAAGAGAAAAACTTTGAAGCGCCCTCACCGGTTGAACTGGTGAACAATAAAGCTAAAGATAAACAGATCAAACGGCTCAAGAAAAAACTCCAAAAGGTTAATAAAAAGTTGAAAAATAACAAAAAGCAGAGAAAACAGTTGTTTTCAAAAAGAGAATTGCTCAACAACGAGCTTGACAACTTGAAAGGAACAACCTTGTTGGAACATCCTTATGAGATAATCAAGATATCTTCAAAGGAAAGTAGAAAGTTCAAATCGTTTTTCGATAAATTCAATGTAAAAATACTAAACCTGCACCTTTCAGGTGTATTCGATATTGACAAATTACTGTTGGAAATAGCGAACAAAGTAATAAAAGATAGAGGGTTACAAAACGGTGACAAGATTCGTTGGATACTAAGTCATCCGAGTTGGCAAAAACCGGTTAGTACAAAAATAATCACAATCACAGATAGCCTTGGGACGGATCTGGTCGAACAGATAGCTAGATTTGTTGAATACAAGGATGTACCGATTAGTGAGGTTGAGATAGAGATTCAGTCGATAAAGATTTCCCGGGGTAAAGGTCGATTGCGTGTAACAAAATTAAATGCATGCGACAAAAAGAGTATAATCACAATAAAAAATAATGATACGATCTGTCTTGCAAGAGCGATAGTGACGGCTCGCGCAAACATAAATAAAGAAAAATGGACAAAAACTCAGCTAAAGGACGGGTTTAATAAGTCGAGAAGGTTACAGAAAGAAGAAGCTCTAAAACTTCATAGGGAAGCTGGAGTTGAAATAAATCAATACGGTTCAACCCTCGAAGATGTAGAGAAATTTGCGAAACATCTAAAAATTCAGATAAACATTGTAGACGGTGATCAATTTAATGAGTTGATTTACACTTCTTCTGAAAAGGAAGAAAACCCTAATGCGCATTATGACCAGATGATATACCTTTACAAAAACAATAACCACTTTGACGTAATTACCAGTATGCCTGCGTTCCTAGGGAAAGATTATTATTGTCACACCTGCAAAAAGTCTTATGTTCATCGCGATCGTCATAAGTGCCCTGCAAAGTGTATAGCCTGTTTTAAATACTATCCTGATGGGAAAAAATGTTCTGGTGAAGAGATTATATGTGGTGATTGTAATAGGTCTTTCTTTGGTGTAGAGTGTTTTGAGGAGCATAAGCGGGACCGATCCTCTAGGGGATCAAGCGACATTGTGTGTGAAAATGTAGGTAAATGTCTGAAATGCGATCGTATAATTATAACTTCAAAAGATAGAGATGGTACGATTCATAACCTAAGGACCCATATATGTGGATATTCGAAGTGTACGAATTGTAAGGAGTACTGCAATATGAATGAACATAAATGTTACGTGAAACAAACGAGGTGTAAGGGAGGAAACTGTACAAAAAATATTTTTAAATGTGATGAAAATCCTGAAGCGGATCCATGTTATTCTTGTAAGACAAGAACTGAGAATTACATGTTCTATGATTGTGAAACAACTCAGGAGACCGGTGTGCATGAGGTCAATTGGATCGATTGTCAAGATTTTCATGGAAATATAAATACATTTGAAACCATCGATGAATTTTGTAGATTTATTTTTGAGGAAGATAAGCATAGAGGGTATACCTTCATTGCCCACAATTCAAAGGGTTATGATGCTCAGTTTATTCGAAATTGGTGTATAGAGAATGGTGTAAAACCTTATGTTATCTACAACGGGACAAAGATTATGTATATGAAGGCTGGTGGCGTTAGATTTGTTGATTCTATCAACCATAATCCTGGTCCGTTATCAGCATTCCCAAAGACATTTGGTTTGAAAGAGTTGAAAAAAGGGTATTTTCCACATTATTTCAATAAAAAGTGTCACCGAAACTATGTAGGACCAATTCCAAGTAAGAAACACTATGGTTATGATCAGATGAGTTCTTCAGCGAGAAAGGAATTCTTAGAATGGTATCAAGCACGAGTTGATGAAAACTATGTGTTTGACATGAAGAAGGAGCTGAGAGAGTACTGTAGAAGTGATGTCGATATCCTCCGAAGAAGTATGTTAAAGTTTCGAGAAGACTTTATCGAATTAGAAAACATCGATCCCTTTCTATATATAACCATCGCATCTGTATGTATGACTGTGTACAGAAGTAACTATATGCCTAAAAAAATGATCAGTGTTGTAAAGGAAACTACTCATGGAGAGACATATAGCCGATCCAGTATCGCATGGTTAGATTGGATTTCTCAGAGAGATGGAGTTAATATAAAACACGCTCTAAATGGCGGTGAAGAGACTTTACCTGGAATTGGTAAAGTCGATGGGTTTTGTGGAAACACTGTCTATGAATATCAAGGATGTTTTTGGCACGGTTGTGAGAAGTGTTATTCTAGTGAGACAATAAACACTAGAAATCAGTTGGATATGTTAACTCTTAGAAAGAGGACTGAAGAGAAAAACAATAAAATTAGAGCTGCCGGGTATGAACTGGTTGAGGTTTATGAATGTGAACTGGAAAAAGATAAAAAGTTAAGTAAATTTCGTTCGTTTCGAAAAAAGGAATGGAATCGAGAATTTGTTGGGCCTCTTAATCCTAGGGACGCATTTTTCGGTGGGCGAACAAATGTAACAAAACCAACTTACACCTTCAAAAGAGGTGAAAAAGGAAGATATGTCGACTTTGTTAGTTTATACCCAACAGTTCAATTCTACAAAAAATATCCGATAGGACATCCAACAAAGATATTTGACCCACCTCAGGAGTACAATGATAAATGGTTTGGTTTTGTGAAATGTAAAGTTTTACCACCAAGAGGTCTTTATCATCCTGTGTTACCGGTAAAAATAAAATGCGATAAGGCTGAAAAGTTGCTATTTCCACTCTGTAGAACATGCGCTGAAAATAAGATTCAGGAATGTACACATACAGATGATGAACGATCATTCATCGGAACATGGTGTACAAATGAGTTGAATAGGTCGATTCAGAAAGGGTATAAGGTACTAAACATATATGAGGTGTGGCATTTCTCTGATAGAGTAGATTTTCTTTTCGAAGATTACGTAAGAAAATTCTTAAAAATCAAGATGGAGAGTAGTGAGTTGAAGACTGGGAAAGGTTGTACCTACAGATCTGTTGATGAGTACAAGGCTATTGTAAAATCAAAGTTAGGAATTGAACTTGGAGAGATTAAGTACAATCCAGGAATGAGAGCAATCGCAAAACTATGTTTAAATAGTTTATGGGGAAAGTTTGGTCAACGAAATAACTTCAATCAGACAGAGTACGTCACTGAACTAGATGAATTTTACAAGATTTTGTTAAATGATTCTGTAGAAAATCTGAACATTCAGTTCATAAACGAAGAGATGGTTGAAATGACCTACAACTTGAAAGACCATTTTGTTGATAATAGTTATATCACAAACATATATATTGCTGCCTTCACAACCAGTCACGCTAGATTGATGTTGTATCGTCGTGTGTTAGACAAACTCGGTGATCAGGTTCTTGGTTTTGATACCGATAGTTGCTGGTATATCGAACGTGAAGGGGGACAGCGAATCAAAACAGGTGATAGTCTCGGTGATCTAACCGATGAATTAAACGGTCATTATATTACGAATTGGTGTGGTTCTGGTCCAAAATCATACGGTTACACAACAAGTAATGGGAAAATGGTATGTAAGGTAAAAGGTTTCAGACTGAATCACGAAAATAGTCAATATATTAATCATACAACGATGAAACAGATCATCGAAGGGGAAAAGAAACGTATAACAACCGTAAACGAACAAGCGATAACTCGAAATTCCTTAACAAAACAGATTGAAAATAAGTATCAGGAAAAAGACTTTAGAATGTGTTACGATAAACGATGTATGGTAAAGACTGAATCAGGAATCGAAACCTTTCCATACGGATATTGAATCGATAAAACACACTAAATCTTGAAAAGTACCAAGAGTGAATAATTATAGATGATTCGTCTATAATTATACGAGTTACATCAAATTAACGACAAAAACACACTGAAAATGGAAAAGTGCCGTATAGTGCCTTACAATCAAAAATTAACGACAAAACACTATAATTTAAACGTGTGTCACTAAATTATAGGGAATTTATCGATAAATACCCAAAGTGCCCCAGAGTCCCTCTTATAACTACTAGTTTTCATTCACATGCAAATACGTTTTATTTGCATGTGGATGGAAACTCATTTTCATATGAAAGGTTTCGCACCTAGCCTCGCTTTGATAGAGAGGCCAAAGGCAACTCGGAAATGGCCTATTGTACACGAATATGTAAAAAATGAAAATCAAAAATTTGATCGCAGTCGCACTTTAAAGCCATATTTTACTACTAGAAAAGCGCGTACATTTTTGCCCGATGCGATAACATGGAGTAGATGCGATCGAGTATGAAGATCTATCGCGGCCTGAAGATAAGTTTTCATTGAATGAAAAGCGAGCCGCCTTTGATCAATTAAAAAATTGTTTCATGATTCCCTCGAGTTACTTTAAACAAATACGCTTTATATAAAGAACCTTTGAATCAATTTATTAGCCTGCGTAGCAGGAGTCGGGGAGAGCCATCCCCGTTTACGTCTGCCACGCAGGTTATCAATTTATCTACTCTCATCTCTAAAACACTTAAAACAGAATTTTCTAGATCTTTCTAAAACAGGCGTCAAAAAGTGGCGGAGAATCACAACTCATTTTATTAATCGGGAAGGCTTGGCAACAAGCCAACCCGATTAATAAAACCGCCCAAATGACCTACTGAGATGCGCTCAGTTTGTATTTGTGATTTAGTTACAACACTCTTTCACCATGTTGCAGACCTTTTGCCTGAACAGAGTCCGATGAAGAAAACACTTCACATGTTTTTGTTGAAGCCAGACCAGTACAGACATTCGGCCGAATCGCTTAGACCAAAACCACTGTGCAATGTAAATAAGCGAACACGCCATTTATAAGCCATTTATGGTCCTAACAGGACATTATTTTTTCAGACATTGTTAAATTTTCGGCACGGCAGTGGATGAAATTGCGACAAGGACATTGCGACACAACGAGGTTTGAAATTGAGACGCGGTCATTCATACCACCCCCTCCTTCCCTTAACAGGGCCTCTTATATGTGCTGCATGTTGGGTTAAGTACAAGATCAAACGAGTTCATTGCGAGTATTCAGCCGAATGACCTAACCCTTACGCGACTTTTAATGAAGACTTAAGTGATATTCCAGAGTTTGACCAGACAATTGTCCAGGACGTTTGTGGTCAGGACAATCACGGTTTTCACAGGACATCTTTTCAGAATTTGTGCGATCAGGACATTCATAAGTTGAAAAGATCAGTGCCCTTTTCAGGACTTTGGCAGTAAGGAACAGGATTTGCCTGATGTTGTATTAGGTAGTTAAGTCGAGAAGCATAATGTAAATAACATTTTTTTTTTCAAACGTTTTATGTCGTATATCTTCACAGGACCTTTATGGACTTCTCTCGCCCTCGGAGTTATAAACGTTTATCGACGTGATCTGATTGTGAAGTTTAACTGGTAGCGGTAGTATATATAATGGGGGTTTTACGTCGGGCGGATCATGCGGAACAAGCGGATCCGCATATATTAAGCAATTTAAGCGGGAAAATGACATCATCGTGGCAAACAATAGGGTTAGAAGGCCTGCTTAGTCAGTAAGATTCCCTTTTCATGACGTCAACTACCTATTCCTTTTGTGTTATCCTGAAACAATAGAAACAATAGGTTTGCCCAAACTTGCCCGCTCTTTTCCAAATCACTTCAAAACAAAACACAACTGACACAGATATCCTTTACAGACATAGATCAAAACAACATGCCTTAACCAGGACTCGAACCTGGGTTACTGCGGCCACAACGCAGTGTCTTAACCACTAGACCTTCAAAGCTGTGGATATTATAACCGAATAAAACTAATTAGAGGGTTCCGAAACATTCAAGTCACACAGATGAAGACCTTTAAAGAAAGGTTTAGCTTAAAAAGACAAGGACAAAAAGGACAAAACAAGGACACCAGTGACAATTTAAGGACAAAAAGGACAAGACGAGGACTATCAGGACAAAAGGGACAAACGGGTAGCTTCAAAGTTCAAACTTTTAATTATACGAACTTACACTGAACTAAATTTGCATGAAAAATTAGCACCTCGGAAAAATAAACAAAGCAACCAATTACATGCGTTACTAAAACAATAAACCCGCACTCTGTTTAAGTTCAAATAAATTTAATAATAACAAAATGCATTTCCTAATATACCTGTTTCACTAGTATCTGAGCTACATAACTACAATACCCGCAGTGCATCATCTAATCAAGTAGTCATACCCTGATTTCGAACTAATCTCAGGAGATTCTGCCTGAGCGTTCTTGGAAGATTTTTTTGGAATAGTATTCCGCAATTAATCGGAGACAAACCATCTAGAAAGATTTTTAGAAAAGCACTTTTACGCTGGTACCTTGCTCAATACTAATGAAACATCATCTCTTTTGACATTTACCAAGCTATTTTATAAGTTTTCCTTTACTTTTCTTACTAAAAAATTACAAGTTTTTTGTTTATACTTATATAACTTTAGGGGGCACAATATTAGTTTATCTAGACGTGCCCCTCTCCTCTCCTTCCTAATATAATGTGATTTAATTTAATTATTAACATCTGTAAAGGTTTGGAGTAAACAAATAAATGAAATGAATGAAATGAAAAATGCATTAAGGTTTCATCAAATCATTTTGTCAACAAAAGCTGTTTTATTTAGAACAACTCAAATCCATATACTTCACAAATGATAAGGAAATCAAGAACAGAATGTTAGAATGAAATAGCTCTACGGACGTAGCGTGAATTCACCATAAGGCCGTATTGCAGGCCTAAAGCTTTGTTGGCTTTTTTCGGAAGCAAAGGTTTCCTCTAAAAACGATTTTACGTTTGGTTCATCTCTGTGTTAGGTAAATTTCACCACCACCACCACAATTCTATTATTTTCACCACCAAAACCACCATGTAGGGTCGATGTGGAGTCGATGTGAGGTCGATGTAGGGTCGATGTGGGTCGATGGGGTCGACCCCACATCGACCCCACATCGACCCTACATCGACCCACATCGACCCTACATCGACCCCACATCGACCTCACATCGACCCCACATCGACCCTTGGTGGTGAAAATAATAGAATTGTGGTGGTGGTGGTGGTGGTGGTGGTGGTGGTGGTGGTGGTGGTGGTGAAATTTACTTAACACAGAGATGAACCAAACGTAAAATCGTTTTTAGAGGAAACCTTTGCTTCCGAAAAAAGCCAACAAAGCTTTAGGCCTGCAATACGGCCTTATGGTGAATTCGCGCTACGTCCGTAGAGCTATTTCATTCTAACATTTTGTTCTTGATTTCCTTATCATTTGTGAAGTATATGGATTTGAGTTGTTCTAAATAAAACGGCTTTTGTTGACATAATGATTTGATGAAACCTTAATGCATTTTGTTATTATTAAATTTATTTGAACTTAAACAGAGTGCGGGTTTATTGTTTTAGTAACGCATGTAATTGGTTGCTTTGTTTATTTTTCCGAGGTGCTAATTTTTCATGCAAATTTAGTTCAGTGTAAGTTCGTATAATTAAAAGTTTGAACTTTGAAGCTACCCGTTTGTCCCTTTTGTCCTGATAGTCCTCGTCTTGTCCTTTTTGTCCTTAAATTGTCACTGGTGTCCTTGTTTTGTCCTTTTTGTCCTTGTCTTTTTAAGCTAAACCTTTCTTTAAAGGTCTTCATCTGTGTGACTTGAATGTTTCGGAACCCTCTAATTAGTTTTATTCGGTTATAATATCCACAGCTTTGAAGGTCTAGTGGTTAAGACACTGCGTTGTGGCCGCAGTAACCCAGGTTCGAGTCCTGGTTAAGGCATGTTGTTTTGATCTATGTCTGTAAAGGATATCTGTGTCAGTTGTGTTTTGTTTTGAAGTGATTTGGTATAGAGCGGGCAAGTTTGGGCAAACCTATTGTTTCTATTGTTTCAGAATAACACAAAAGGTCGACACTCGTTAACATCCGTCGAAAGGCCCTCTTATTTTCGGCCAGCTTTCGTAATCTAATGACGTTACCCTTGTGCTGCCCTCGGCTTTTATTTACATTTGGCCACCAATGGCTGCTTCCATCTTCGACTCTGGTGTTTGTTTTGAGTAAATTGCCCCGTTTTTCGATCCTTCTTCGCTTGATTCAGATCAATTCCGTTTTGAAAGGATGTTGTGATGTCTTCAACCTCTTTTTGCTCCGTTACTGAGAGGGACCTTCAGCGTATGTTATTGAATGAAACTAGACACTGAAAGTACTCAGTAACATCCCTTGAATGGCCCCGGGATCGGATCGCATTCATGAAGAATGACACGAAATAAGAAAATAAAATAAAGATAAACCGCAGCCCGTTTCACAACTTTTATAAAATATTGGCGGGAATTATAGGGAAATTGTGTAGTCAGGTCAATAATGAATGCTTGCACTAAGCTGTCTAAGCTGTCTGATAATTTCTTCTCCGTTTCAACGGCCGATGAAGCCTACAAGCTATCCAAGATTTTGAAACTCGAAATACAGTAAAATTTTCCTGCTACAAGGCAAGCAAAGGCTTTGGAAGCTCAGGTAAGCGTTAGCTGTAAAGAGAAAGTGAGCAGTCCGGGATATCGTTAAAAGAAGAAGCGCTCTACGGTTCACCGATATTAAAGAAGCGTAAGAACATGAAAAAGAGGCAGGAACTGACAGCCAGGTCAACTTGTTATGAAAGGGACTCAAATTCATCCCAACACCCCTGACCCCATTGAGCAGCATTTATTTATTTTTTTTTTTTTTTGACTCTTCGTAAAAATAATAGAGTAAAATTGTTTTATACGTAGTTGTTTCACTTCCACCAATTAACTGATTGTCAAGTTAGGAAAAGATAATGTACATTTCGCGACAGTAGGAGGTTAACATGTGAATAGATCATGTCGGGGGGGGGGGGGGAGGACTTCACAAGAATGTTTCCTACCCCCCTCCCCGCCTCAAAAAATATGTAGCTAAATCCCCTGGATGTTCAGTCGTCAGTATTTGACAGGAAAAATATCCCAAGGTAGGATGGACGAATACCGTCACATGTTTTAAACATATTTCCCGCCCCCAAATTCTCTTTCTCTCCTCACCGCCAGGAGACTGCCACCGTTGTTTCACCCTTCCACAATAAATTTCCACTCCTTTACGAAGAAGAAGCTGTTATCTTAATCAGAAATATCGGTGAACCGTAGAGCGCTTCTTCTTTTAAAGATATCCCGGACTGCTCACTTTCTCTTTACAGCTAACGCTTACCTGAGCTTCCAAAGCCTTTGCTTGCCTTGTAGCAGGAAAATTTTACTGTATTTCGAGTCTCGAAATCTTGGATTAGCTTGTAGGCTTCATCGGCCGTTGAAACGGAGAAGAAATTATCAGACAGCTTAGACAGCTTAGTGCAAGCATTCATTATTGACCTGACTACACAATTTTCCTATAATTCCCGCCAATATTTTATAAGAGTTGTGCAACGGGGCTGCGGTTTATCTATATTTTATTTTCTCATTTCGTGTCATTCTTCATGAATGCGATCCGATCCCGGGGCCATTCAAGGGATGTTACTGAGTACTTTCAGTGTCTAGTTTCATTCAATAACATACGCTGAAGGTCCCTCTCAGTAACGGAGCAAAAAGAGGTTGAAGACATCACAACATCCTTTCAAAACGGAATTGATCTGAATCAAGCGAAGTAGGATCGAAAAACGGGGCAATTTACTCAAAACAAACACCAGAGTCGAAGATGGAAGCAGCCATTGGTGGCCAAATGCAAATAAAAGCCGAAGGCAGCACAAGTATGACGTCATTAGATTACGAAAGCTGGCCGAAGATAAGAGGGCCTTTAGACGGATGTTAACGAGTGTCGACCAACACAAAAGGAATAGGTAGTTGACGTCATGAAAAAGGAATCTTAATGAATTCCTGTCCCCGCAAATTAATGGGAAAGTTAGGTGGAAACAATAGGGCCCGTATTTATAACCATTACGTCATACTGACTGGGCAAGCTTAAGCAGGCCTTCTAAACCTATTGTTTACCACGATGATGTCATTTTCCCGCTTAAATTGCTTAATATATGCGGATCCGCTTGATCCGCATGATCCGCCCGACGAAAAACCCCCATTATATATACTACTAGTAAACTCGGGCTTTAAGCTAGAAAACCTTTCATAACCTCTATCACTAATTCAGCTACACAAATGGAAAAGTTCAATTTTTGAAAAATAAAACGTGACTTTCACATCGTTCACTGTTCTCCAATGATAATATTTGCCGCTAAAAGCATAATCAATTTTCAACGACGCAAGCTGGAAAACTTCAATTTTAATTAAATGAACAATACATGATCTCTACGTCAGCAACCACTTTGATAACATCATCTCCTAGCAACATTTCTTAAATACCATTTAATTTTGCGACATGTTTGTAACTCCAGCTCACCAAACCAATTTATTTTAGAAGTTCCCTTTTATCTTACGATCTTTTCCACATTTCAATCCACACATGTCAACCACAACTGCGACATCTTTGTAACTCCAGTTTTGCACACGGTAGACTTAGACAGTACTTCATGGGTATTAGTATTAGAAATGTGTCGATGTTGGTATTTTGTTGGCAACAATAAAAACTTAAGCCGATTACTATTTATCTTGCAACACAAGCGAGCCATAGAAACCATAACATTTTCCATCTGTAAGATTTTGTGGACTAATTTGACTAATCAACCCGTGTAAATTCAATGAAGAGACAGTAGTTCTACGGTAAATAAATGTTGTTTACGTGACTTAATTCTTATGACAAGTGATTTTATAATCAGTGTTTAGTCGAGTTCTTTGTTTGCAAGTTTATGGACCGAGCCGAATTTATATCACAGCTTATCACCAATGATAATAGGTTTGGATAAGGATTATATTTATATTTTCATAGGATGACTTATCGTACAATGTTGCTAAATCGGTTTACGTTCACAGTCTCGAAAATTCTGAATTCTATTGTGCTGGTTTAATAACATTAGATTAGGCCCGGTTTAAACGTCGCATTTTACAAGTGCCGAATCTAATGCAAATGAGCAAAATCTATTGTTCTTGCTCATTTGCATTAGATTCGGCCCATGTAAAATGCGACGTTTAATCCGGGCCTTACATTTACTGACGTTTGTTACCCTATTTTAAAGAAACGGAAGGCACTTGAAAAGTTGAGACAATTCTCTTAGTAATATAATATTTTTTTTCCTTTTCAAATAGAACGTACCTTTTTAGTAATGTTATTTCATGTTCATCTAAGTGGTGGTTTTGTTTGCAAACGTGATGCTCGATTTCTAAACGGCTTCGTTACCACAACAAAACAAATAGTGCGTCTGCTTGCTATTATCTCTAAAGGTCTTTTGGAATGCACTTGGATTTTCTTATATTTTCGTGGATAGAATTACGAATAATTCTTAATAATAATGACAGGACAAACGAGTTTCCTATTGGTTCATATGGTATATCTTTGAACTTCAGTTTTAACAAGTACCAGTTGCAAATGCAGATCGGCTTGTACCGATATAGTAAAATTGATAAGCACAAGTAGTATGTCAGAAATGCGAAAGTAGTATGTCAGAAATGCGAAAAACAGGGCCTTGGTTAACTACACATTCATTATGATATGGCCATTAATGTCAAGAACATTATGACATGTTTGGCATGTTTGGCATGGTTTGGTAGTACAGAACTCAACAATATCCTTTCAGAATGATTAAGTACTCTAAAATGCAACAAATGACGTTTCTAGAAGTCAAATTAAAAACATTCTGGAGAGGGGGAGTATGTCCTAATAATAATAATAATAATAATAATAATAATAATAATAATAATAATAATAATAATCGAATATTTATGCGGGATAACCCTTAAAGAAGCACGCTTTCAGTGCTTTAAAAATTGAAAATCGCTAACATTTGTTTTGTACGCTGCAGCTGAGTATTTCATAATGATTACGATATTTTTAGACAAACGTGTGTGATATATAACGAAAACAAAAAAACAGAGCATATTTCAATAAAATCTTATTTATTGTGAACTTCCTAAAATGACTAATTAAAACAGATGTAACAATAGAAAAACAATATTGTCTTATTTCCTTGACATTTCTTTTTTCATTGATATGTAGAGTCCATTAACACGAATTGTTTAATGGGACATTTAGGAAAGTAGCGCTTCCCTATGAAATGAAATTTTATTAATTAATTATTTTATTAATTTTATTAATTAATTTGCAATACGATTGAAAATGACAGATGATTTTATATAGTTTGAATTATAGCGGAGTTCTCGCGGGCCGAAGGCCCGCTGCGGAGCCCCATACTCATAGAACCAAGAACCTATGCCCGTCATTTTTCATGGTCATGGCTAGCGGAATGTTTCGCGGGCGCGTCGGTCCGTGTGCCACCCGCCGCCGCCCGCCGTTGGGCAGGGCTAGCTCGCGGGCGCGTATGACGTCGCAAAACATGCGCGTATGACGCCACACAACATCCGGGATCATAGCAATTTTGAAACCAAAGCGAGGCTTTGTTTTTGCGCGGCTACACGACCGATGTCACGTTAGCTGCAATGAAAACTGTCTCTTGTTGTGTTGTGCAAAGTCGTTTTTCAGGCCTGCATTTTTTCGCGGTTTCAGTACTCAAGATAGGGATACTAATTAAGTAGAAACACGAAAAAAGCAAGTGACAAACTCAAACACCAACCCCGCGGTCTGGCCAGTACCTTACGCATGCGCACAGCCATATCACCCGGGCAGTGGCAGCCATGGACAGCTGTTTCGTCCTTGTTAGTAATACAAGGGATACTCAGAAGAAGCCGCTATAGTGGAAAAAGAAGAGCTTTCAGGGATAAAATCTTGCTTCGAGGAACTTCATACGTTTTTTATCAATGTGGGGCAATATTTCAGAACCGAAAAAGCGGAGTTTTAACAAATTTCCAAGCAGTCGAGTGACTGAAAGGTAAAATCAATCACATTTTTCGATGGGAATTTATGTTGATATCAATTTTTGTTTGACTTTTCTTTTGTGTTCTCGTTAGTTTTGGAGACATGTTTATAAAACGTGCTCAAATTCAGTCGTGTTGGTACAGTATCTTGAATTTCATCGAGGACAGCTCGGCCTCGATGCGCTATAAATGGTATGAGTTTTGCTTTTAAACATAAACTAATAGATATTTGAATAAAAATTTTCAAAAGAAGATTTTGCTGTCCATTTTTATGTGTTTGTTCATTCATTACATAGGTTGAAAAGCGATTTTATGTAAACAAAACAAGACTTGGATTTTATAGTTCTAACTTCACTCGCGTGTATAAAACGTTTAAATGCAGCGGACCACTCAACGCTACGATAAATAGTGGTAACTTACTTTCCGAATCTAAACCTGCCATTATCTTCACTCGCGTGGCCTTATGCAAATATGTTTGTGTATTTTTTGCAATTTTGATTTCCAAATCAGTTTCTCGGGCAATTTTTGATAAGCAACAGGTGTATTTTATTTGGAAATTAATCGTACTAGTTATTCTAGACGGATAAAAAGAACTTTTGTACGGTCTAAATGTCCTGTGCAGACGGTCACATAATTCTGTTTTTGAGAATTGCTAAAATTGAAAAATAGCCCGGTCTTCAATTTTAATTTTTGTGCTTCCGACCTTTCACCTCAGCTCAGTTAAGTTTATCATCGGCTTTCTGTTCAGAGAGCGACGCTGTTAGGCTCAGTCTATCTATATATAATATATAATATATAATATATATAGATAGGCTGAGCCTAACAGAGTCGCTCTCTAAACAAGCTTAACAAAGGTGAAACTTAACTAAGGTGAAAGGTCGGAAGCACAAGAATTAAGATTGACGACCGGGCTATTTTTGAATTTTAGCAATTCTCAAAAACAGTATTACGCGACCGTCTGAATAGTACAGTTAGACCGTACAAGAGTTCACAAAAACAACTTTTTCTCCGTCTGGAATAACTAGTACGACTGCTTTCCAAATAAAATACAGTTGTTGCTTGTCAAAAATTGCCCGAGAAACTGATTTGGAAATCAAAATTGCAAAAAATACACAAACATATTTGCATAAGGCCACGCGAGTGAAGTTAGAACTATATAAAATTCAAGTCTTGTTTTGTTTACATAAAATCGCTTTTCAACCTATGTAATGAATGAACAAAGACATAAAAATGGACAACACAATTTTCATTCGAAAAATGTTATTCAAATCTCCGTAAGTTTCTGTTTAAACGCAAAACGCGAACTATTTATAGCGCATCGAGGCCGAGCTGATTGTCTTCGATGAAAGAAACTATGAAACGAATGAATTTAAGCACGTTTTTATATATAACCTCATTATTCAAAATTGAAACCTTTTTAAATGCAAGCCAAAATTGCACAATACAGAACAGTAAAGTAATGATATTAAGCTTAACTAAAGTGAAAAGGTCGGAAGCACAAGAATTAAACTCAAAAGAGTTTGGCTGTAAACAAATGCTTCGACAATCTACTAGCTTCAATTTAAGACGAAATCAGGTTTAAAAATAAGCACTTAGTTCTATATTCCTACAAAAACGCTTGACTTGCAGAGTTACGCAGCCTCAAATGCGGTCTTGACAACTGTTTGAGAAATGTGAAACCTGTCTTGAATAGCAAACCGCGGATAAATGCCGGGAAAAACAACTTTGCAAATGGTTTTCTCGGCTAAACTCAACGGTTAACCACTGACTCAACAAGAGTGTTGAGCGTACAGATGACGTGACATTCGGCTGTGTAGCCGCGCGAAAAACGTTCGTTCGGACAGACATGACAGACGCCGCCCGCGAAACATTCCGCTGGCCATGACCATGAAAAATGACGGGCATGGGTTCTATGAGTATGGGGCTCCGCGCGGGCCTTTGGCCCGCAGAGCGTCGCTATTAAGTCTCAAACCATGTAAACAGGAACCTCAAAGATAGACAGTGACCCTAAGTCGCTGTCGTATAATCTCGTCTCGTTGAGTAATCTTGTCGCTCGTCGCCATGTCATTTTTCTGATGTCGCTGTTTCAACGCTACATGTATGTCGCTTGTCGATATTTACCCTAACAGGGCCTCGTATATGGCACAGCCATCTCTTCTCCCCGATTTTCTAAAATAAGAAAAAAGGACCCCCCCCCCTCCAGTTTAGTCCACCTCGCTCAATTTCCATGCAGTAATACACCACATATGCTATATATGTTCACTGACCACCCGAGTATTTGAGGCGATGTAGCCATTCGTGTTTATATACTCGGGCCAATAATAATATGGCACTAATTCCTAGTGTAAGCTCGTCGTAATTGGTAATGTTTTTAGTAACATCTCAACCCACTATGCGGCAAGAAGCATTTTGTTCTGTTTTACTCGACTTTAAGGTCGCGGGGGACAGGTTCCGCTCGTCAGTATGGATTTATGAAAAGAGTAAGCACGAAGTGCGACGGCTGATACCGAAAATGCGCGAAATTTTCACGAACTATCTCCGTAATGTTTCTGCATCAATAAATACTAGTCTGGTAAAATACACTATTTTGCAACGCATTGTTCTTTCTGCATGAAGTGTTGACAATAGCCGGTGGATTAAAATTTAAAAAATTACCATAAATATATTTTTTGCATTCGTGTTTGCTTGGGAAGCCTTCGGAAGCGTAAAACAAGCAATTTTGTGTCCAAGAATTCAACGCGGATAGAGAATTTCATGAGTTGACACGGAAGGGAGGTAAACTAGGTGTATTGTAGATTGTCATATCTGACGCAAAATGTTTAAATAGGCTTTCAAAGGGAAGATATGAGGCTTCAAATTCTAACATGGACAATTTTACTCCTTTAAAAGCTAATAACTTTTAATTAAAGTTGAAATCAAAAAATCGGTTTCTGATATGACAAAATAGAGGTTTGGACGGATCAGTAAGTGGTAAAATCAACTTGTTTTGTGTTCTTCTCGAGGAGCAAACTTGGACACAAAATGACGTTTTACAATTTTTTAATTGCGTACATTACAGCATAACTGTAAAGCGCGATTCATTGAATAAAAATAGTACTGGCAAACTCCCATTATTCCCCAATATATCTGTCAAGTTTTAGCGAAATCGGCTTCTAAAGGCACAAGATATAAAGCTTTAAAAAGTGACTCCCCTGCCAAAATTTTGCCTTATGAATTTATTCATGGAAGGTATCCCCCGCGACCTTAATTTCCGCTTACCTCGTGCCTTCAGTAAATGGTGCCCCGAACCGCCCTGACCATGACTCTTCTTCGCTTTCGTCATCTGCTAAGGCTGCAGAAATGGAAGCAACAAGCCCCATTTTAAGGCGTTTCTTCACGACTTGTGATAAATCTTCAAACTGTCGAAGGTCTCCAGGCGAATTGCTTTGAACTTGCATTTCACACTTATCTTTAGCCAGGAGCTTAATAAGCTCAGTTTGGCATTCTTCTTTACCTCTTCCAATTTTGTCTTTTACTGGACGATCAGAGCTTCCAGTTCCTCGAGTTTCCCGTATGACATCTCCTGCGGCTGAGAGGCCACGCCAAACTGTCACGCTTCAAATCATCCGAATATTTCCAAGCATCACTCATACCTGTATCGTTCAGTTCGCTCATTGTCCTGTAATTAACGCGCTATATCCGTGGTCAAAAATTGTCGTAAAATAAATTTATTCTAAACAAAACTCGTGAATAACGTGCATCGACGGGACTAAAATAGTAACTGTTCGATATGCCGTCGCATACAAAAATAGATCATACCCAAGTAGGCCAAGCTCGAATGTAACTATCTTAAGCCGGGCTAAAAATAAAATAAAAAATGTCAAAGTATACCTCCCGTTGTGGTAGATTTTTGTCCTATAAAGGGCCTATTAAAATGAAAGGAGGTAAAACAATTTGCATTCGCAAAGAGCTTAACACACAGATCGCTCGTTTCGTTTAAAGACCTTTAATGGTTTACAAATTGTGGATTAACGTAGAAAATGACGCGACAGTGGGACTTTTTTTGGTAAGTATTTGTAACACCTTATCTAGAAAGAAGTATTTGGTAGAATTTTGGAATTAGGTGGAAAAAGTCGAGATTTACAGCACTGTAATTAGAGGTTGGTCACGTGACAGCCTGGACTGTACTACCTTCACTCCGCCTAAATCTGAGTTGTGAGCAATAATTTATGTAAATTGAAGCAATAATTCATTCAAAATGGCGCTAATTCTCGTTCGTAATTGCGTTCGAGGAACGAGAACGCAACTCCTAATTTGTGTTGCGAGTTCTGTGCATTATTGGGTGTCCTGTGCAACTGATAAGGGAAGTTTTTTCGAGATTGCTTTGGTTCGTCGTCGACACACATTTGCCTCGCTTTGAGGCGCTTGCTTACGTTTTGCCTCACTTTGACGAACTAACTAACTCACGTGGCGAGTTCATTCATCTCATCCTTGCTCACATTCTGAATTTCCATGTGCTTTTCGTACGTCCTTTTGCTTTCGAAGCTTTTTTGCAGTTTTCACCGAACTGCACGCTCACAACACGCTGGCACAACACGCTTAGTGTGTCCTAAAACATATAAAATATGCTAATCAGCGAGAATCAAATCATGGCGATGATTCGGCTGACACGAACGAGACAAACAAACGAGAATTGAGCAAGAACAGAGGGAGACATATGTACCGCCGTGACATTCGGATGGCTAGACTGAGCTTGAATCGGACCATATTCAAGCCATCCCGTTCGAAAATTTATGGCCGGACACGAGCGAGATTCAAGCCAGAAAACGAGCAAGAATCAAGCGACGAATTTTTTTCTCACTTTGATGGAGATTATGTGGATGGATCGATGGAACGCTCGCGAAACCAAACGCGGCTTATTTATTCCCGGAGACACTCCAAACTTTCCGTGATTTTTTTAGCGCGCGTGGAAAACTTGGAAATGAAGGCTGAGAGTTTGGAAAAGCTTAATCTTAATTTGGCGAGCGAAACTACAAAGAAAACGGAGAATTTGTAGAAGCACATAGTCTGTTTATATAAATACTTGTGAATTTCGCTTTCGCCAGCGTGATTACCGTTTCCACTTTTCCCAAGGGACCGCCAAGCACTTTTCTTTACCGACAACTACAACAAACTTCAAAGGATTTACACATGTAATTTGTTTTTCTGCTACCAAAGTTTCCCTACCGTCTTCATACACAGAGTAAATACAGGTTTCACTGTACACAATAACCCTTAATTTGACAATATGCCATAGACATATTCATCTATCCCAATAACCAAAAAAAAAAAAAATCCCCCCTTTCAACCGCTGAACGCACTACCCTAATCTCCGATTACTCCTAGTATTGAGGTAGAGTCTAAATGCTATAGCTCAAAAGGAGGTCGGACACCTAAATGAGAATATATATCGGAGTAACTGGTTAGCTTTCAGTTGAGGTTGGGGTTAGCAGTTTATATAGTTAACCGAGAAGCTAGGTAGTACCCTGGTACGGTAAGCTTCAAAGTGAATGCAAAGGACCGCAAACGATAATGCTGCTAACGGTATACGTAGGATCTGCGAGAGACCTAACCAGCCAAAAAATGAGGTCACAGGTTCAATCCTGAGTGGGGATTTTAGATTTTCTTTTTTACACTTAAACATTTATTGAAAATAAAATTCTAAGTGCCGACATTACATTATATAATTCTCAATAAGGTGTCGGACCTCCATCTGAGCTATAGCAGGTAGACCCTACCTATTATTAAAGTAAGATATTATACGAATGAACTTAAATTGCGATTGGAAAAGAAAAGACACTACAGTTGTAATTTTTATTGATTTGCCATCATATATAAAGCTTGAGCTACCTACGTGGAAACACGAGTTTAATTCGGTTAGCCCGATTGCATCTTGTACGAGATCACCAACAAGAAGCTGTAGCTATCAAATGATTTGATAAAAAAGCAAGGCTGATAAACTGTACGGAAATGACTATATTTGTAAAATATCCAATATTTCGAAAGGCACAGCCTTTCTTCTTCAGGGTCGTACAGATAATAACTCGTATAAGGCAAAAAACGTTACGATTTTAAATTTTAAAGGGGGCGGGGGATTAACTAATATCAAGAGAAAATAAATTCTCTTGATCATATATATAGATAGTCTGAGCCTAACAGTGAAGCTCTCTGAACGGAAAGCCGATGATAAGCTTAACTAAGGTGAAAGGTCGGAAGCACAAGAATTAAGATTGACGACCGAGCTATTTTGTTAACTTACAGGAGAATATTGGGGTTTAACCTGCATTCTTTGTCGATCCATGGGCACATTTTTGTTAGATACTATTAATAGATTTTTGACCTTATCGCTTATGCTGATCCTTGATGGTCAATTGGTGTAGTGTGTGGTTTCGCGTTCGAACGGAACGGGTTCGTGTCAGAGTAAAGTGAGTTTCATTTTGTTCTTTTGCTTTCAGGTTGCTTTCATTTCTCTTCTGTATATTATTTCTACGTTATTCTAATACAGTGATTCGCTTGTCAAAAATGGCGATTTTACTTTAAAGTACCAGTTGCGATGATTTGCTTCTTTGTTTAAATTTTTCTGTAGGGGGCACTGTTAGGTTTACTAACTACGATTAAACGGTCACTACAATTTGTCTCATGGTGGAGTTTTATTGCTCTGAACTAAGAAAATAGGATCAGAGAAATTATCAGAAAAAATGTGACTGTAGGCTTTGACTCCACCAAGAAGGAGCCCTCAGCATACGAAAATATTGGCCTTAAAAAAAACGTACCCTGGGTGCCCTTTTCTCGCGCTCTCATCTCTCTCATAAAATTGTCTTATTTTCTTTTGCTTTCTCTTTTTTTCTGTATATTATTTCTACATTATTTTAATGCAGGCATTCAATTGTGAAAGGTCGAGACGTCACTTTAATTTGCGATAATTTGTTAATTTTTTAATTTAAATTTTGTATAGCGGTCACTGTCAGGTATTAAACGCTGACTACAATCTGTCGTATGTTGGATTTTTACTATTAAACGTGTATAAGGTACCTCGCACTTGCCAAGACAGCGGTTGCTCTGAACTCAGAAAAGAGGATCAGAGAAATTTTTATTATCAGAGAAAATGCAAAAAGAAAAACTGTCCAGGCCATTATGGATATGTTAATCATCGTTTTAACCCTTTCGTTGTCAAATTTCTTTGGGATCCTGAAGCAGTTTTGAGGGCTAGGCAATCTGTAGAATTTCGTGACTGCATATAAAAAGCTCACATAAAAATATATGCTGTTTCAAATCACCGTGGGCTCGAGTTTTCATTGTGACGTCAGTATTCGGCCGTTGCTCGCTCGATTAGCGATCACACGGACTCGAATGTGGTAAGAATTTGGTTTATAAGTGCTTTTTCGAGTCATTTTTCACTGCAGAAACCCCCAGGCTGGCATCATTAAGCTGGAATGGTGGGTAGAGGCAAACGTCTGAAAGAAACCAGAGGTGAGAGATGATTTGTCGATGACTGGAGCGCCAAAAGTATTTGTAGCAAAACATGGCGGTCCGTGAGTGAGGTTGTCTCTCTGGCCCTTCTGTGGTTGGATTTCGAGACCTACCAAGGCGATTTGGACGACTTTTGACTTCTAAAAAATGCGATCGACACTTATAAAAAATATATCAAACAGAGGTAGGTAGACTTGCATGCCGCCGGTATGGTTGTATTACCCAGAATTCCTTTCGGTCGTGCTTAAGGATATTATAAGTTTGCAAGAATAGCTCTGATTGAATGATAATTGCCCAGTCTGCTGAAATTTTGATGGAAATTTTTCTTAGTGAATGCAGAGGAATAGGTTGGAAGTTTGCTGCAAATGTACATTTTTGGATTTAGAGTTACTTTTTCATTAAAAAAAATAGATGCAAAGATGTGTGTTTTTTGTTGTTTTCCTGGGAAGTAGAAAACGGGCATTTCTGGATTTGTTGCCGAATGAACAACCATATGCAGCGGAAATCCATAGTTGTAGTCAAATAGTTGGACGTTAAAGCTATGAAACTTGTCGCTTTGCCCTGACAAGGGATCATTACTATCATTTGTGTAGATATGTGAAAGCTGCAGATTTTTAAATCACTACTAGTGTTTTACGGACGAATTTGTCCGTTTGCCAACTAAAGGGTTAATTAAGAACAGCAATCGTATAGTTTACGGTCAAGTTGAATTTCCTATTAAATAAAACCTTACGGTGAAATTTTCAAACAACAATACAACTTATTAGTTCGATTCTTCTATTCAGAAATTATTTTAACCTTAAATCCGCTTGTCTCAATAAACGTGTCAATCACTTTGGCCCCATTTATATGGTCTCGGGTAAGACAACCCTCCCCCGAGTTACCCCGGGCGAGCTAACTTTTCACACATTTCTTTTAGAGCTTTTTATCATATGTTTATCATATAAACACTTTGCTCCCCACCCCTACCCGGGACTTGATAACTAATTTACTGGATCGGGAGTTCGCCAGTAAATTAAATGCTCCGTAAAGTTGTCTCGGGTACCGGGACAAGTGGACAACCCTTCTCCCCCTATAAATGGGGCCTTTCTCATCTTTGATATCATACTTATTTCTAAAACATCACGAATACAAAAATTTTCCTATATGTTCATAAAAACGTATTTTGTACTAATCATTAAACTTAAAAGCTCAAAATTCTAATAACCCAAACCTATTTTTAACAATGATATTTCTTTGTTTCCTTTCTTTTTAAAAGTTATAGAAATTCAGTAAATATTTCTATTATCAATTTTAAAAATCATACACATTCCTCAAATTACAAAATTTAGATACATAGTTTACTACTAGCTCAGTTTTTAGACCTGTTCTCCAAGAAGTGAAATTATAAGCAAAATAATACAGGTAGTAAAAAAGCCAAAAACGTGCCAACCAATTTAATTACTTTGTGCTACGAATTTCCGTAACAGATGTATTGCAACCGCAGTGACATGTATTCCACTATTTGTTTAAGATCAATTCAAAAGACGTATGCTTATTAGTTCATTCCGTTGACATCCGGTTGTAAGCGTAAGCGAGAGAAATCCTTTCTCCGCTCGCGATCCGGCAAAACTCGACGTCTATACGTCGAATCCTTCTTTAGTCTGTTCTTTTTTTTTTACGGCACATACATTGGAACAATATGACTACTTTTCTCGACAACACAAAGTTGGCCAAACTGAAGTGTCAGCCCATCGAGAATGATCCACAAACGCCCCCCTTGAGACACTCACGCTCATTAATACAGGCAGTATTGACATCGACGGCCGTGAATGTTTTCTGAAACTGGTAACTGAAAGTGGTATGGAAATAACAGTGGGAACTTAAGGAGTGCATTGAGCAACAACTTTATCGTGATAGCATTGTAAGTACTATCATAGATATGTTTAATCAGCAACGGGACGCGAAAATTTGGTCGTATTAACGGGTTGGCCATGTTAATGACGTTCGCCTAATTCAAGCTGTGCAACATCGTAGCGTACCATCCTCCTTTTCCTTTTCGTTGAATCTCATCGCGGATGACAAGGGCCAGTTATAGTTTTATAGTTCATGTACCTTACATATATTATTGGATGAGGGACCATCAGGGGGTTTAGCGTGAAACGTGATCGTGTGTTTTGATTTAATGGTGGATAGGGCCCGGGGATAAGGCTATTTATAATTCAACACATTGATACACTGCCCAAATATGGTCAAAAAGTTATCGATGTACGTTATGTCCACATGACGTACAACCAGCGATGGCGGTAAATTTCGCATTTTGAAGGAAACTGAAAATGACTGCTGTCTGCAATTTCGTGTTTTTGGGCGAGAAAGTGCGTGAAGTACTAGTTAAAAAAAGGAAAAGAAAGAAAAAAAGAGAAGAAAAGAGAAAAAATATTGTTCACATGATTAGACAAAAAAGGCGCGAAATTTTCGCGTTGTCGCGTAGCTGAATGAAAGCTGGTTCAAACGGTTGACCAAAGTTTAACCGCTCGACAAGGAGTGAATGAAGGAGCACAATTTTCGGAAAATTCCTTTAGTAATCACCTCTGGAATATGATATAGACTTGATGCTTCCTCAGAAAAGTTTCTGATCTCGTCATTACGGCTGTAGGAGCTAAAAAAACGAGCAAGTTTGTAAACAACATTGATCGACTCAGCTCGTACTTCGATGTTTGAAAATTTGGTGCTGATGGAAGGGACTAAAAAGCCAAATCAACTACAGGTACGATGTTTTAACCGTTTCTTGTATCCTTTAGCTGTGAATTTTTGTAAGACATAAGCCGGCTTACTGTCCACGCTGCAGTTCTTTCCGACTTTTCGCCGCTATGTTTAGGTACGTAGCCGTGTGTTTGCTCAATTTGTTTTGATTCCGAATTGAACTTTTTAAGATACGAAACACTTGTAACTAAGACATTCTATGCCATTTTACTGTGTTTTAATTCGTGTAGTCACTACTCTGTCCCGTTCTTTAAGTAGACGAAAGCTCTTCGTAGAAACTCTCAACTGATTGTGTACGCTAAATTAAGCTTAAGCTTAAGTTAATTTTAGCTTGGCAAAAGTTTCGGCATTCGCTGCTTTTTGTTTAAGAAATGGTGCGAGGTAAAATATTGTTATAAGCCTTTTTACTTAATGAAAGATTGTATATCTCGATGACTTTTTTCTAGAAACTGTGATTTGTTATCAATGTGTTGAATTTATAAAACAGTTCAAGTGTTCAAGCTTGCGCAATATTGACAAAGGCGCCACTTTCATTCATGAACTGTGTGATGTTGCAAGTTTCGCGCGGTAAAACATCTGTACGCTTTTTTTAAAATAAAAGGCTTGTCGGCGATATTTTTTCTTCAAGCTGTGCTTTGTTATCAATGTGTTGAATTATAAAACTATTATAGCACTCAAGCTTGCGTGATATCGCCTAATTTTAGCCGACGAGGCCGTATATTAGGCGATATCACGCGCGCTTTCGCGCTATAATAGTTAAATATCCACCGGTCTGTCCACCGGATAAATCACTATCCAGTGGATAAGCATTAGCAAAACCAATTGTGTTATCCACTGCATAGTGATTTATTCGGTGGATAGCGCTATCCACCGTTTCAACAACCGGGGCGGCCTGTCGTCTGTTATAAAAAAAAAAGATATATAACCCGTGAACTGTGAATCTATGTTTGCTGTGATATGTGAAATTTAACAATAAGTTTTCGATATTTGCTATACTGATAGTAAACCCGCATTTTTCCGTGATGTTTGTTCGCTTTCAAATGAAAACATGGACACTAATGTTTGACATAAATAACTAAAAAAGACAATCTGAAGGTTTTAATCGCAAGGACTCGTTCAAGGTGGCTCGACTGGGTTTTTGAGTGATGATACCGTTTATCTTTGAGAAACTTGTGTACCACCACAAACGATCCAACGGAAAATCGATTACCACAGCTGTACTAGAGAAAGATTAAAGTTTCAGATGAGGTAAGTTTTATGGAAATCGGAGCTGCCATAGCAACGTTATGACGTCATTCGCTGTTTTACATAATACCGAATTACTTGTCATCAAGAGATAATTTTGGAAAACGCTCTCTGGATCTTCGACCTGACGTACTTGTCCTAAGATCTACAAAATTTTACAAATTTCTATGGAAGCGTTTTCGAGAAAATTTCGAGTGAAGTTTTAAGGTGTTAAAATACAACAAAAACAAAACAATTTTGAAATGTTATTAAAACTTATGTTTACAAGGCTTGATGAAATAATATTTTGGTCTTAAATCAATTTTATACCATCCAAATACCTTAGGTGAAAATCTCAAGGAAATCGCTGCATTTGAATTTCAGAAATATTGGCTTGAATATGAACTGGCCTGGAGTGTTATTTCGCGTTTTTATCAAAAATTGACCCTACACTTATTAAAATGGTCCCGAATTTAAAAGCGATAGATGAATTTTGTTTAAACATAGTCCTCATAAAGATCAATTAACGTCATAACGTTGCTTTGGCAACTCCGATTTCCATAAAACTTACCTCATCTGAAACTTTAATCTTTCTCTAGTACAGCTGTGGTAATCAATTTTCCATTGGATCGTTTGTGGTGGTACACAAGTTTCTCAAAGTTAAAATGTATCGTCACTCAAAAACCTAGTCGAGCCACCTTAATGGTCATGGTCTTCATTGTCTTTCCATTTGCGAAATTTTCTTGTCTCTTTCGTTGCCGTTTTTAATAATATTCAGGTAAAGCATTTTAAACTTTAATATCATCTTATGACCCAATCCTGAATTGTTTTGTCCAGTGTACTATGCGTATTTTTGTGATTGAAATAAAAAATTGATACAACATTCACAATTTTTAATTTAAAACAGCGCATTATCTGTTCCATTTGTGCTTCCTAAAGGAACAAAGGTGAATCCTCTTTTAATTATGCCGATTATCTAAGAGGGGCTGTAAATAGTACGACAGTACTACTCTATTTCCCTGGTTTACAAAAAAGGACATTATCTTAAGGTGGCTCGACTGGAAAACGCTCTCTGGATCTTCGACCTGACGTACTTGTCCTAAGGTCTACAAAATTTTACAAATTTCCATGGAAGCGTTTTCGAGAAAATTTCGAGTGAAGTTTTAAGGTGTTAAAATACAACAAAAACAAAACAATTTTGAAATGTTATTAAAACTGTTATGTCTACAAGGGTGGATGAAATAATATTTTGGTCTTAAATGAATTTTATACCATCCAAATACCCTGAGTGAAAATCTCTGCGAAATCGCTCCATTTGAATTTTATAAACGTTGGCTTGAATATGAACTGGTCTGGAGTGTTATTTCGCGTTTTTATCAAAAATTGACCCTACACTTATTAAAATGGTCTCGAATTTAAAAGCGATAGATGAATTTTGTTAAAACTTAGTCCTCATAAAGATCAATTAATATTCAACATAACTGCCAAGTTTCAGATTCATTGAAACGTTCTAAGGCTGTAAATATTTAGCGCCAACTCAGGAAATTATCCCGAAATGCCTTTAAATCAAAGGCTCCTTAGAGCCAACCCGTGAATAAGAAATGCTAACGAAGAAGAAGGAAAAAAAAAAAGAAGAAAAAAAAAAGAAAGGAGGGCACGAGCGAAACTTGAACCTGGGACCTTTCGGCTGTCGTTCCCCGCTGTGCACCATTCGGCCACCGTGATCACTAGCTTCAGAAACAGGATAAATTTAATTTCTTCAAGGTAGATACGCATCAAAACGCGTGTCTCGGTTGAAAAATCCTTTTAGATCGATTTTAACGTTGCATTAAAGACTCCAAATGCGAAATATCTTTAACCCTTTGAGGACGGTCCCGGCCAAAATCGTTCTTAGAGGAACGATAAGACTCCACTGCTTTAAAAAATTGCAACTTTCTCAATCGCGCGAACATTTGCAGTTGTGAGCATTGACTAGAAAGTCCTTCAAATTGAGACACCCAATAAACACAAAAAAGTCAGCGATTTTCGCAGAATATCAGCGTTTGAATTTGGAGAAGAACAAAAATGACCGTTTTTAACGTCATAGAAAAACAACAAAAATCACGTTTTTGCCTTCAATTTTTTTTATTAAAATCATCGTTGCAAACTCAAAAGTCAACATTCACAGCAAAATTCAGTCCTAGTACTACCTTTGAAGTGATTTTTTTGCTCTTATTCGTTGCCGGGCCGAGCTACAGCCTCTCGTTCTAGTGCATCCTGGCCTTGCCTCGATTTTCAACATCACGACCGCACTGCATGCTGGGAAATAGCTAGAATTTTTGACAGGGTTCGTTCCGTCCCCCACATATTTCATATTTATACTAAGTCCACAGCCACTCCGACCTACCACCGAAATTTCGCGCTTGTTGTGTTCTTCAGTGGTCGCAACTTCCAAAATATGCCGTGGCAGGTCGAGAAATTCATCCAGAATCCAGTCCCAAAGCTACTTCGTTTTGTGGCGGCCATTTTTCCAGTTCAACGAGCAACGAGCCAAATTTGTAAACGAAGTACAACACCTAACTCGCTTCATTGAGAAAGTGGACTCTTAGCTACCTTCACGCTTAATGATGCTCATCAGGCAGCTACTAAAGATGAAAAATGGCTGTAAACATACCAAAAATCGCATACAAACCATATTTGCGCTGTTCTTATCGCTTAACGAAGCAAAAACACTACGTCAGAATGACGTTTCTTGTAAACTCGAGCCTTCAGTGTTTTAGAACAGCAGCACTTTCCATGGTAACCCCAAATATGGAGTCACGAAATCCTATGGCTCGTTTATATGCAGAAAATCACTCAAAAACGTAAAAAGTCACCGTCGTCAATGGGTTAAGCTTATTGTTGTTTATATTCGTTTACCACAATTTAGTTATTGTTATCGTTGGATTCACGTTATTCTTGTTACAAAATGCATTTGTAACATACATTACGTCACTAAGTTTACCGCTGATGGAAGGAGTGAGTGAGTGAGCGAGTGAGCGAGTGCTCATTTGCATATCTATCTCCGTTACCGATAACCCGTTCATTACGCATGCGCGTATTCACGGGTTAAAAAAGGAGATTTAAACAATCCTTTCTACAAACAGAAGCGTAGTTCCAAAAGATTTGTCCCACAAACAGAGCAAAAAGCAGAGAGAAAACATTTATCGACAAGAAATCATGAAAAAAGTTCTTGAACGTAATGTATCAAAGCTGGTATAGCGGTAAGCGGTGCACTTACCGGAAAAAAGAGTTTACTAATAAGATAAAAATACTTCAAAAGGATCGAAAAGGCTTTTTACGACAGGTGGTACATAAACCCTTTGAAAAGCGTATCTGAAGATGAAGAAAAACAACAGCAAAGCACATTTGGGTGCGAAAAAGACCGAGAAAAACCGGGTCCCTCGTGCCAGCGCCGAATTTTTTGCTTGCCTACTGCTTCACAGAATATATGTAAATGTAGAAATTAGTTCAAGGGCTGTCCATTGCCAGCTCTATCAAATTAAAGAGCCATAGGACGATTTTCGTTGCAGGTTTCAAATAAATTCTGCAGCGAAGTAAACTCAAATGTAGATATTTGCTACCATATGTCGAATTTTTAACGCTAAAACGGATGCGGTCGCACGCGCGTTTTCCCACCTTTTTGCTGGTCTGAACGTTAACATTCATGTATTTTAAGAATTTTCCATGTGTGAAATTTTCTTATCTCTTATGCTTATGTTGTCGTTTTTAAAGGAATTTAGGTAAAGCATTTGAAACTACAGAAAACCAGCCAATCGATGATTCAAATCGACAATAAAAATTGTTATATTACTTATATTTTCACTTGTGGCATGTTTTTCTAGATAACAGTGGGAAAAATGGGAATTTCGACTTTGGACGTAGTCATTTGTCTCTTAGCTGCAAGGACAACCGTGAATACAGAATATTTAAGGTAGGTTTTATTCTCAACTGAACTAATATGCAAATATTCTTTAGCATATATATCAGCTTTAAACTTAAAACTGGGAAGATAACTGAAAAGATCTAGCTGGATTTTTGAAACTGAACCATGTCTTTTTTTTTTTGTCGTTCAAAACCTATGTCTTACGTTCACAAAATAACAACAAAAGATTGCTGCTAGTCTTTTTTTTCTCCCACTCTCGCTCCCTTTTCCTTCTCTATATCTTGTCTGTGATTTTTGGGCTATTCGGGGTCATTCAAAGTCTTGTTGGAGCCTATTGTAGTGAAATCGCTGTAATTTTCATCAGCCACGTTTTTAAAAATTCAGCGATATATGCTTTAAACTTAAACTGGGAACAGACTGAAACAGGAACTGAAAAGAAGCTTTTGCATAGTTAAATACATGTAGATGGCATTTATTCTAAAACTTGACTTGATAAATACGTACTGTCAGGTTATAACAAAGCTGTTTGTTGAATGTCAAAAGGTGAATGCAGATATTTTAAAAAATGTTAAAGAAATATTCGGATTTCCGCTATTTGAGTTACAATGACGAAACAATTGTTTGGATTTATGTTATGGTTATCACTCTTTTAGGTCAATAGTTACGGTTTACTTAAAAAATATACATATTTTACGATGAAAACGAGAGGCCGAGTGTCGAACGCGATTGAATTTCAATTAATGTTGACATTAAAAATAATCAGATGTTGAGTTCTATTTGTGGAGTTTAATTGCCATACTTGTCAAGAAGAAGGGTTAAGTTGCATCAGAAAGGTCAATTGAAATAATATATACAGGTATATCTATTTTTATCTCCTGTAAGCTAATGTTTAACTTACAGGAGTATATAGTATATCCAACATGCATTCTTCTTGCATATTTCGCATTTTTGTTAGGAAAAGTTTTGTTAGATACAATTAATAGACATTTTAGTGAATCTGTGGGACATTCTTGTTTAATTTTTTTAGCAAAATTTCTCGCATTTTTGTTAGATACTATCGACAGAACACAAAAGTCGAGTAGCATATTTTTTGAAAGCAGTTTATAGCGAGCGAACGTTTGTGGCCTGACAAAGCGATATATTCATAGGTTGATTTAGTTAACTGAGATTTTAGAGAACCTTCGAAGAGAGAGCAATTTATTAGACCGTATTTTATCAAAAATTCAAGCTCTCGTTATTTTGTTTATTCTGAATTAGAGTGATTCATTTGTAGCGCACGTTTGTGGCCTGACAAAGCCACATATTCATAGCTTGATTCAGTGAACTAAAACTTCAGACAACGTTCCAAGAAAGAGAGCAATTTATTTGGCTGTATTTTATCAAAAATTCAAGCTCTCGGCTATATACTTCATGGTGGTTTTAATTTATGCACGTCAAAGAATCCGGCACTTACTTAGGGCTAAAAACTCATTTTAAAATGGTTAGCTTTTATTTACTGTTATGGATATAACTACCAATTACAGTAAATAACAGCTAACCATTTTAAAATTAGTTTTTAGGATCCCTATATGATAGGATCCCTATATGGTGTGTTACAATGAAGTATATACCGAATAAACGAAAGTTCTTGAGACATAAAACCTTAAACCGCTTATCTCAATAAAGGTTAATATATATATACCTGGATTTTTGAAAACGATATCGCCCTAAGTAAGCGTTTGTGAGCTTTCTTGGCCTTGTTTTTAATATAAAAATATAAATATAATAGACTGTTGCTAGTCTTTTTTTTTTTCGCTCGCTCTTGCTCCCTTTTCCTCTTCTCTCTCTTCTCTGTGATTTTCGGGCTGATCGGGCTCATAAAAACCCTTGTTTGGGCTAGTTGCAGTGAAATTGCGTAAATTTTCGTTGAACACGTTTTGAAAAATCCAGAAAAAAATATATATATATATCTAAAAAAAAATAAATAAAAAATAATATATATATAGAGGTTTTGCACGACAGCCATGTTGCATGGCAGGAACAATGAAAATGTTTTGCATTAGAAAGAACATTCTTTCCCATAGGGAAAAGAATCTATTGTTCCTGCCATGCAACATGGCTGCCGTGCAAAACCTCTATATACATATATATATAGTTAAAGTGAGAACAGAAATTTTCACAACAAAGATTATGAGTGAAAAAGTGCCTCAGCCGGGAGTTGAACCCGAGTCTCCTGATGACCGGACAGATGCCTTAACCACTAGGCCACTGAGACAACCACACTTACACAAACACAAACAACACATTTATGGCTTCATAGTGGAAAGCTCTTGGGAGACATTTACACAAATTCTGCAATTAGGATCGCGTCACTTTACCCAGTCGTTCAGCGATTCACAGTCCACTCCCCAAGGAAATTAAATTACAAATTAGTGTGGGAAGGGAGATATGGACAACTAATTGCCTCATAATCTTTGGATCACCAACCTATTCTCGTTAGGAAGGCGATTCAAAGCGATTTCTGAAATATATACATAGACAGTTAAAGTGAGAACAGAAATTATATATATATATATAATATATATATATATATATTATATATAATAATAATAATTTGTGGTTGTCGTCACTTGGACAGAGAGTGCTCGACACAAATAGTAGAGCAGGAATATATTTTTCACACGATGTGATGTTACAAAACAGTAACTCGAGTTTCACGCTCGGTGGCGATCATCAGACTGATGATGATCTGATGATCGCCACCGAGCGTGAAACTCGAGTTACTGTTTTGTAACATCACATCATGTGAAAAAAAATATATATATATTTATATATATACAGCAGTTTGCAAAAATTTTGAACCCCCCAAAATATATCATTATATCCAGATATATAGCATTGTAAGAGAGCAGGGATATAATGATATATTTTTGGTGGGTTCAAAATTTTTGCAAACTGCTGTACATAAATCTATATATATATATATATATATATATATATATATATATATATATATATATATATATATAAAGAAAAATAGATATATTGATAGATAAATAGATAGGCTGAGCCTAACAGCGTCGCTCTTTGAACAGAAAGCCGATAATAAGCTTAAAGGGACTTTAACTTTAACTTTAACTTTAATTAACATAATTGCCTTTAGCAAGCTAATCCGGCAATGGGCGGTCAGAACACGGAAGCTCATGACATTAACAGCGAAGGAAAAACAAAAAAAAATCGTCAATACGTGAAATTGTTACAAATACTTAAATGAAACGCAGCAACAGAGTCAGCACATACAAAAGCTGGAGACAAAGCGTTCCAAGCGGGAACAGTTCTTACAAAAAAAGAAAACTTGTGGGCGTTAACATTAGATGAATAACGTTGGTATTGGAATGGGTGCTGTACACTAGCTCGTGTCAAGTAGGGACAGACCACCGCGCGAAGATCATCCGGGAAAGATATCCGTACATTTCCTGTCTTGATCTTAAAAAACAATGTCAAATCAATGATCTTCCTTCGTGTCTCAAGATCTTGCCACCCCAAGTTAGATAACATTGTATTAACGCTGCTGGTACGACGGTAGTCGTTACAAACAATGCGCGCCGCCCGACGCTGAACAGATTCAACACACTTGATGTCTTTTTGTGTATATGGACTCCAGGCGACGGAGCCGTACTCGCATACTGGACGGACCAGGGTCAAATAGGCCCGTTCCTTGACAACAGCGCTACAAGACGCTAAGTTTCTTTGGAGTACGTGACACTGTCACGGATTCGCATGCGCGGCCCAGGCTCACTTCCGGTCTACTTAAAACATTTGGCCGACATTATGGATGTTGGAATCGGTGGCAGAAAATGCTCATTTTCAGCATCATATGCAATTGTTTAAAAAAACCTCTTTTATGGTGGAAGGGAAAGAGTTCTTTAACTGTGTCTGAAAAAATCACTGATCGGATGGATTTTTGGGACGCAAATTGCCTCCGAGTGGAAGTCCATCTCAAACCGAGTGTTTTGCCTTGACTCCGTGACTCTTATGGAGGGAAAACAGTGGCGACAAATAAAACCCCAAAGGACAAAGGAATACGCCAGAGACGAGTTTTATAGTGTTGCTTCATTGAATTAATGTCTAAATTTCGTTTTATTTTCTGTTCGAAATCTACACTGTGTTATTTTTCCCCATACGTCTTATAAAGCGCTCAAATTTCCAACGGCCGCCATATAATACCGCTTTCATCGAAAGGTCACGACCCGACTCACACACCGCAAATAATTTAAAATCCTTTGCTTTCCGTGACGTGAGCAATATTCCAGCGACAACAAGTGCACCGTGAAGACAGAATCGGAGCAAGTTTCGTACTGGAGCCTGCGATGAATTTCGCTTCATGCCATGACTTAGAAATTGTATCCTCGAAATAAGCACGTTTATGGGATTTCTACCACTCTTTCATTGCTCTTTTCGGTATACCAAATATCCGTTTCCGTCCCGAGTTTCTTCGTTTTCCACCGTGACCGCGCCACTAGTCGACGCCATTTTGAAATTGACAGTTCAACTTGAAAAATTTAGGCTAAACTTTTCAAGTTTCGATTCGAAAAACTGGCGCATACGCCCCTCGTGACAGTGTCCCTTTAACTAAGGTGAAAGGTCGGAAGCACAAGAATTAAGATTGACGGCGCGAACAAGTCACGGGGACTACAACTCGCCCTACCCTCCCTCCCTCCCTCACGTTGCCTCTCTAGCACTTCGTGCTTCTCGCTGTCTTTAACTCGACAGGGAGGACTTTCCCATAACTTAATGCCAATGAGGCATTGCTTCGTTATTTACGGTTATTAACATTTACTTTGTCAGTTCAGCTTATGCTGTTATAGTATCATATTTAATCCCCGCCCCATTTCAAATTTAAAATTGTAACGTTTTTTGCCTTATATGAGTTATTAATATCTGTAAGACCCTGAAGAAGAAAGCTGTGCCTTTCGAAATATTGGATATTTTACAAATATAGTCGTTTCCGTTCCGTTTATCAGCCCTGCTTTTTTATCAAATCGTTTCAATAGCTGATTAGATCCTTTACTACAGGATCCGGTGCTTCTATTTCGTTACAGTGGTCTTTGCAAATACAGTTACTTGCAGCTATCAAGCAGGGATAAACAATGTGGATAACGTGATAAACAGAGGCCTATAAAAGCAATATTTCACCGTTGCATAAGGAGCTCTATAAGGGCTCGATTCTCTTACCTGTACAAGGTCCAAATAAAGGGATAAACATGCAGCAAAGAAGAAAGGTCACGTGGTATAACATCATGATGATAGCACTTACATCATTCACAATTAACTTCATGATTGGATCTGAAGAACACACAATGACACAAAGTCAATGAATCACTATCTTTCATCATAAGGTAAATATTGGCTCTGCCCTCCCGATAGCTTTATACCGGAACTTGACTGCTAATAGATTTGTATTTACCAAACAATATTTCTAAACCTTTGTCCTTGAAAAAGTTTGTCTTATATTTTCATTTTATCCTGTTTCAAAGGATTTGTTGTTCCAAATTTAGTTGCGCAAACATTTCTTGGTAAATTAAGACGAGGATTAGTTTCATCAATCGTGCTTTAAAATAGCTGGGTCCAGCGCAACGTGACAAAATAGCGGGAAATACATTCACGGCCATCAAATCATTTCAGATCCTGTCATTTCTGAGAGAAAAGCTAGAGAAGCTTAAAACCTTTCCTACATAAAAACCTACATGCCAATAATGGCGAAATTAACAAACCAACCGCCAGACAAAAAGGACGCTAAAATTAAAGAGGTCAAATTTTACAACAGAAAACACCGCGGGAAAGCACAACAGACAGACTTGACCTCTTGTCCATTTTAAAGGTTTACCCACTCAACACTAAAATCCTCCATAACAGACATAAACATGACACTAAATGTACTGTAACACTGAAAACATATAAAAAGAGCAAATGACATTAAAAACACGAGGTAAGAGTCGTGCAGTCCTGTCACTCCCATTTTACACTTTATTTCACAATCAACTTTATAATTATTAGAGGTCTTATTACGCAGTCAAGAGAGTTTATCGATAGATTTTATCACACTTTTCAAACAAAAACTTACACTTTACACGTATCAACTTTGCTCGATTCCATTTCTGATGAAATAACGGCAAAAAAGCGTTATTCTCTACTCTAAATCGACGTTTTTGACGAAGAAGCAACTTTATACCGTACATTTGCAATGTACGCCTCCTGGCGATCCCAGAATCCTTCGCGCAAAACACAGGTATCCGATTACTGGACGTGACCGATGTATATTTAGTTTTAGCACTAGGATGCTTGAAAATAAATCAGCCCTCTCTCTTTTAGGGAGGAAGAAACAGTTGAACTAAAACTACTCGCTGGAATCGCTTCGAATCGACCACAAAACCACTCAAGACACAAGTAAACACACAAAGAAGTTCAGGTGAGCCAGTTTTATTCAAATATCGTTCCTAATTATACGCTCAAATTCGAAGTGAATTTTCCCCATACAAATCCTTAGGGGATCGTATATTCTAGAGATATATAGTCAGACAAATTTGGGGACATGCTTACACTTAGACAGATCCCAAATTGATCGCTATTACGCAACAGTTACCTGTAAACATCACTTGAGCTTGTGCCACCTGTGTTTAAAATAGCGCGAATCCTTTTTTCAAGTGACGTTTTCCTTGGCGTTGCCGTCCCCGTTGCGTAAGCTCCCTAATTTCGAGATCTTGTAGCTCCTCAAGCTTTTTCTCCACATCTTTGCGAACATGAATTGGCACGCGGCGCTGCGGTTGGGCGACTGGTGTGACTGCTGGGTCAATGTGTATCTTTAACTGATAATCGTTACGTTTGTTGACACCATTTAACAGTCGCTTAAAGAGACCCCACTGTTATCTGGTTAATGGCATGCGGGTATTCCGGTCCAACTCTGAGCAAACCAAGCGCCATAGCCGTTTTCTTTCCCAGACGAGACCCCGCGTGTAAATTTTCAACTACCACAAAGTCGGCTTGTGTATAAAATTCAGGTGTTGACACGTTTGTGTGGAATGTTCCTTTGACAGGAAGCGGCGTTTCCGATCCATATGGGTAAATCTTGACATAAATAGACGTTCAGAGGGCAATTCCTTTCGCTGACAGTTTTAATATTGAATATAGAACCGTCCAGCACATTTACGCTGGCTCCGGAGTCGATAATAACAGGAATTAACGTATCTTCCACAGTTATCGGAACAGTTTTGTCTTTCGTTTTGCTGCTCCCAATAGCAAAATTCCATCACAGGCGGCCCAAGCTCACTATCGGATAACCGGGACGTGACCCTTGCTTTATGAGCGGTATTGTGTTACAAAGATTTGATTTATAAAGGTTTGCATGGGAATGCAACGTTTTTGTTTTAAAACTTAAAAATTCGAATGTTTTGTGAATAAAATTGACTTACCCTGTTGCTGTGTTGTATTCTTTGTTATTTGCCTGCTCTTCGGTGCGATTTAACGCGATTTCGGAGAGTTGTCGTTATTTCGGCCTTTTTCTTCTCAAGCCCGCTTCTAGTCAACCACAAAGGTCAACCACAAAGGTCAAGACTAAACTGCTTATTCGTTGCTATTACGTGCCCTACAAGTTATTTGCCGACCTTGCAAATCTATTGTTATATCGACAATACGTGCTCATAAACTCGGCTATTCTGCTGGTTGATTGTTTTATAAGTTTTTAGATGTTGATTGTTAGAAGTTTTCAATTTAAACTGTTAGACGATATTACATTCACTAATACGCGACTAGCTAAAATAGGTTATGTTTCACACGATAATTGTACATTTTGCGAAGTTGAATCAGAAACGGTGTATCACTTATTTTATCAATGTTCTTTGACATACCTCTTTTGGAAAAACTTTAAAAAAATTCAGGTTCGTACTTTCAGGCCAACGTGAGGAACTTACGCTCGAGACGCATTCATTGAATACGTGAATTGTTGAATTATTTTTTAATCCTTGCAAAATTGCACATTTGGTTATAAGCCGGAAACATTCCAAAATTCCAAATTTTGATGTGAACAGGCGGAGTGCAATCATAAAGTGGAAATTTATGGCGCTGAGCTGAGAACTGTTCTCAGATTTATGACTAGAAATAGTTTTCACTATAGCTGCCCCCGTCTTTGAATTGTTTCAAAAAACGCATCTGTTGTAAATAAATTCTGAACACAGGTTTTGGAATTTCTTGTATTTATGTGCGGAGTTCAATTTAACATCTGTGAAAATCATATCATGATAGGAAAAGGTATTTCCTTGTATTACAACAGTGTCCTTGTATAACAACAATGTATAAAAATAAACTGTAACTATTTATTTAACTGATTTGTTGGCAATGTGTTGATCGCAAATGGTTGATAGACTATGTTGTAATGGGGTAACTCTCAAATAAAGCAAGGACCACTTGGACAAACAGCAAGGCGAAGTGAAGCCGGATCTTGGAGTAGATCAGGATCAGCAGTAGTATTGAATAAAACTTAAAACTGAATGCAAGGCTGATCGGACAGCTATAAAGGGTATTTTATTGCCCAATATTTCGGTTAGGCAAAACTAACCTTCATCAGGGGCTACAAAGAGCTAAGTAAAAATGGAATAAAACGGTTACAAGATATAAAATGATTCAAATGAAAGATTAAATATGATTGGTTAACAAAAATAAACAGTAGAAACGTTTACAAAAGCTACTATAAAAATAGAAATATATTAAGTTTCATCGCGTCTGTTCATCCCATAGGGTTCAAGAGTCTTGCCCTTGGAAATTAAAAATCCTTCTCTGGCCTTACGAATGGCGTCTCTGTCAGAGTTAATGAGTTCAAGGGGAATGAGTTCTATGTCATTGATTGAATGGCCAGGAAGAGTAAAGTGATCTGAAACGGCGGTAGGCTGATGAATGTGATGTTGGTTAATGGCTTTTTCGATTGCGCGTCTGTGTTCGCCAAATCTGTCGCTGAGATGTCGTTTAGTCTCTCCTATGTATTGTACTTTGCATCTGCAGCACTGTATCATATATATGAGATTCGTAGATGAGCAAGAGATGTGGTGTCGTATTCGTTGTTGTTCGTTTGTAGAGAAAAAGGTGTAAAACGTGGTTCCCTCTGAGATAAAAGGACACGTTTTGCACCTATTTCTGTTACAGCGGAAAGCTCCTGGTGTTTGGGGGGGTGGTCTGCGGTGTTTGGCTCTGACTAAAATGTCACGGAGGTTGTTGCATCGGCGGTACGATATGAGAGGAGGAGAAGGGAATGCTTCTTTGCATCGTTGTGAAGAACGAAGAATGTTCAGATTGTTGAAAATGGTTCGACGTATGTTCGGAATGGCTGGATTAAATGTTACTACAAATGGGATTCTGTTAGACTCTTTTCTCTTAGATGTTTCGAGGGCTTCGCTGCGAGGAATCAGACGTACTTTCTCTATTTCTTCTTTAATAAAAAGGTGTTTATATCCTCTCTTGATTAAATGGGATGTGAGTGCGTTCGAACGAGTGTTAAAGTACTCATCCGTAGAACAAATTCTTCTCAATCGTAAGGCCATGCTAAACGGGATGGATTGTTTGGTGTGAGAGGGGTGGCAGGATGATTTAAGGAGATACTGATGCTTGTCTGTAGGCTTAACATAAAGGTCAGTTTCCAGTCTGCCGTTGATGAGCATTACGTTAACATCAAGGAAGGGGATTTCGTTGTAGGAGAAGGAACTGGTAAATTTGATTGTAGGATGTAGGTTGTTTAAGTATGTGATAAAATCATTTAATTTTTCTTCTCCATGCGTCCATAGAAGAAAGATGTCGTCGATGTAACGCCACCAGATAAGAGGAGAATGTGAAGCACCCGCTAGGGCGTGTTCCTCAAATTTTCCCATGAAGAGATTGGCGTAGGAGGGAGCCATTTTCGTGCCCATCGCTGTTCCATTAATTTGTCGGTAGTGTTGTCCATTGAAAGTAAACGTGTTGTTGGTGAGGATCATGCGGATGAGATCACAGAGTCTGGTTGTCTGAATAGTGGGATTGAGTCGTCGGTCTAGAAAATCGCTGCACGCTTGGATTCCGTCTTTGTGAGGTATGTTTGTATAAAGTGAAGATACATCGAGGGTAACGAGTAAAACACCGTCAGGTAGTTGACCAATACTGTTGAGTCTGTTGAGAAAGTGGGTGGTGTCTTTTATGTGAGAGGGAAGTTTGGTCACCAGTGGTTGAAGGTGGAAGTCGACGAACTGGGAAATACGTTCTGTGGGATGGCTATTGCTGGAGACTATAGGGCGACCAGGATGACCTTGTTTGTGTATTTTAGGAATGGCGTAAAAGCGTCCTGGTTTAGGAGAGTTTTCTTGGAGGTATTTTGCTGTTTCGTCATCGATCATTTTGTCAGATCGTAAACTGGAAATGTATCTTATAACACATTTGTGAGTGAGCGGAGTGATGTCTTTGTCAATTTTTTCGTAGAATTGTGGGTCATTGAGTTGTCGAAGGCATTCATTTTCGTACCAGTCCATGTCCATGACAACCGTCCCCGAGCCTTTGTCTGCGGGCTTAATGATGATATCTTCTCGCCGGGTGAGTCGTTTCAGAGCTCGTCTTTCTCGTTTGGTCAAGTTGTCACGTACTTGAGTTGGCCTGGCGTTGAGTAGTTGTTCTTCTATGGTGTTGGAGAATGCGTCTAGTGAAGCGTCACGCCCAGGATGGGGTGTCCAAGTAGATTTCACACGAAAAGGGTTGTGGTCATTATGAGATGAATTATTGTTATTATCGTGAAAGTATTCATGCAGTCGGAGTCGTCTTATGAAATCAGAAATGTCTGCTCTGAATTCAGACCAGTTGATATGAGTTGGAGTTGGACAAAATTTTAGACCACGAGAGAGTACATTGACTTCATCTTGAGTTAATTGCACGCTTGACAAGTTTATGACAGTGGTGGTGTCTAGTTTCCTATTTGTTTTTCTGCGTTTTCTTCTACGTCTTTTCTGTCTGGATGAGGTGTTATTAGAAGTGATCATGTTTCTGTCTGGGTCAGGATGCGTGTCTTGTGGAGGTCGCGTGTCTTGTACGTCTTGTGTGGTGGCGTGACGTCTGCGTTCCGCGGTAAGAATAGCTTGTTTGTGTAAAAGTATGTCTTTAAGTTTGCGGGTAAGATTAGAGATGTGACTGGAGAGTTTATTCGTAAGTGTAATATAGGTTTTTGAATCATTGCAAACAGATCTCAGCTTTCTTAAACTTGATCTCGTCTTTTCGAAGGTCTTTAATTTTAATCCTGCACTCTTGAATCAGCAGTTAAAACTATTGATTCAAGAGTGCAGGATTAAAATTAAAGACCTTTGAAAAGACGAGTAGCTTTTGTAAACGTTTCTACTGTTTATTTTTGTTAACCAATCATATTTAATCTTTCATTTGAATCATTTTATATCTTGTAACCGTTTTATTCCATTTTTACTTAGCTCTTTGTAGCCCCTGATGAAGGTTAGTTTTGCCTAACCGAAATATTGGGCAATAAAATACCCTTTATAGCTGTCCGATCAGCCTTGCATTCAGTTTTAAGTTATGTTGTAATGCACTAGCAGTAAGTTAACAGTAACATTACATGTCTACTCTTACAATAGTAACAACCTTGTTATAGGCTAATCAGATCAAATGAATCAGATGCTTATATTTTGTTGAGCGATTATCATGTTGATAACTCCACGACATCTAAACGCTATCAGTTATTTCTCCGAACGAAATAGAACATAATAAACGAGGCTTACCTCAACACGCAGCTAGAAAAGCAGTTGATTTCCAATGCAGCCTACGTACGGAAGAAAATAGTATATAGAAGTCGCGGCACGTATCTGACTTAGGCGTTTAGGTTTAGCTATTAAACAGTGGTCAACTAACATTTACGAAATGACCAAGCTATTTTACTTCACCTGATATGACTGTTGGAGACAAGAAATTTTAAGTGCATAATAGAAAGAGTCTAGAAACAATTTGGGGTTTTTCCCTTGTTAATCGGACTGGCTTGTTGCTGAGCCAGCGATTTATAGCCACGCATTGACACGCCGGGGGACTGCCGTATGAAAATGACGGGGTGCCCTTTTAGAATTTCGTTAGATGGGCATGGCTGAAAAGAAGTTTTATCCCTAGGAGCTACTAATTGTAAATTTTATATGGAAGTCTTCCCCCCCCCGGATTTTGGAGATTTGAGAGTAGATAGTTAATAGAGCTTTTCTGCATCCACTGTTTTTCACAGGCTTCTGTTTTACAGAGGTTTGTGTAATTACCATATTTTGAAAGTGCATAATAGAAAGAGTCTAGAAACAATTTGGGGTTTTTCCCTTGTTAATCGGACTGGCTGGTTGCTGAGCCAGCGATTTATAGCCACGCATTGACACGCCGGGGGACTGCCGTATGAAAATGACGGGGTGCCCTTTTAGAATTTCGTTAGATGGGCATGGCTGAAAAGAAGTTTTATCCCTAGGAGCTACTAATTGTAAATTTTATATGGAAGTCTCCCCCCCCCCCCGGATTTTGGAGATTTGAGAGTAGATAGTTAATAGAGCTTTTCTGCATCCACTGTTTTTCACAGGCTTCTGTTTTACAGAGGTTTGTGTAATTACCATATTTTGAAATAAAGTTTCATTAATGCAAAAATGCAACGTGTCATTTGTTTCTGTGACCCAACAAAAACAGAATGGTCCGACCTTTTCCATGCTTCATCAACAGCATTCTGTTATTTTTAATATGATATCTACAGATGCTACAAGCTTTGGAATATTCTCGAATTCCTCCATTTTTCCATTTAAGGCCCTTACGGCTTTTATGGAGTGTTTTGAGGTTTTGTTGCGAGGTCTTAATGTTCGTCCGAATGTTATCCTTCGGCGGCTTTACAACGATAATCGTGGATTTATCCATATTAATCTAAGTGTATGGAATAAGCTAGCCATTAATCCTCAATACTTCTGGCTGCTTACTGGTGAGACCTCTAGAAGTCTTACGAATGTTGTTTTTTTTTAACGAATTGGACACGACATAGAGATGCGAGTACGAAATTGCTCGCATCCTCGTCGTCGAGTGCGTCGAACTCGCCCCAACGCCGCACTGTGTCTATGACAGAGTACTTATGACGTTCAGTTGGTTGCGACAATATTTAAAAAATGACTGGATAGTCGTTATAAAAGGTAACAGGCCTAGCACAAACCCTGCTCGTCGCTAAAAGCATTTTAGCCCAGTTTTAGAATAAGTCTACCCCAAGTACGTGCCTGAGAGATTTTTCTTTTCAGATCAAAATAAAGATATAACAGGCCCATTGTTCTAAATGTTATCGTTTCTTTGATCTTAGGAAAACATCTCTAGCTGTGATACTGACAGAAGGAATTTACGATTTCCAGAGCCGTTTAGAACTTGTGATACAATGTTTCTTCATCACGACTAAAAGATTGTAAGATCCAAGTCTTTTGCGATTGCCACGGTCTATATTGGAATAGTGGCATCTTGCAATTGTTTTTAGCTCCTCAGAGATTGTTCTTCGTTTAAGGGACGGACCATTATTTTTCTGGACGGGGGGATATGTGTAAAAAAAAATGTTTGCAGAGAAGTCAGATAAATTATTAAAAGATATTAGTTCCAAAACTGAACTCCTTCACCTTGCCTTCGCAAAAAGCAGCCAAAAAACTCTTCGTTGTGCCAGGACTTAAGGTCAGAATCTCAACGGGTTTTCATTCAAGGAATGCCGCTTGCCTTGCCATTTAACGTTGACATTCTGTCCGAGAAATGGGCGAGTTTCAGAAGTCTGTCATCTTTCTGACGATATCACTATCAAGGCTAATGGGTCAATAACTGTTTACAAGCTAGTTATTTGGAGTAACCTATGGCGATGGGAATCATTTTAAATCAGCAATGTGCCTGACTCCACCGCTGGTACCACAGCTGGCCGGGTGGTACGAGTATGATGGCCTGTGGGAACAACGTCAAAAGAGGATCAGGACTTCGGTACTGTGGAATCGCGAAAAAGCCTGCTACTCCATTTGCCTGATTTCCTGTCGTATGCCCTTTATTTGCGCCAGTAGCTACGTAGGAATTAAAACGGTGAATCATGTATAAAGGAACAACAAACTATAAATTACAAGGAGCGTATGTGGCCAAAATAATTGGCTATAGCCCTATTAAATTTTTTTCTAAAAATAGCTTATCTCAATTATTTTTAGCACCAGAGAAGATAGCACTGTAAAAAATTAAAAAAAAAAATGTTTGCAGGAAGGTGCTCTTGGAAAAAAAAATGATTGCAGAGGCGCATTAATTAAAAAAAAATTGTTTGCAGAGGAAAATTTCTCATTCCCCCCCCCCCCCCCCCCAGAAAAATAATGGTCCGTCTCTAAGTTGTTGTGTTTCTCGGAGCTACAATAGGCGACAAAAATAGTTGACACACCCTATAACAAAAACGGTTTTCGTGACATATTTATCACTGTATCTTTCCATTCACTACACTCTGCCGCGTTATCCCCCGTCCCCCCATCCAATGTCGTATGATTGTAGCGACAGACTTGACGAAACGATACACAACCTTCTCTGGGGGGTGGGGGTGGGGAATTAGGGGGTGGGGCTGAAATGCCTCTCGTCCCGAACAAAATGGGGTTCAAAATGACAATGTGTCAACAATATTGTCGCCTATTGTCTGAAGTACGAAATGTGCTATTTCATCCCAAAAGTGCGAGGAAATTAATCGGTTATTACAATATTAATCTGCACTGTCCGATGTTTTGATTCATGCGAACGGCGTTAATAGCTGATTAATTACATTCTAATTGCAGCCGTTTATCGAATTTTATGGTGATGTTATAATACTAAATCTCTGGGTCTTACCATTGATGCACAACTCTCTTGGTCTAAACACGTTGACGAGATAAGCAAGAGAGTCTCTTCAGCCATTGGTGCATTGAAACGTGTACGACCTTTTATTCCGACGGATGTTGCAGTTCAAATTTACAATGCTTTAATATTACCGCATTTTGATTACTGCAGCCCGGTTTGGGATAGTATGAGTGGCTGTTTGAGTGATAAATTACAAAAATTACAAAAATTACAAAATCGCGCTTCCAGAGTAATTACTCAATCATGTACCTTTTGATACGAGCTCCAACCTCCTTCTTGCGATGCTTAAGTGGGAGAAGCTGTCTCTTCGTCGTAAAAAGCAGAAAGCTTTAACTATGTTTTAACATTGAATGAACTTGCCCCAGACTATCTTCAATGTCTCTTCACTCAACGTCACGTTAATGATTATAACCTAAGAAATCTTGAAGGAAAGCTTTCGCTGCCCAAGCCAAATACTAATTACCTAAAACGAAGTTTTTGCTACAGCGGGGCCTGTTTGTGGAACAACTTGCCCCAAGATTTAAAAAGCGTTTGTTCTACTGGGCAGTTTAAACGGGGTATTAAGAAAGTATCTGAGATATCGGATTCCCACACGGCAATCATGTAAAGCAGTTGTACAAGTTTTGATTTTTAATTATTGACTTGACTGATGATTCTCCGTGTTTAAATGAAGATTTACATTACATTACACATTACATTACATTACATTACATTACATTACATTACATTACATTACATTAGTCTTAGGCACGTGAATAAAGCGAGGCAAAATGGTCTTCGCTGGTAAAATTGACGAAGAAACTCGTGCCTTTAGGCGCATTGCACGAAAATACAAAGCGTTAAGACTGAAGTAAATGATGGACGAATTATACATTTGAAGGTCTTCAGAAAATCAGATTATTAAAAGACTGAAAAGGGGCCAATGTAACAAAGTCCACCACAAGAATGAGCGACCAGGCCGGCCAAGAAAGTTGAGTCCCCGTGTAGAGCGGCCATTCCTTCGACAAATTTGCTCTTTAAGGAAAAAAGAGGGGAATTTTACCGTAAAGCGAACATTTACCAAGTTTCTTGCAGACTGAGTACAACGCTGTAACACAGCGTGACACGCGCGCGTGACATAGCAAATTACTGTCACTTGATGTGGCATTTACAAGAATTCTCAGTATTCATTTCTCGCATAATTCATGTATCAAACCCGAAGTTAGAACATGAAATATGTTCAATCTTTCATTCTGTTATAAAATCAGCCTTTAAAACGGGAAATATGTGTCTTTATTATATCTCTTAGTTAGTACGCGCGCTGTGATTGGTCATTTTAGAGGGCCGTATTTTTCAGTACGGCCCGCTAAATTTCAGTGTCCCAGCATAAGCCTAGCGTACGCTTACAAAAGTTGTTTTCTACGTTAAAAATTATCCAGAGGAAACGTTTGGAGCTAAATGGGTTAAAATGTCGGGTTACAAAAACTCTCTGCGATGAAATTAAGCTATAACTTTAGCGAAAAACTGATTAGCGGCGAATCAAAAAAGCATTGACAATTTTTGTAGCTACTTCTCGAAGAGAAATAGCTACTATGTCATCGAGTGTGTAAGTCCGTAAGTGGTCCAATCTTCGGATTGTGTTCGGAACATATATCGGTTTTATTTCGGATTATCGGTTTTTATACGATTCCAAACTCGATGAAACTCGATGAAACTCGATCACGTCGACGATAGCCGAGACTAATCTCGATGTTACCCGATTCATTTTCGTCGGCTCTCGTCAACGATCGACTACTTATCGATTGAGACGTTCCAGCGACGTGCTTTCTTTCCATGTGGTCGATGCTGTAATGCCTTCCCAGTCGTTTTGTTTAACACGTGACCCGGTCACGCGCATCCGGGATTTCAGTTTTTTGTAAGCTCCACGAGGGAGCAGTGTGTTTTTGGCAACGTCGCCCAACGCAGTTCTTTAGGCTTCGCACGAAGCATGTTGTAATAGCCATTACAGTCTTTGACGGTCCCTTCGGTCCGTTAACATCTTGTGAACCAGCATTAAACGGAACTAAGGATCTTGTTAGACGTTTTGGTCATTGTGAAGTGAACCTTTCAGAATTTCTGCAACGCATGTTGCCCTCGCGCCGCCTTCACCCAAAAGCGGTCGCTACAGTCAAAGACTCGTATTTACCTCAAGGAACTTTGAAGACTTCTGTTTAATCTGAGGAACTCTAACGAATTGTATTTACGCCGAGGAACTTTACCATGGATTCAGCACAATTCGACGATAAACACGAGGATACCGGACTCGGGCTAACCTTCGTGTCGAAACCAGAGGAATTTCTCATCGAGAAGAGCGCGAAAAAACACACCTCAGGTCCAGCTCACAAAGAAATCGTCGACTCAACAAAGACTGAGGTTAGCTCATCTGTTATTTTACCGGATAATGTGTCTTTACGTCCAAAAATAGAGGAAATTTCATCGATTACAAATGCCGACATTGTTGACGATTCGAGTAACACTAGGCCCAGGACCCTCACGGCCAAAGGGCGAGAATACAATTGTGGCTTGAAGAGAAGCGCTGCGATAGATAACGACCGTCAGTTTCGCTCTAAATTAGACACTTTTAAAGAGCAAATCCTCTCAGGCAAAGATCCCAAGGAAATTAAGGAAGATATTTCAGCTTTGATCAAGGAGTTAGACGTTGTCTTACAAAGTTTTGACCAATGGATAGAGCTATCAGATGATTCGGATGAAACTCATCAGGCCACAAGTAAACAAACTTATCTGCTTGACACATGGAAAGCAGTTCATGATACAGCCGTGAAAGAAATTGACAAATTACAAAATGATGCAGCCTCTATCAGATCTCAAAGGTCCCACCGTTCACGTGTCTCGAAAGGGTCGGGATCAAGTAGAAGTTCTTGCAAGGAGACCCTGCTTGAATTTCGAGCTAAGAGAGCAGCCCTAGAAGAAACGTTGAAGTTTTCAGCAGTTATTGCCGAACAAAAACAGAAATTGGAACAGTTGAAAATACAAAAAGAACTTGGAGAAGTCATTGCACAAGAGCAAGTCTACCAAAAAGCAATGCAAGAAGAAATCTGTCTGCAGTCGCCTGCACTGCCGACGGAAACCTATGATCCAATTTCCACCTTTATTGCCAGCAATAATACTGACAAATATACATCTACACCGGATGCGCCTGCTACAACGCCCTTTGGCACTGGAACAACACCAGTGACTAAAGTAACAGTGACACCATCATCTACACCGGATGCGTCTGCTACAACGCCCTTTGGCACTGGAACAACACCAGTGACTAAAGTAACAGTGACACCATCATCTACACCGGATGCGTCTGCTACAACGCCCTTTGACACTAGAACAACCCCAGTGACTAAAGTGACAGTGACGTCATCGTCTACACCACTTGACGTTGCATCTGTATCTTTGAATCAAGACCCTCAAGGATCAACCGATCGAATCTCACACTCTACCACTGCAACCACCTTCAGCTTAAGAGGACAAGCTCCTCCAGTTTACACATTGCCTGCGTGTACTATGTCCCAAATTGGACTCACACCTCCAAGAGGTTTTTGCGGAAATTTTCCAGCGTTTGTACCATCGTCATATACAGCCTACTCCCCTGCACCTCAAGATTATTCAGTGCAACTAACTGACACCCTAGCCAAGATCAGTCAGCTACAACGCCTCCCTCAAGCCACACCAGATGTTTTTAGGGGTGATGAGACTGACAAGACTAAATTCTTCCTGTGGGAGAATTCTTTTGATAGTCTGATTGATTCAGCACCAGTGACAGCCCAACAGAAACTACACTTCTTGTACCAATATTTGGATGGCAAAGCCAAGAAAGTGGTAGAGCAGCTTCAGTACTTAGTGCAGAACCCGGAAGGTGCGTATCAACAAGCCCGCACAATCCTCAAGGAACGTTTTGGCCACCCAGCGATAATTAGTACCAGTTTTCAGAAGAAACTAACAACCTGGCCAAAGGTGGGACCGAACGATGCAACAGCCTTAGAAGAATTCAGTGACTTCCTTCAACAAGTGAAGATTGCAAGCGAACACATTCCGAGTCTCCAAGTCCTTAATTACCCGTCACAGATTCAAAGTCTTGTCGAAAAGCTGCCATCGTGGTTCAAGCCCAAATGGTCTGATAAAGTGCTGAAACTTCAGAAGAAAGAAGGCAAGGACACATTCCCTTCATTTGCGGACTTTGCTCAAGAAGTGCGTTACCACGCTGAGCGTGTCAACATACCTCAAATTGTTCAAGCTTCAGGTTCAAGTGGTACATCAGACAGACCGTTTCAAACCTTTGAACCGCCAACCCCGCCTGCGTCCTCCAGCTGTTAATCTGACCTCCACTTCACCCCCCAGTAACAATGGCGAGACAAATGCTAATCACGAAGAACCAAGTGAAATCTCCAATGTGCTTTCAACCGATGCTCAGCAACCGGACACTACCAAAGCTACTGCGGCTAACACTTATTGCTTCTATCACAAGATGAAGTCCCATAGCATGAACGATTGCGAACAGTTTCAGAAATTAGGATACGAAGAACGCAGAGATTTCCTAATGAAAAACAAAGTCTGTCTCAAGTGTGTTAATTCCAACAAACATGTTGCCAGAGACTGCGAACAAGACAGGCTAGATTGCAAGATTTGTCGACAGAAACATGCCACTGTACTGCATGACCCATCCAGGCACAAAGTGATTAATGCCAATGAAGCGAGGTCTGCTTGCTCACGAGTCTGCAATCAAGGTCATTCTGCTCGTTCATGCGCTAGAATAGTTCTCGTCGAAGTCTTCCATCAAGACAACCCTTCAGCAAGGATGCCGACCTATGCAGTTCTGGATGACCAGTCAACAGATGTCTTCATCACAGACACTCTTCTCGACCAGCTGCAGGTCAAAGGCCAGGAAGTTAACCTCAATATCAGTACGATTGCGGGCGTGAACACTGTTCGTACTCAGAAAGTAAACGGATTGCACATCAAGGACACAAACAGTCGACACAATTCTATTAAGATTCCGTTTGCATACTCACAAGAGAAAATTCCAGCTAGCCATCAGGACATCGCCACGCCTGACATCGCCCAACTCTGGCCGCACCTTAAGGAGATCGCCCACCACATCCACTATCATCCCGGAGTAGAGATAGGATTGTTAATCGGTCGTAACATTCCATCTGCCTTTCAGCCATTACACGTTATATACGGCAGAGACAATGAGCCATGGGCTGAAGAGTACAAGTTTGGTTGGACGATCATCGGTCCAGTTTGTCTAGACAACCAACAAGACAGTACGGCTTGTGCAACAGTTAACCGCATCACCGTACGACGAGAAGATTCTCACAACCTCTTCAATGTTCCAACGAGCAACAGTTCCAGAGAAGAGGCCGTAGCCTCTTTCGCTTCCAAACATCAATCTAAGGATGTCACTACGCCCCAGCAGATAAGAGAAATGATGCAATTGGATTACAGTGAACTACATCATAGCCGAACCATCCGAGGCACTGAGAACACCGAGTCTGTCGAGGACAGACGTTTCAATGATCTTCTTACCACAAGCATCCACACAAATGAACTGGGCAATTGGGAAATGCCGCTACCACTGAGGACAGACAACTTGAGTCTGCCGAACAACCGAGAACAATGCCTAAACAGGCTACTAGGCATAAAAAGAAAACTTCTCAAGAATGACAAAGTATTGAAGCAGTATACTGAGTTCATGCAGAAAATGTTTAACAAGAACCACGCCAGTCTCGTCCAATCAGATCAACTCAAGACCGCCACAGGAAAGGTGTGGTACTTGCCTCATTTTGACATTTATCACCCCAAGAAACCTGACCAAATTAGAATCGTTTTCGACTGCAGTGCCATCTTCCACAACGAGTCTCTCAACAAACATCTGCTACAGGGCCCTGACATGATGAATGCCCTCGTTGGTGTGCTCTCGCGGTTTCGAAAGGAAGAGACAGCAGTGACATGCGACATTGAACAGATGTTTCATAGCTTTCACGTCAGCCCGGAACACAGAGACTTTCTACGATTTCTGTGGTTCAAGGATAACAACTTAGAGAGTCAAATCGTAGAGTACAACATGAACGTCCGCCTTTTCGGGGCCGTCTCCTCCCCAGGAGTTGCTAATTTCGGTCTCAGATCGACAGCAGAAGCCGGCAGAGAACAGTTCGGCAATGAGGCTGCAGATTTCTTGAAGAACGACTTCTATGTAGATGACGGGTTGAAATCTTTCGCCACACCAGCTAAAGCAATCATTGTCATCAAGAATACCCAAGCCATGTGCGCAGCAGTCAACCTACGCCTGCACAAGTTTGCCAGCAACAGTGAGACTGTGCTGGAAGCCTTACCTGCTGAAGATCGTTCCAAGGACTTGAAGGACCTCGATCTACGTCACGATGTCTTACCTGTCCAGCGATCCTTAGGTACCTATTGGTGCATCCAGTCTGATACCATTGGATTTCGAATTGAGCTCAAGGACAAACCTCTCACCCGTCGCGGAATTCTATCAACTGTGAGTTCAGTTTATGATCCGCTTGGTGTCATTGCACCTGTCATCTTAGTCGGAAAACAGTTGCTCCAAGAACTGTGCCGCGAAGGCATCGACTGGGACGACCCAGTTCCTGCCCACATCCATTCACAATGGGAAAAATGGAGATCGGAACTACCTCTTGTGGAGACGATCAAGATAGCAAGGTGTCTCAAGCCACCTGATTTCGGCGAACCAGTTGCCGTGGAGTTACACAGCTTCTCCGATGCCAGCAACACAGGCCTCGGCCAAGTAACCTACCTACGTCTTGTAAACAATTCAGGCCAAGTACATGTCAGCTTCCTGATAGGCAAAGCTAGGGTCGCGCCACTAAAGCCAATGTCAATTCCACGCCTTGAACTGACCGCCGCCGTGGTTGCTACCAACGTAGCCTCCATGCTCAGCCAAGAGCTTAACTACAGTAACCCGGTGAAAGTGTTTTACACGGACTCTTCCGTCGTTCTAGGGTACATTCGAAATGACGCGAGACGCTTCCATACCTATGTCGGAAATCGTGTTCAACACATCCGCGACAGATCAAACCCACAGCAGTGGCATTACGTTAGCAGTCCGAACAACCCAGCTGATATCGCGTCAAGAGGTGCCACCACCAAAGAGCTTTCTGAACACGAACTATGGTTCAATGGCCCTGAATTCTTATGGGAAAACGAAGTACCGGTGATCAGCCTAGACCAAGTTGCGGATCTACAACACGAGGACGTTGAAGTCAAGAAACCTAAGTCTACCGTCTGCATTTCAAGCCATGAAGAAACCAAGAGCGAAGAGAAGGAGAGCCCTCATAGTATTCTAGAACCAGAACGCTTTCGCCATTCATCTTCCCTCATTCGCCTAAAGAGGAGCGTTGTGCGCATCCAGAGAATGATAGAACAGAGACGCCCTAACAAGCAGTTCAACACAAGGCCCAACACCGGCCCCCCTACAGTCGACGAATTACGCTTAGCAGAAGAAGTAATTCTCAAGTCAGTTCAGTTCGAGCACTTCGGCAAGGAGATCCAAATCCTTCAAAGTCTCAACCACCAAGATAGTATGTTCCAGGATCGCCACAGTGCTCATACCAGGAACGAAACGATTAAGAAGACAAGTTCTCTCTACAAACTGGACCCCTTCTTAGACAGCAAGGGAATCCTCAGAATTGGCGGACGACTCCTGAAAGCCGAATTAGATTATGGCATAAAACATCCGGTCATATGTCCAAAGAAGAGTCACGTGACGAATCTCCTCATCCGACACTTTCACAGCAAAGAGCACCACCCAGGTTATGGGATGACCCACAACTCCATCAGACAAGCAGGTTATTGGATTGTGAACGGTCGTTCTGTTGTCTCCCATCTCCTGTCAAGCTGTGCCATTTGCCACAAATTGCGCGGACGAGCACAAGTCCAAAAGATGGCAAATCTTCCTGAAGAGCGTGTGACACAAGCACCGCCCTTTACCTACACGGGTATGGACGTTTTTGGCCCGTGGTATATTAAGGAAGGCCGAAAGGAATTGAAACGTTGGGGTATCGTCTTCACGTGCCTCTCATCCCGGGCGATACACCTTGAAACCTTGAACACTATGGAAACAAGTTCATTCATTAACGCGCTCAGAAGATTCATCAACAGAAGAGGCAAAGTGCGCCAACTAAGATCAGAACAAGGAAGCAACTTCATTGGAGGAAGAAACGAGCTCAATGCAAAGGTGAACACTGACGCAGTGAAGAACTTCCTATTAACACAAGAATGCGACTTCATCGAGTTCAAGATGAATTTCCCCAGCTCCTCACACATGGGAGGTGTGTGGGAGCGCATGATACGAACCGTACGCTCCTCTCTATCTGGCCTCCTCGAAGATCACTCAACGCAGCTAGACGACGAAGGGTTACGTACTCTCTTCACTGAAGCCGAAAACCTCGTGAACAGCCGTCCGCTGACCACCGACAGCTTGTCAGACCCACAAGCACCTGAGCCGATCACACCAAATCACTTGCTCACTCTCGAGACAAAGGCAGTACTACCTCCGCCTGGCAACTTCTCTCGACCAGATCTGTACACCAGAAAGAGATGGCGCAGAGTTCAATTCTTGGCTGACCAATTCTGGCTCCGATGGCAAAGAGAATATTGTCTGCAGCAGCAAAAGCGTCAGAAGTGGAACAAGACCGTCCCTAACGTCCAAGTAGACGATATTGTTCTGATTTGCGAAGATTCTTCCCCAAGAAATAAATGGCCTCTCGCCAGAGTCACCCAAGTCTATCCCAGTGATGACGGACTCGTTCGCAAAGTCTCCCTCTTCTATACTGAATCCGGAAATAAGAAGCTTCTGGATAGACCCGTACACAAGCTAATCCTTGTTCATCGTCCGAAGGAAGGAAGAGACAACTGATGCAAGTTACAGAAGGAAACTTCGAGAGACCGGAGTACGACCCCGTCGGGGAGCCAGCAGAAAGAATTACCCTCTTGAACACTAAGAACACTAAGTTTATTTTGACATTTATTTTATTGTTAAGTCATACATTTCACAATGTATGGGGGAGCCATGTAACGCCTTCCCAGTCGTTTTGTTTAACACGTGACCCGGTCACGCGCATCCGGGATTTCAGTTTTTTTGTAAGCTCCACGAGGGAGCAGTGTGTTTTTGGCAACGTCGCCCAACGCAGTTCTTTAGGCTTCGCACGAAGCATGTTGCAATAGCCATTACAGTCTTTGACGGTCCCTTCGGTCCGTTAACATCTTGTGAACCAGCATTAAACGGAACTAAGGATCTTGTTAGACGTTTTGGTCATTGTGAAGTGAACCTTTCAGAATTTCTGCAACGCATGTTGCCCTCGCGCCGCCTTCACCCAAAAGCGGTCGCTACAGATGCACGATCACAGGTAAGAGAATTTGTTCACAATGTTTTGCTATTTTGCACCAGTAACCAGGCACAGCTTTCAAGCAGTGTGCACGATGTTTTCTAGAAAAGACTTCTTTAGGTTGTTTGACGGTCTGCTCAGAATTTCCACCAGAAAAACCAACGCTGAACCGAGATGTTTACTTCGTTGGGCGGCCATGATGGAGCGATTTGTGCAGCGAAACACCTCGAATTGGTCCATGTACATCATCTGGCGAACCCTTATACGGATTTGAGTAACTTCCTTCGGGGAACCAAATATTTCCTTCTGTGTCCTCTGGTACGCATTGTGTTTTGTTTTTTGATCGAAACCTCAAAACAGTTGTATGTCGAAGGTATTGAATCCACATGGACACCAGTCAAATCAATTAGGGCAGGAATAGAACTGTACAAGTGGTAAGAAAACAGTTCCCATTAAGACCTGCTGCTGCTAAAACTATACATAGATCCATAGAGGATCAAGTTGTTTTGTTAAGTTAGTTTTCATAAAGGATCAAGTTGTTTTGGTTAAGTAATATTGTGGCAAATATAGTTAAACGAATGTATAGTTCCACATGTTGAAACTGAAAAGAGCCTCTATCTAAGAAAAATACACTTCCATTTGCTGTTAGCAGATTGATCTACACCCATAGATGATTTTAAATTGTTATTACCAAAGGCAAGAACTATTGTACCTTGTGTTAAAAATAAAATGTTCGCTTTTCATCTTGTGCTATTGAATCATTGACGTCATTCTCACTCACTCACTAGCTATGGTGTAAATTTCCGTGTTAACATTTCACTTCCAGTGTTAACATTTCCAGTGTTACCTTATATTTGATCAAGGAAATGTTATACCAAGAGACTGAGAGACAAGAGAATCTGCGAGAAAAGGGTTCAGCACGAGGACTGAACTCACCGACTGTGAATACTTATTTAGATTTAACATAACTTACATTGTACAACACAATAATAATATTACTTACAATAGAGAGCTACATCACTTGCATAACATAATTACTTACAATTTGTTTCTTATAATTATACTTGCATACATTATATTTTTTATAATTCAATACAATTTCAATAAAAATAACAAACAAGCATTACAGTACAGTGCAAACAATTTTACAATAAAAAGACCAGGAATTAATTACAACTAAGTATTATGTTAAACCAATTTGCACTAAAAAATAAATTGTACAACAACATTGCCTTGTGACTAATAAGTTCTATGATTCATTTAAACAAAAGAAAAAAATAACGAGAAGTCAATCTTTGTAGACGCTTTAAAGTGAGGTGAAATTGATATGCAGCAGTTCCACAGGCTCGATAGTCATTTCAATCGATTATTTCCTACTTATTATCATTAGTTTTGCACTTCTGTATTTCCCACCGGTAACCTCATGTCCTCTCAGAGGCCTATTTTTAATTGGTCGAGAGACCAAAATAAGTTGCTTTCCATTTAAGTAGCCACATGTATTCCTCGACTGTCTATTTCTCTTTTTTCATTTCCATCCTACAGAAGTAGCTACATGTAGTCCTTGACTACCTATTTTCTCAAGTAAGCTCACATGCTTAAGCTTATTGTTTTGGTATTTAGCTTTTAGGCTGTAAGTTATAAAAACTCGAGAAACTCGGCAAATTCGTTTAACTCTAACAATTTAATTCAGCAATGACAAAAGAGTACCTTTTTTCGCAAGAAAACGTTTCTATGAAAAACATAAAGCTGCAAAACAACTTGAAAAGGCTTCCATCGGCGAACTGTAATATCATGTTTGATCAAGTTCTTGTCTGGTTATAAACGTAAGTTCAGAGTTATCGTTTGTGGCAGTGGCTTTCAGTTAATAAGAACAAACTTGAAGCTACAGAGTTACGCTAAAAGTGTACCTTGATTCCTCAGCGAAATTTTTGTCCTTGCAGTGGATTCCATGAAAACAATTTTTGCGTATTCGCAAATACGCTCTTGCTGCAGCTCACGCTGAAAATTTGTCAGGTGCGATTGAAATTCAAACTCATCCATGCACAAAGTTCGGCATGAAGCCACTAAAGCACACCGAGCCAAAAACAACTTGCAGTCTTTGATGACTAGATATTTTCATTGTCCTTGTAGAAGTTTGAGAGTTTCTTCGTTCACCGCTGTAGACCGAAGTGCTGCCACCACATTTTTCCGTTTGACAAACGCGTTTGTTTTGGCGATTTTATCGCGGCGTTTTCATTCTTCTTTTCCTCACTTGTGTTCGCCAGTAAGTAATAATCCTTTTCAAAGAAAACTACCTTATGTCAGGTTTCCGTCGTCCTACCGAACACATGGAAGATTAAATTAATTCGTTTATAGAGTTTTCATTAAGAGCCACGCAAGTTCACGCCGAATCGAGGACCGATCACACTATTTTTGAAAGCTAATAAAATTTGCTCTTTGCTTTCTTGTGACGTACGTCAGTCAAATGAAGCCATCCATCTTTTGACTTGAAAGGTTTTTCTTTATCTCCGATTTAGAGATATAATAAATATCTTACTAACCGAGTTCGAGGGCCGTACTGTAAATTACGGCCCTTGTTTTTCCCCTTCGATTTATTCGCGCTTGGGCCATAAATCGAAGGGGAAAAACGCGGGTCGTAATTTACAGTACGGCCCTCGAACTCGGTTAGTAAGAGGTATATCTTCTGAAATTCCATGATTTACCACGATTAACTACGATTTACCATGGTAAACAAAGAACATTACTAAAGCCGTTTTTTATTTCAACATGGTAAATCGTGGCTATTCGAGACATCTTCTTTACTGCTTTCTTGTCTAAGGAAATTTTGCACAAGAAGACATTTCTTTTGCTGTTATTGCGAAAATTCAACATGAAACCGAAAGATCTTCAAAAGAACCGTCATCATTTCAGTTTCCTTTCCGTTAAGCAAGCCGTTCCGTAATAAACACAATGGTGTTCTTGCCACTTGCAAAAAAGAGAAGGAATTCGCAAGTCCATGTTATCTTTTATCTTGTTTGGTAATGCTAATAAATTCAGTTACATAGCAACTGGCAACTTAGCAACACATCTGCTGTGCATATACCATATAGTTACGTATCTGTTTCTCGCTTTGACATTAGTGAGGCTCTTGACGCACTTGCGTGTTTTACTGTTAACACAGCGGATTTCATTTCTACAAATAATCCTCAAATTTGGATTAGGACAGATGGAAAAAATTCGTTCAAAGTACGTTCTGCATCCATTTACGGAACGAACGGGCAAGCAGAAGAAGCTTCTTTTTGAAGAAATCGATCTCGAGCTTTATAAATCTTCAGCGCGTTGTGTGGCGTTCAAGACTTCACAAGACAACATCCTACACTGGATAAAACGTGATTCAGCACCAGTACTTTGATGCTCTAAAGGATTCAAGTACACTTACGGTCAAGTGGATCGATAGCTTAAACGAGGGCGAAACACAATTTGAAAGCATTAATTGAAGGTCTACCACTCCCGTTATGACACCAAACACGAGGCCGCGACGAAAGAAGTCCCAGAAGTGGATAGTTCCAATGCACAATTATTGTTTACTCTCCACATCTACCTCACCACTGGTGTGATCATGTGTCAGGGAAGTGCGTATGAGTCCTGGGCAGTAACCGAATTTCCGCGTTTAAAGGAGAAAGTTGTAAGTTCGCTTGAGGGTCGCGTCGAAGAGCTGGAGGTGTCGACTGATGAAGCTGACTATCTCAACTCGACTACGAGAAATGTTCACCGCTATCCGTACAAAGAAGGGCAGCAAATCTCTAGCAAGTGATGGGGTCGTTAAACCCATCGGTCAACTAAGTGAGTCAGAATCATTGAAAACAAATTTAATGAAAGAAATACCAGAAATTCCGAAGGCATCACACGACCGGAAACGAAGGAACTCCTTGGACTCCATTCGTGGTATGTCACCTCGTAACTCAAAGTCTTTGTCGGAACTGCGGTCCTCGATGTGTAATCTAGAGCTGAACTAATTGAAATGCGTAACAACCTGGCCATGTATATACAGCGAACTGACACTTACGAGGAACATATCAGTTTATTGGAAGACAAACTTGTCCAACAGAATAAAATAATAAAGTAGAATTGAAGAAGCTAGCTTCACGGGTCACTGACCTTGAGGTTGAAAACAATGCTCTGAAGGCGGACAACGTCAGATTGAACGCTGATCTTCAAGTATTAAAAAAGGTATCAAAACAAAGCAAGAAAGAAATCTGTACGAAGGATCAAGGGAAACAATCAGATAAAGAAAATGTGGTTATTATTGAACAACCCCCAGAGGTTCAAACGAAGGTATTTGGTATCCCGTCCCAACCTAATTGTTTTGAGGTGCTCGACGAAAGTTCTGAAATACCGCCACCAAATACCTCTTCAGATCAAGGCACACGTACTCCGCTTTTGCCTCATAATACGGGACCGAGATCAGAACCAAGACTGGAAAGCAGACGTCGAGCTGACGATCAAGACCAAGAACGGAAAGATATTGTATTTTTAGCTGACTCTAATGCGAAATACATTGACACTCACAAGCTATCGCTATAGGTTCAGCATGAGTTCTGCCCTACGATCAGGAGCACAATAACCGCTCTAAACACACACAATTTTGGAAGTCCAACAGATATTATCATTCACACAGGGACAAATGATTTAGAATACACCCCCGTGCATCAGTGTATGGCAGATTATGAAGAGCTTATCATTATTGCTGCAGAGAAATACCCAAGGTCGCGCATATTAATATCTACTCTTCTTAAACGGGCTGATCATGTGGAAGATCTACGCAATCAATTAAATGCTAAATTGCGTCAATTGACTGTTCCCCCAAATGTAAATTTCATACAACATGAAAACATCTTGGAGTTATGCTTTATGACAATAAGCATTTAAGGAGAAGATGTGTGGGAGCTTTTGTAAATAATCTGAAAGACACCCTCTTCAACCGAATTGCCTATCCAACAAATCGAAATCACACACTGCAAAATCGACCACCTAGTATGAATCGCGAACAAGTTCTTCCTCCAAGACCGCCAACAAATCACATACCATATGATCGTCCCAACATGAATCAACAAGACCTCCCCAAAGACCACCATCACACAGATCTTATCCTCCACCGATGTTTCCACACCACCTGAACACACATCCAAGCTATGCGGAAATTACCAAGACCCCAGTCAATAGAGGACCAGCCCCGCCTTCACTAGTAGTCTCTCGTTCATCACAAACCCCATCTGAAGGTCAAACCGGAAGCCCAGCATTACCAGATGCTAACATTATTATGAAACTATTCAAAGTATACGACATGATGCGTCAGGTATAGTTTCTTCCCTCAGTTTTAATCTTACATCCTATACTCTAGGAAATTTAATCCAGTACATATCGTTTTTTTTCTTTTTTTCTATCATGTGCTATAGTAGAACCCAGCAGCACATATTACCGCATTTACTCCAACTAAGCTGTTGGAATATCAACGGACTTAGCCTGAACGTTCTGTTTTTGACAATAAGTTGTTACATAGTGAGTTTTTGAATAGTATTAAGAATTGTGGTTTTTTTATTCTTTCCGAAATTTGGGGTCATGAAGCTTTAGATATCCCAGGTTTTGATATTATTTTTGTTAATTCACCCAAAAAATTAAATGCTAAACGTTCGGGTAGATTTTCTGCAGGAATACTCCTTGCGGTAATACCCTTTCTGAAAAAGGTGTTAGCTTTATAAAAAGTTCACATGATTTTATTTGGTGTAAATTAGATAAAGTGTTTTTCAACACACACGAAGACATATATTTATGCTCATGCTACATTCCCCCTAGTGATTCTTTATATTTCAATCCTGAAGTTTTTTACTGATTTGACAAACGACATCAATTTATTTCAAAGTCTTGGGAAGGTAATTATAGCAGGCGATCTTAATGCCCGTACAGGCTCAGCACACTCCCCTGTGGATTGCGCTCCTCTGCTCTCGGATGTTTCTAAAAGAAAAAACCTAGATAGTCACGTAAACAGTAACGGTAAATCCATATTGGAAATATGCAAAGCTTTGGATTTACGCTTTCTTAACGGTAGGCTGAAGGGCGACCCATTAGGAAAGATCACCTTTAACGGACATCAGGGTTTCAGTGCGGTAGATTATTTTATAGTAAGCCATGAATTGCTTAAATCATTTGATAGTTTCATAGTAAAAACGCCTACATCCCTCTCTGATCATTCCCAGCTTATATGTTGGCTTAATGTGACACCCTCAATGCAACACGACCTAAATTTAGACAGGGGGAGTTTACACTCTCTTCCGGTGCAATTTGCATGGAAGGATGATTCAAAGAAAAAATTTAGTAATTCTCTTAAAACACCAGACATCAGTAGCTTGATTGAAGAATTTAATGCCAATAGCTTTGGCTGCAACTCAGAAGGTGTTAATCAAGCCGTTTCTCAGTTCAATAACATTATTGAGTCGGCCGCTAAAAGCTCATTATTTTTAACAAAAAAGAGAAAACGAAAATCTTCGCAACCCTGGTTTGATATAGAATGTAAAAATTTAAGGCTTTTATTTAAACAGGCCGCCAACAAACTTCATAAGGCACCACTAAATGTTTCTCTACGACAGCAATATAATGAAATAAATAAAGAATATAAATCGCTGTTACGAAGAAAAAAAACAAATTTTTTATAATGAAAGTATCGACAATCTTGTTAAAGTTAAAAATCCTAGTCAATTTTGGTCATCACTCAAAGGTCTTAATTCTGATAACAATTGTAATCATAACCAGCAGTCGACAGTCTCTGTGACTGGGCTCACCTCTCGCTTGATCAGGCAGCGACTGTCATGGAAACGAAGGTACATGGTGTATCCGATTCACTTGGTACTGAGTTAGGTTTGGCCATTTCTCAGACTGAAATAAAAGCCGCAATCAAAAAACTTAAGAATAAGAAAACACCAGAGGTTGATAGAATCCGAAACGAGATGTTAAAATGTGGTGGAGATAAATTAATTCCAATTTTATTTAAGTTATTTAATCTTATTATAAAGTTAGGAATATATCCGGATATTTGGAGAAAGGGAGTGATTACCGCTATTTATAAATCTGGCGATAGATCTAATCCCTCTAACTATAGAGGGATTTGTGTGACAAGTTGTTTAGGTAAACTGTTTTGCATTATTCTTAATTCAAGACCACTTAATTTTAAAAGATAACAATCTTTTACATAATTCTAAAATCGGCTTTCTCTCTGGTAATAGAACTACTGATCATATTTTCGCTTTACGTACACTGATTGACAAATATGTAACTAATACACCTCGAGGAAAATTATTTTGTTGTTTTGTGGATTTTAGGAAAGCTCTTGATTCCATTTGGCATCCCGGCTTACTAAAGCGTTTACTCAATTATGGTATAGGTGGACAATTTTTTAAACTTATTGCTAACATGTATTCCAAGTCACAATGCTGTGTCAAAGCTGATACTATGAGGGCTGAATATTTTAATCATAACAGAGGAGTACGCCAAGGTTGTATCTTATCACCCCTCTTATTCAACCTCTATTTAAACGATATTCCTTCGAGATTAGAAAATACCCAAGGTTTAGACCCCATTATCTTGCCTAACGGCTCACGGCTAAATTTGCTTTTATATGCAGATGACTTAGTACTAATTTCTACTAGCGTCGCTGGTCTGCAAAGAAGTATCAACTCCCTACAAAAATTTTGTAAAGAATCCTTGATGTCTGTCAACACTCAAAAAACCAAAGTAATGATCATTCAGAAACAATGTAGAAAGTCTATTTTAGAAAAACATTCTTTCTTCTTAGACGACTCACAAATAGACAATGTTCCTAGTTATACGTATCTAGGGTCTACGATATCTAGTAACGGTAGTTTCACAGTTTCTAAACAAAAATCTATTGAAAAAACGAGACGTTCTATATTTGCGACGAAGCGTTTTTTAGACTATTGTAAGTTTCCGCTCAAGATTTGTAACAAATTATTCGATAGCCTTTTTTCACCTTTCTTACTTTATAATTCAGAAGTTTGGGGAGCCTATGATAATATGAATCTCCAAAAATGGGAAAAAGATCCAGTTGAACGACTTCATTCACAATTTTTCAAATATTATCTTGGACTTAACAAGAGCAAATCTTCTTGTAATTGCTATGAAAATGCTCGGATCAGTCAATCTCTCTGCCCGTGATTTAGAGTCCGGAGTGCTAGACTTGTGAGAAAGTAGATCTTTATCACGGATGTAAGCACTTAACAAAGTTTTGTACGGGGATGCTGCGCCCTGAGGTCCAAACCTTTACCCTTTCATATACCGTTTTTGACAGAAAAGGTACCTCTTTCATATACCTTTTATTGAAAATGGTACCCCTTTCATATACCTTTCATTGAAAATGGCCACTTTCATATAGCCTTTACGTGCGTCTGTTTGATATATATTTTAAGGCCTTTTTTATAATACTTAAATGGCAGTTTTGCCTACCGTTTTGCCTACCGTTTTGCCTACCTTCAAGTCGTGTTTTCACTACCCTTTTCTATCGTTCCTATCGCATAAAATTGTTCTTAGAACACCAAGAAGAAAATATCAAGTTACTAGCCATTTCCATCCTGGCCATCCTCATCCAAAGATAGCAAACACTAGTTTATGTGCACTGGTAGAGTATTTGTTAGCAAAGCTGGACCATTATTTGTAGGATTCCATTGAAACAAATATGTATTTTGGCTTTTCAAAGTGATACTAAAAATAGGTGACATAGCCCCTTTAAGATTGCAACATAGTTTAATCTCTGTTGGATCATCGTTGCTTGCATTCCGTTTGCAACGCCAATTGCCCATCCACGGCTGGAAACGAAACTTCGGTCGCTAACTTCTGATCGTCTAAACTTATTGTAAAAATGCAGCAGTTAACAGAAAATTCGCATAATGCTTAATGGGTATCATTATGCGAATTTCCTGTTGTCCCATTTTATCAGTGTTGTGAAATGATAGTTGCATTATAACTGTTTACTTAAGACAGTTCTGTCATAAGTCGGCATTCTTTTGGTCATTGTAAATGTTGTTGAACGAGTAGTATAGGGCCATTAGATTTAACCTTGTTACGGACTAGGTGACTAGGTGACTAGGTGCCTAGTCAATGACGTCACAATATGCCTTCCCGCATACTAATAAGTGCCTAGTCAATTACCTATTCCTTTTGTGTTATTCGGAAACAATAGATACAATAGGTTTGCCCAAACTTGCCCGCTTTATACCACCTCACTTGAAAACAAAACACAACTGACACAGATATCCTTTACAGACATAGAGCAAAACAACATGCCTTGACCAGGACTCGAACCTGGGTTACTGCGGCCACAACGCAGTGTCTTAACCACTAGACCATCAAAGCTGTGCGGGATATTATAACCGAATAAAACTAATTTCCGAAACATTCAAGTTTAGAAGCAATAAAATTTCACAGGATAAAAAACCGCTTATTCGTATTTACCGCCGTTTTAGCCGCTTCATCGCTAGACTCTATGTCGATTTTCAGTTTCGCAGCCATCGCCCAATTTAAGTTCTAATTTCTTTACCGGTAGCTTCAATGTTCAAACTTTTAATTATGCGAGCTTTCACTGAACTAAATTTGCATGAAAAATTAGCACCTCGGAAAAATAAACAAAGCAACCAATTACATGCGTTACTAAAACAATAAACCCACACTCTGTTTAAGTAAAAATATATTTAATAATAACAAAACGCAAAACGGTTTCATCAAATCATTATGTCAACAAAAGCTGTTTTATTTAGAACAACTCAAATCCATATACTACACCAATGAAAAGGAAATCAAGAACAAAATATTAGAATGAAATTACTTTACGGACGCAGCGCGAATTCACTCTAAGGCCGTTTTGCAGTCCTAAAGCTTTGTTGGCTTTTTTCGGAAGCGAAGGTTTCCTCTGAAAACGATTTTACGTTTGGTTCATCTCCGTGTTCGTAAATCCACTTTGTTTTATCGTTTGAATAATGTCTTAATTTAACTGGAGAACTCGGACGGGGGTTGTAAGGATTTTGGGAACTGGTATATTTCTATAACGCCGCGTTTTTCATCCAAGAAATTTTTATTCGATGCTGTTTTCGCAAATCCTTGATCATATATATTAAAAGTAACTAGATATCCGTGTTTTCTGTTGTGATCAAATGATAGGGGTACAGGAAGGGTACAGGAGGGGTACAGGAAGGGTACAGGAGGGGTACAGGAGGGGTACAGGAGGGGTACAGGAGGGGTACAGGAAGGGTACAGGAGGGGTACAGGAGTTTTTACCACCACCACCACCACAATTCTCCTCCACCACCACCACCACAATTTTATTGTTTTCACCACCACCACCACCACCACAATTCTCCCTCACCACCACCACCACAATTCTATTGTTTTCACCACCACAATTTGTGGCGGAGGTGGTGGTGGTGGAAAATTGTGGTGGTGGTGGTGGTGGTGGTGAAAACAATAAAATTGTGGTGGTGGTGGAGGAGGAGAATTGTGGTGGTGGTGAAAACAATAAAATTGTGGTGGTGGTGGTGGTGAAAACAATAAAATTGTGGTGGTGGTGGTGGAGGAGAATTGTGGTGGTGGTGGTGGTGGAGGTGGTGAAAACAATAAAATTGTGGTGGTGGTTGTGGAGGAGAATTGTGGTGGTTGTGGTGGTGGTGGTGGTGAAAACAATAAAATTGTGGTGGTGGTGGTGGAGGTGGTGAAAACAATAAAATTGTGGTGGTGGTTGTGGAGGAGAATTGTGGTGGTGGTGAAAACAATAAAATTGTGGTGGTGGTGGTGGAGGAGAATTGTGGTGGTGGTGGTGGTAAAAACTCCTGTACCCCTCCTGTACCCTTCCTGTACCCCTCCTGTACCCCTCCTGTACCCCTCCTGTACCCCTCCTGTACCCTTCCTGTACCCCTCCTGTACCCTTCCTGTACCCCTATCATTTGATCACAACAGAAAACACGGATATCTAGTTACTTTTAATATATATGATCAAGGATTTGCGAAAACAGCATCGAATAAAAATTTCTTGGATGAAAAACGCGGCGTTATAGAAATATACCAGTTCCCAAAATCCTTACAACCCCCGTCCGAGTTCTCCAGTTAAATTAAGACATTATTCAAACGATAAAACAAAGTGGATTTACGAACACGGAGATGAACCAAACGTAAAATCGTTTTCAGAGGAAACCTTCGCTTCCGAAAAAAGCCAACAAAGCTTTAGGACTGCAAAACGGCCTTAGAGTGAATTCGCGCTGCGTCCGTAAAGTAATTTCATTCTAATATTTTGTTCTTGATTTCCTTTTCATTGGTGTAGTATATGGATTTGAGTTGTTCTAAATAAAACAGCTTTTGTTGACATAATGATTTGATGAAACCGTTTTGCGTTTTGTTATTATTAAATATATTTTTACTTAAACAGAGTGTGGGTTTATTGTTTTAGTAACGCATGTAATTGGTTGCTTTGTTTATTTTTCCGAGGTGCTAATTTTTCATGCAAATTTAGTTCAGTGAAAGTTCGCATAATTAAAAGTTTGAACATTGAAGCTACCGGTAAAGAAATAAGAACTTAAATTGGGTGATGGCTGCGAAACTGAAAATCGACATAGAGTCTAGCGATGAAGCGGCTAAAACGGCGGTAAATACGAATAAGCGGTTTTTTATCCTGTGAAATTTTATTGCTTCTAAACTTGAATGTTTCGGAAATTAGTTTTATTCGGTTATAATATCCCGCACAGCTTTGATGGTCTAGTGGTTAAGACACTGCGTTGTGGCCGCAGTAACCCAGGTTCGAGTCCTGGTCAAGGCATGTTGTTTTGCTCTATGTCTGTAAAGGATATCTGTGTCAGTTGTGTTTTGTTTTCAAGTGAGGTGGTATAAAGCGGGCAAGTTTGGGCAAACCTATTGTATCTATTGTTTCCGAATAACACAAAAGGAATAGGTAATTGACTAGGCACTTATTAGTATGCGGGAAGGCATATTGTGACGTCATTGACTAGGCACCTAGTCACCTAGTCACCTAGTCACCTAGTCCGTAACAAGGTTAAATCTAATGGCCCTATACTACTTTTTGTCTTCCATTCGAAAAAGTAGATGACACAAGATGACGGTAGATGACTCACTCACAAGATCACTAACTCGACTAGTTTAAATTGAAGCAAGCCATTGAACTACTTCGTGAATAAAGAATTAAAATAAAATAACATATTGAAAATATCGAAAATCTAGCGACACTGCTGGAAAGAAGAGCACCTTGAAATTAGTAAAGGGACAAATAAAGTTGCGCAAATTTGGGACTGAAATTTTACAGACGTTTCTTGGTATGGCGACGGCAGTGACGATGGATTTTCGTTAAAAAACTGTGATAAAGACAACTACCTTCCCACCCTTTCCCAAGTCTTAACTGTGGAAAAAACTGATTACAAAAAATTGAAAAATGGTCCAAAACAATAAAAAAATGGTCCAAAAAATGGTCCAAAAAATAGTGCAAAAAATAGTCCAAAACCTGGTCCAAACAATAGTCAAAAAAAAATGGTCCAGTCCATATTTTACCCTATACCATAAATAACAGTAATAACAGCGGTTTCCTCATCCTGAAGGACAAAAAAAACTTCTTTAATTACAGAGAGAGGTCAAATTTCTTGTCGCATCTGTAAGCCTTGCTTTATCTAAGGGGCCGACCAGTTGACTTTTGGGGGGGGGGGGGGTAAAGTTAGGTGAAATTTTTTTTCCTGACATGCAAGGGTGTCGAATTTTTTTTTCAGCGTTATACACCATGCAAGATTTTTTTTTTGAAATACAATTTTTTCTTCAAAATCCAAAATGAAGAGTTAGTTCGAGGCAGCCTAAGTGCCTTGCCTTTTATGAAGCCTTTACTGACCCCTGTTGGGTGGCAGGGAGAGAAATGTGTGTACTGAAATGTTTCTGTCGGTTTGTATTGGGTGCGTACGTCGGGGATAGACGTTTCTTTAAATCTATCACCTATGTAGAGGCACGTATCCAAGAAAACAGTTTCTTTCTCTTAAATTTCAGCCGTAAATTTATGGTTTGGTGATATCTGTTAGCCTGTTCAATAAACCCATTTATTTCCTCTATGCTGGTGCTCCACAAACGGAACACGTCATCGATATATCTTTTCCACGCGAATGTTTTTGTTTCGTTGTGAGTTACAGTCAAACCGGATGTTCTTTTGATGGGAACTTTGCAAACTTCCGCCGCAACATTGGTATTTGATTGGCAGTTTGCTTCGAGCAAGTTGGAAGTTACGCGAGCAAGTTGCAACTTTCGCGAGCAAGTTCTTGTTGTCAGTTGCAAATTGCGAATTTTGTGAAACACATCCTTCTTCAATTATGGCTCACGTACATCGCAATAATACCACCTCGGTTGAGAAAAGATAGAGAATAATAGTCGTCTGGTGTAAAACAAGAACAAATCGCACGCATTGTTGGATTATCAAGGCAAACTGTATCCACACGAGACGTATTTTCCCGGTAAACTTGGCTGGAAGGAACGAACAGTTTCTACTCCTGACATCGTAGAGTTTGTGGAATACTGCAAGGTAACCAAACCAAGTACTTTCAATTCAGAAATCCGGCAACTGACCGCAAGTTTGAAATAGGAACTTGCTCGCGAAAGTTGCAACTTGCTCGCACAACTTCCAACTTGCTCGAAGCAAACTGTCAATCAAAACACCAATGTTGCGGCGGAAGTTTGCAAAGTTCCCATCAAAAGAACATCCGGTTTGACTGTAATTCAAGGACGACGGAGCATATTTTGGATTTGTGGGGTATGCGCGAGCTCAACGAGCGCCGAAGGCGCGAGGTTATCTAGGGGTCCGAAATTTTGAAATTTAGAGCTTCTGAAATCACCGGAAACGCGTTTATTTCTATCAATCCTAAGAAAATTTTGTCCAATTTTTATCACCATTCTGTTAGTTTTTTGCACAAAAACGTACATTTAAGGTGGTTCGATACGGTTTTCTGGAGACCATACCAACATTTTTCAATCGACTTTTAAGCGGTCTTCTCCAAGTCAGATCAACGTGAAATTTTCACAAATAACTGGTTTTGAATTAAAGTTTGGCAAGATATATTTTCTGGTTAAATCGATATTACCATGACGACGATAAACAAGAAACTTAGAAATCAGTAAAAGTGAAATTTAGCGCGTTTAAGATTTCGCATTGAAAATCCCACATAGGCATCTTAAAATATGGTATATGGCATATATATTTTGCAAGAATAAAAAAATTATGTATGTTTGAATTAAACTTAATTGCAATAACATTTGAAACCTCACTATTTGTGTACTGGTATTAAATTGATCGAGAGATTAACACTGGTTTTGTGAAATTACTTAAAGATAATGTCAAAATATTATCTGAAAGTTTCATTGGCATTGATTCACTGGAACGCCATTAAATTTAATGATGAAGACGACGTACCATCCGGCCGAAAAAATGGCGTTACAAATTTACTTTTTTAAGTTATTCTCAGTAATGATTTCAAATCAATGCGCACTACATTCTTCCGTGATTGAAACATTGCAATGTGCGCTAGTTGATGCAAATTTCTTTGCATCTTTTTTCTTTTGCGTTCAAAACGCCTGCTGTAAAAACGTTTTCAAAACGCAAAAGGGCATTTATTGCTCAAAATAATCCTAAAAAGAGACTTAAGGGAATCTGGAAAGTAGCAAGGAGAGTAAAAAGGTACAATCGTGCTAGAATATAGATAATAACGAAAGTATAAATCACGGAGGAATGCAGTGCGCATTGATTTGAAATCATTATTAAGCATAACTTAAAAAAGTAAATTTGTAACGCCATTTTTTCGGCCGGTTCGTACGTCGTCTTCATCTTTAAATTTAAAGGCGTTCCAGTGAATCAATGGCAATGAAACTTTCAGATAATATTTTGCACATCGGTAAGCATGTACAGTGAATGTTTTAAAAAAATCCATCGAGCCGTTTCTCAGATTTTTGCAAAACCCATTAAAATCGAAAAATACCCAAAAATTGCACATGAAGCGATGTTAGGAAAAAAGGTAGTTCTCAAGATTGCAAAAGAGAAAGTAAACAAAACTTTCAAGGTTTACAAACATAACATCAAGCTACTTTTTGACATTATCATTAAGTAATTTCACAAAACCAGCGTTAATCTCTCGATCAATTTAATACCAGTACACAAATAGTAACGTTTGAAATGTTATTGCGATTTATTTTAATTCAAACATACAGAATTTTTTTATTCTTGCAAAATATATGTGCCATATACCATATTTTAAGATGCCTATGTGGGATTTTCAATGCGAAATCTTAGGCCCGGTTCAAACGTCGAACTTCACATGTGCCGAACCTAATGCAAATAAGAAAAATCTATTGTTCTTGCTCATTTGCATTAGATTCGGCACATGTGAAGTTCGACGTTTGAACCGGGCCTAAAACAAGCTAAATTTCACTTTTACTGATTTCTAAGTTTCTTGTTTATCATCGTCATGGTAATATCGATTTAATCAGAAAATATATCTTGCCAAACTTCAATTCAAAACCAGTTATTTGTGAAAATTTCACGTTGATCTGACTTGGAGAAGACCGCTTAAAAGCCGATTGAAAAATGTTGGTATGGTCTCCAGAAAACTGTATCGAACCACCTTAAAACATAACTATAATATGATATGACGTTCATTGAAAGAGACAAAAGCTTAATATTAAAGCCAGTCCTTAATTTATGTTCTTTTACCATTTAAAGTGGATTTCACCAAACAGAACAAATTATCAAGAAAAAAGAAATGTCTTAAAGTTTTCGCGTTGGACCTATTTGCCAGTCTAGTTAGTTGGCTATATGAAGGAGGTCAGTCAGCGTCAGTAAAGACAGTAAATGTTCCAAAGTTACGTTTGCGGTTATCATTTCGACTGACAAATTCGCTAGCCACATCAACAAGTCGCACAGCGTTAGTTCTTGTCTTGTTCGTATTTAAAGGGGCATTGTCACGCAGATTCTGCTGTGTTTTGGTCAAAATACACCAAATAATTGACAAGGTACCTTTGCTCAAGCATAAAATTGTTCTTAGAACACCAAGAAGAAAATATCAAGTTACTAGTCATTTCCATCCTGGCCATCCGCAGCCAAAGATAGCAAACACTAGTTTATGTGCACTGGTAGAGTATTTGTTAGCAAAGCTGGACCATTATTTGTAGGATTACATTGAAACAAATATGTGTTTTGGCTTTTCAAAGTGATACTAAAAATAGGTGACATAGCCCCTTTAAGATTGCAACATAGTTTAATCTCTGTTGGATCATCTTTGCTCGCCAATTGCCCATCCACGGCTGGAAACGAAACTTCGGTCGCTAACTTCTGATCGTCTAAACTTATTGTAAAAATGCAGCAGTTAACAGAAAATTCGCATAATGCTTAATGGGTATCATTATGCGAATTTCCTGTTGTCCCATTTTATCAGTGTTGTGAAATGATAGTTGCATTATAACTGTTTACTTAAGACAGTTCTGTCATAAGTCGGCATTCTTTTGGTCATTGTAAATGTTGTTGAACGAACCAAAAAAAATTGGATTTGCTTTATCTAACAAGAGAATTTTCGAAGACATTGCGCTTATAAAATTAATTTGCGAGCCTTGTTTCGTCGATTACCAATCGGCCGCAATTGGTATTTTGCGAAACAAGGGATCTAGCGAGGTCCGGTTTTCGAAGAGGGCAAATTTCTTGTCGCATCTATAAGCCAATATTTGCTTTATCTAACAAGATAATTTTCGAAGGCATAGCGCTTATAAAAATAATTTGCGAGCCTTGTTTCGTCGATTACCAATCGGCCGCAATTGGTATTTTGCGAAACGAGGGATCTAGCGAGGTCCGGTTTTCGAAGAGACGGCAAATTTCTTGTCGCATCTATATCCCAATATTTGCTTTTTGTAATTAACTTTCGCTTAGCTCAAAGTACTTCGCTTCGCACTTTCATTGTACTTTTTTATCTTGAACGAATGTACCTTTCGTATAAGAACCTAGTTTGCTATTGTTTATTTGATTGCGCCTCCGCCGATTAAATCGTTACAGTTGAGAAGTCAAGAATAAACCGTGCTGTTGGAACCAAGTCAGGCAGTTCTTGTTTGTCTAACTGTTGTCAGTGTGTTGTGTACTAGTTCGTGGTTTTTTTTTTCGAGAGTGACTGCTCTTCTTGCAAGCGAGTACCCATTTAAGTTATACATAGTTTCCCCCGTGTTCAAGCGCATAGTCCCGTAAAGCCTTCCCTAGTTCAAAGTGGAAAAACCTTGAGTCACAAATCGGCGGCGCTGATCGAGACGTCAAACATTCATCAGTTCCAACCAAATACATACAGACATGGAATTTATCGGGCTTCTATGGAAACAAAACAAATTGTCAAACTGGACCGAAAACAATCAAGGCATGCAGCGGCTATTCAATCGATCTTTGCGGGCTAGGTATCGAGAGACATATCGACCACGGTCAAACCCGTTAAAACAAAAGGCAGCATTTTTAAGAAACCGAAAGACCGCACCGCTGTAAATCCGATCAAAGGAATGTAAGACGTGATTTCACCTATATATGTCGGAGAAAGTAAGAGATCTGGAATTCACGAGGTGCAGAGCACAAGCCGGGTACAAGATCAAAAAATAAAAGGGCGACTAGTCACCACGCCAAATTAACAGACTATGACATTCACCCATGCAGACTACGTTGAAATTCAAGAAAGGAACCTAAACAATAGGCAAGAACGCCTTTTCCTTTTCCTTTTCCTTCGCAAACGAAAACATATACAATTCCCACCGGTTTATTTAATTACCTTTAGCAGCATCCCTTGAGACCAGCAGCAAGTCAGACTCAGTATGATCTCTCGGCTATCGGAAGGCTTTCTGGTATCACTAATATGCGAGCCAGCGAGTCATACTAGCCATGGCTGCGAGCCAGCGAGTCATGGTTGCGAGGCATGCGGGTATGTACTTGGTGTATCCCTTATTATTTTGTATTTAAACACTTAGTTTTTATTTCAGTAGAAAAAGAAGATAAAAACAGCAGAATGGGGAATCGAACCCGGGCCGTATGATCTACTCCATGCACACTATCCACTGTACCACCGAGGACTAGCTGCCGAAAATTGTAATTTTTAAGGGATAAAAGATAATATGCTGCTAGCCCAGACCATATATAAGAACTAACCCTTTCGATACATTGGAAATACTGGAATCAGTGCTTAAACCTAAATACTAAAATCAGTGCTTCAACCCTAGATACTGTAATCCGACCCTAAATTATACTGCAATATATCTAAATACATTACAATGAGGGATACATGAAGTACCATACATTATGATCAGGGATACACCAAGTACCTAGGGGCATGCGAGCTACGTTGAATAACGCCCACGAGTTTGCGAAAACGAAACAAAAGCAACGCACGCGAGTAGCTTGCAAAACTGTTGCTTTTGAAAAATTGTGACAACTGCCCATGTATTAGTGAATTAATAGTTTCATGATTTCCCGCAGACGAGACCCTGCTTTATGTTTTGACCTGACAGAGCAAAACGAACGGTAAGGTTTTCTTGTTGCTGCTTGCGTGAAATTCATTTACTTTCCCTGATTAATCCGGGTTGAACTACTGTGTACGACACAGCGGAACTGGGGTCAATTCAATAAAACTTTTACAAGTGTAATTTACGACTGTAGCTATTGTTTTCAACCTCTGAAACAATGGCTACACTTGTAAATTACACTTGTAAAAGTTTTATTTAATTGACCCCTGGTATGCAAAACAGATACCCCACCCCCTTCAACAAAAAAGGAAAACCGGCAAAATTAAAAGATAGTAGTATAAAGTCGCAAGTCTTACCGGGAAAGCTTTGTACTTTTTAGGCTTTTAAAATACTTTTTTGCGACGAGTGGGAGTCGTGTTTAGCCTGTATATTTTTATACTTCTGTCATCGAAGAAAACAAATTCATAACTGCGATCTAAAGGCGCAATTATCTCTGAAGTCTTACCGGGAAAGCTTTATACTTTAGGCTTTTAAATACTTTTTGCGACGAGTGAGTAGTTAATTGTGATGATAAAATAGTCAATCTGAACTTTAAGGAAATCAAAAGACTACTTACTGCCAAGGGACATTTTAACAACTTTCTCTTCGACAGTTCAACTGCCTCTACATCTCGATACAGAGTGACTACGTGTATTGTAAAAAAGAATACAAACTCTTTCTATTTGACAGTCAAGCATGTTAAACAAATGTTATTATTTAGTTCTATTTATTTAATTATTTAATTTAAATAGTTATTATAACATTTAGTTACTAAAAGTACTGTATAATCTCCACCCACTTGCAACTGCTCTGTGGTAGTAACCAACTCGAAAGCTTGGCTCCTTTGGCTACTACACACTCTTCTTTTGTTATGTTTAGTTCAATGTCTAGTTAGCTCTGTTCTTACTTTTTTTTATTTCCCTAATGTTGGTATATTGTAATTGAATAAGTGTAAATAAAATGAACTTGAACTTGAACTTGGATCATTAAGCATCAAAGGAACCGACGAATCCAATCAGGACAAGGATTCATCGGTTCCTTTGATGTAGCATGATCCGAGTGATCTTGGATCAGTGATCCGGTTCCACATCATCCCAAAGGAAGGCACCCTATTTTAAGGTCTTAGACTAGTGGTTCCATATTGGAAGTGAAGTGCTGCCACATTTGGAAACATTAATTAACCCATTCACTCCTGCGCGATTTCTCAGTTTTTAAACAAATCAACGCGAATTGAGGAACGATAATAAACCTGGCAATGCGCACAATGATAGGAGCGAGTGAAAAACTAACTTGAAAGTCAAAATATGAAAAATTACGCAGACATTTTGGATTTTGCAATGCGAGGGAAATTAGTCAAATTAGAGCTGCGAAATGCAAATCCAGACCAATTCTTGAAATAACAAACACAGGAAAAAGGACAGCAAATTCTCTCAGTTTAAAGTTTTATTCAAATATCTATTAGATTACTCTCAAAAACAAAACACGTTATAAGTTATCGCATAGAGGAAATTGTCCAATTGCAGAATACCCGGCCCATTTTCAGCGACATAAATCAAGACTGCTACCGCGGTCCGTAGTCCATTATTAATTTTACGTAACAACTGTAACTGACCTCCACAACGAAACAAAAGCATTGTGTGTATTTCTCGTTCTCTAAGCATGTCAAGCGAAAAATATAAAACGGTGAGCATTCATCGTTTTAAAAACATACATTCTCAACGAACCTACATTCACAGTCAAACACTTCGGGACCACGGACCGCGGTAGCAGTTCATTTTAGTACTTGCCTAAATTCACAGTCAAACACTTCGGGGCCGCGGACCGCGGAAGCAGTTCATTTTAGCCTAAATTCACAGTCAGCCACTTCGGGACCGCGGACCGCGGTAGCAGTTCATTTTAGTACTTGCCTAAATTCACAGCCAACTACTTTGGGACCGCGGACCGCGGTAGCAGTTCATTCTAGTACTTGCCTAAATTCACAGTCAACCACTTCGGTAGCAGTAGATTTATGCAGTTGCAAGTAGGCCAGGTATTCTGCAATCGCTCCCAGTTCTCTTACCACATCTTTAAATGCATAAAAATCTTCTTAAAGGACTTTTCTTTCCATTACTAGGTAATCCAGCACAACATGCGTGCTTACATTCACGCAGACGGACAGGTACATCGACAATAGAAATACCCCCCTCCACCAATTACATTCACGCGGAGAGGACTGGGTACTGCCAACAAACATCCATCAGTAATTGCAAGGTCGAGTATCAGAACAGAATTAGGATGGCTGCCCTGTGCGAGCAGCAATTACGGACTAGACTCTGTAAAATGTCGATCCGGACGGCGGATGCGGACGGCGGACAGCGAACGGCGGACGGCGGATAGCGGACGGCGGACGCGGAAAATAATAAATCAATAAAAATAAATCAATAAATGTTTAATGTAAAAAATGAAATAAATTAATGAGATAGATTAATAAGAAAAAGTTAAGAAAGAAAAATTAAAAAAAACACTATTAGTCGAGACATTTTCGAATCACTATCGCAAATCAGTCGGAAGTCTTCGGTACTCATCGGGATTTTTCGGAAAATGATCAGAAAAAATTGTAAAAAATTGTAGAAATCGTATTCTGTGTTGTTAATATAATATTTTATATTTCATTCTCCCCGCATTCGCGTATTATTATCTGTATTTATTTATTCGTGAGCTTAGATACGAGTTTATTCTTTGATTAAAGGAATGACTTAAGATGAAACTAAGGTTTAAGACAATGTTCGGAAAATTTTCAGAAATCTTCGAAAAATGCTCGGACATTTTCGGAATTTGCAGAAATCTTATTTGCGCACTAATGTATTAATGTCTATATCTTTTTTATTCGTGATTTTATACTACAAGGAATGACTAATTAAGAATTGGTTCATGCTTAGCGTGCGTCTATCGAGTCAATGGATGCACGCCTGAAGTTTGGAGAGCACGAGAGAAGCCGAAGCCTGGCTTTCATATGATCGCTACGATAGTTGCGATCGCTGAAAAAAACGATCAGCGCTTGTAGCGAAATGGACTAAGCCACTATACAGCGATCGTTGCGATTGTGTTGAAAGTATGGAGAGTGGCTACAAGCGCTGAACGTTTTTTCAGCGATCTTTGCGATCGTAGCGATCCGGAAACCAGGCTTAAGAGTTGCTCGAGGTTGATAGGCGCGGGAATTTTTTGGTGGAAGTGCCAAGATTTCGAAGGCGACCCGACCAGATCCACTTCGTCCTCATCACCTATCACTCGATAGAAATCTCGAGCTCATCATCTAATTGTTAAGTAGAAAGTGAGTAGAGTGAATAGCCTAATGGCGCCCGCTTCTTCGCGTTTTCGAAGTGTCTGTAAATACATGAAGCATCATTTTGCGAGGTCGAGAGTCCATTTCGAGGGTCGAGGGTACCAAGTCGAGGGTCAATGTTTTTTATACTTTTTATTCTTTTTTTTTCTTGTAACGTAAGGTAAAAATTACGATTCTCTTCTTAGTAGAAGGAACAAAATAAATAAAGTTCATTGTTCTCGTTGTGAAGGAAAAGGGGAAGGTGTGTGTGTGTGTTTGTGTGCATGGCTGTATTCCCCGAGAGGCGGCTTTATTCGCAGGATACCTCTCTCTCACAGTCTCCCACCCCCCGCCCCCATGACAGATGGCAGTATTTTCACAGGGGGTACCCCCCCCCCCCGCCTAGATGTGTTACAGTCCATCTCAGGTTCGCTCTTATTTAGATTTCCCAGACAGCTCAATGGTACCCATTTGTAACCATAGATCATGAGAAGAAATACTAGTGTTGAGTAAAATGTGTCAATTCTGTTATATTATCAGCTCCTGCAGCAGCACTCAACTTGACCATAGTGTTCTTGTTGTTGGATACGGAACTTATCAAGGCTAGGACTACTGGCTGGTCAAGAACTCCTGGGGGACCAGCTGGGGAATGCAGGGCTACATCATGATGTCACGAAACAAGAATTGCCACAAGCGCTAGCTATCCACTTGTTTAAGTCGAACCGAACCGTATAGCTTTGTGAACAACAATCTCCACCGCTGTTTAAAAAGCCGATTTATGGACAAAACGAAACATGCTTTGAAAACTTCCAGGAAACAAATATGTTCGTCAACTTTGTTGATATGTAATATATTGAGAGTGTATTGAATAAAGAAAGTAATATGAATGAAGTCTGTTGTTTTGACTCGGGACAGTCGCACGACCGCAATATTTTATTTCTAACTGATAACCTAAAGTTAAAAGGGTAACGAAGTAAATTCCTCTCGAGTTGTAAACGCAAAGTCGCAAACGTTTTTCCTGGGCGGAGTTCTAATTAAGCTTTTGGTTTCCGGTAGAAAATAGGCCACGCCTGAGAGTTATAACCTGTTATAACCTGTTCACAGTCGTTTATCATGAGAACGAGTGCAAAGCGCTCGAAAAAAAATCGTGAATATACATTATGTTTTTATTCGCACTCTAACGAAATATAAATATATAAAATATAAATAACGAAACGAAATATGTTCGTCAACTTTGTTGACAATGTATTGAATAAAGAATGTATTGAATAAAGAAAGTAATATGAATTATGAGCATAATAAATCGTCTGTGAACAAACTAGCGGGTAAAGTCGGACAGCATGTCTAAGTCCGAAAAATTGTCAAAGTCCGGAAAAAGTTGTAGCACAGGGTTACCATCCCAAGGGCGGATCCAGGATTTTTCTTAGGAGGGGGTGCACCTCTAAGGAATGACGTAACCGCGTTTTTTTTTTCTTTTCTTTATAGAATACCAGTTATATTAGAAAGATGCAGGTCATCTCAGGGGGGTGCGCACCCCCTGCACCCCCCCCTAGATCCGCCCCTGCCATCCTCTGTGTGGTAGCTTGTGGTGTGCCGTGCAAGTGTAGTAAAGGGCGATCTTTGCTGACGTCATTGTTCACATTTTGCTTCATCAGCATACGAATTTATGTAGAGAAGGCACCGTGCTATATACGAATTGACTTCAAAAGTTAAAAGAGCTTGTTAAACTTAGTAATCTATGCAATTTTCAGCTTTTTTCATGCAATCTTTAAGGAAATTTCTGCTGTTAAAAACTGCAAAATTGTTGGGTGGAAAAAGGGCTAATGAGCCATACATTCTTTGTAAAATTTTGAGTTTTTATAACAGCATTGCACGAAGTGTATCTAGTATATCGGGATCAAATTTCCAGAGAAAGCTAATTGTGCTATGCCCTTTCAATATTCAAAGTTGATTTTTTTGTAGCTAGGTAAGAGAATGAGTCGTATATGCTAATGAGGCAAAAATGGTAAACAAAGATTCCCCTATAGAGGTTTTGCACGGCAGCCATGTTGCATGGCAGGAACAATAGATTCTTTTCCCCATGGGAAAGAATGTTCTTTCTAATGCAGAAAATTTTCATTGTTCTTGCCATGCAACATGGCTGCCGCGCAAAACCTGTATACGCCGATACGGCAATTACAGATGCATAGCGAACCACACAAAGGATGGTAAGCCTGTGGTTGTAGCTGTTCATCTTTCTGTTGTTTTAGTAGCCAGAGTGTTGGGCGCTCCTTCCTCGCTCCTCCTCCTTTGCGCGTGACACTAAATCCCCTCTTTTTCTTCTTCTTCTTCTTCTTCTTGCAACATAACAAACCATCGGCCTCTCGACAAATGTATGACAACAAACTTGGGGAGTATAAAAGTTTATGAAGTGGCTGAACGTAACTGGTTTACGATTATAAGAAGCATTCTGATTGGTTTCCTGGATGGTCCAAATGTTGATTTCACTGACCTGTTTTTTTTGTTGTTGTTTAGTTTTTTAACTGATTGTAGAAAAAAATACTGTTTTGTAAGAAGTAAAAACTCCTCCGGAATGTCTTATGCTACAATTAAAATAAATAAATCTTTGTTCTCGACTTTTGTCTCTGTAGCGCTCTTGCTGGCCAAGAGAAGCGTTCGCGCCGTTATATATGGATCTCAAGCTCGTTCAACAATATTTAATGCTGGTTGATTTTTTTATGTTTTTAAGACAACCCCCCGCCCCAACCCCCCTCCCCCCCCCCCCCAACACCACCACCACCACCACTCTTGCAGTACGTGTTTTACAGTATTTGACCAGTTAAAAGAGGAGGCCCTTCACGCTCTTTTCAGTATAAGAAAACATAGAAATTTCAGTAAATTGACCCCATTCCCGGCAAGTAAACTCTTTGACACGATGATCTCCCCAATTTTGACAAATAATAGCGAAGTCTGGGGGTGTGTACGCAAAACTCGCAGATTGAAAAAAATCCATTTACAATTCTGCAAACGTTATCTAGAAGTAGGCAATAAGGCATCAAATGTAGCATGTAGAGCTGAACTTGGTAGGTTTCTTCTTATTATATTGCTATTAATCAGGATCGGCCAGGGGGGTAGTGGAATACCAATATACCCGAAAAAAATCGACAAAATACCCCAAAATACCCCAAATTCCTCCAAATATACCCAAAAATAATCGAAGCTTTCAATACTTTATACCTGAAATTCAAAGAAAGTGATATATTGAATACCCATATTTAAGCTGCAATATACCGTATACCCGATTTAAAACGCCCCTGAATACCGAATACCCCAAAACCCTGGCCGACCCATCAGAAAATAATTAGTTATACCTTATACGGCTTCAAAGAAGGGACAATGTAAAAATAGCTTCTATTCTAATCTTATAAGGATATCCGAATTCTATAATTTGCTTGATTTTGACCCTATTTTCTTAACTGACACTAAAATCAAACATTATGTAAACTCAATGCAACAAAAATAAATCCTATATTGGCAACATACCATATGCATTCAACGCTCTAAGAAACTCGAATTTTATAATATCTTTAAGAACGAATATACACCTTCTCATTACTTAGACCTTACAAGAAATCAAATGACAGAAAACAATTAGTAAAATTTCGTATAAATAATCATAAATTAATGATTGAAATTGGAAGATATGAACAATTTACGAGAGATGATATATAGATTCTGCTCTACTTGTAAATCTGATGAAATTGAAGATGAAATTCTATTTCTTTTCCACTGTCCTAAATACCCAATTCTTAGAGACGGATTTTACAGGAAAATAGGGCATCACCTACCAAATATAAAACAGTTACCTCCTCCTGAAGTTACCAATGAATTAATGAACTCTCGTAATTACTTTGTAAATATTCAAATGTTAAAATTCATACTTCCATGTTTAGATCTTCGCAATAATCAAATTACCAATCCAAACTAATGTATCTTAATTGTACTTTCCCATTCTTTATTACATTATTGTTATTTCATTTTGTTATGTTGTAATGCTTATAAGCAATACTGTAAGGATTATAGTCATGCAAATAAAGCTACTTGTTGTTGTTGTTGTATTGCATTTTTCTTTTCAGAAAGTGTGCTTTTGTTCTCATCTCAAATACTTCAGCAGTGTGCTTCCTGCGGTGGGAAAAAGTTCTCTTTTTGGTCTGATTTTTTAATGATAAAGTTTTGATGTTCTTGCTACTGTTGAGTCATCGTTGTCTCAATCAAAACAAGGTCACGAGCCGTGGCGCGACATTCCTCTTGTTGTTGTTCTTGTTAATCGAGCCATTGTCACAAGAGTGGCGCGACACTCCTCGTGACTGCATCATGCATCACTGGAAAGTCTTGTGACCTTCTCAGGCAAAGTATTTATAACTCTTTGTGACAAGATTATTTTCATTCGTTTCCTGAGCCCTTGTAGACAAGCGTCTTCTTAAGTTTCTTACCAATTTCTCTAACTTACGCAGCAAAATGAAGGGATCTTTTGCCTTCTTGTGTTGCTTGGCAGTAGCAAGCGGCTTCGTTCTCAAGCTCGATGAAGATGTCCAGTGGAAAGCTTGGAAATCTTTTCACAGCAAAACCTACGCCACAAAGAGCGAGGAGACTGCGAGAAAAGCAATCTGGAGTGACAACCTCAAGGTAAGAAACTAGAAAACCAAACTCCCAGGTGTGAAATGAAAAAGTGCAGCAAACTGAAAGGTTCTCGATTATTTCCATCACTAGCTCATGTGAACACTTATGCAGATCAGGGTCTCCCAGATTTTACAGATCTGCTAGCCAAATAAGAGCAATTTTTCTGGTATTAGTGTTCATGTTACCCAGGTACTGAAAGCGTCTTTTGAAAGTTGTTCAAGAAATCAAAATACAATGCACAATAATTTTTTCTGAGGCTCACTAGCTAAATTGCCTCTAGCTAGTTATGGAGTGCGTGCCAAAGAATGCGTGCCAGCCGAAAGGGCGTAGAATCCTTCGCTTTTCGCAGTCCTGACTAAGACTTTATTATGTTTTTATACTAGAAAATTGCCGAGTATAATGCTGAAGGTCACTCGCATGTCTTGGCCATGAACCAATTTGGAGACCTTACGCAAGATGAATACCGCTACTTTTACTTGGGAATGCGAAGCCACTTCTCCAGCGAAAGCAAGATAAACGGCTCGACTTACCTAGAACCCTGTCACGTGACGCTACCAGCTGAAGTTGATTGGAGACAAGAAGGCTACGTTACAGGCGTTAAAAATCAAGGTATGGTAATTCGCAAAATTCGCGCCAAAATGCCAGGGTTAAAAAATAATTTACTGCAAGCATATTTGCCATGATTTCGCTAGTATTGGATACAAAATAAATTTAGCTAAGGGCGGTTGAAGAGCAAGTAAAGGAAAATTCTCCTAAGAAGTTTAACTTCCAAGAGTTTTAACTCCGTGATTCCCACGAGAGGTGTACTCAGGTATCAGTATTAGTCACGGCGTTTTTATCAGTTTGATTTAGCGATTTGGAGACTTTTTGGGGGTTTAAAATGAAAGCTACCTAGAAGCAAGTTCTTGTCTTTGGAACATGGACTGTCTTGGCAGTGAACGAGAGTTGATCAAAATAATAATCGATATTTTTTTGTTACTCAGGCCAATGTGGGTCTTGCTGGGCTTTCAGTACAACAGGATCACTAGAAGGACAACACTTCAAGAAAACAGGACAACTTGTCTCACTAAGTGAACAGAATCTTGTTGACTGCTCCACCAGTTATGGCAATCATGGCTGCCAGGGTGGACTCATGGATTATGCTTTCAAGTACATCAAAGCTAATGGAGGAATCGATACCGAGGCTAGTTATCCGTATGAGGCTCGTAACGACGTGTGTCGATTTCAAGCAAGCAACGTTGGAGCTACTGACACTGGTAAGGTATACTGAAATAGTATTTAAAGCTGATTGTAACATTTACATATTATTTCTTAAGAGTGTTACTGATTGCTCACACTCAAGGATTTCCTCCAAACCTAGAAACATTAGAACCACCATGCACACAGATGTAGAATTCAGTTTGAATGGTGGCACACTCACATGATCAAAAGATAGAATCATCTTGAACTGAGTATAATAAACAGAGCTTAATAAAAAGGAAAGTACTATTCCATATAGTTCTATTATTTTGATGATCTCCGCATATTTATCATGCTACTTTATCATGTTACTTTTTATCTTTATTATCTTGTAGCGGACCTGCAAATTAGCTGGTTTGTTCCTGCAGATTTTTCCGGTCAAATCTGCAGAACTAACCGATACTACAGCTAAGGGCCTGTTTATATGGTCTCAGGTACCCGAGACACCCCCTCCCCCCCCCCCCCCCCCCCCCCGAGACAACTTTGCCAAGTGTTTATATGAGAAATGTTGTTCCTGCTGACCGAGTCAAAGTTGACCGGCCTACTTAAATATTCACAACGCTGCGTAAAGATTCAAATCTAAAGTTCCCCTTTGTATTTTTGCTTTAATGTGGTCTTTTTTTTTATTGAAAATTCCCGTTGATTCATATTTTGTTCGAATCGGTTTTTTTAAAACAATACTGGCCAAAACTGGTCTCATCGTGACAGGCAGAGTTATGAACTCCAAATACAGCTATCGTCCATGTATACCTGTTCTTTTGACTTTGTTTCATTCATTCGATCACTGTGGGCTTTGTTGATTTACATTTTACTTCTTTAATGCGAATTTGTGTTCTTAAACCTAATAACTTGGCTTTAAGTGACACGCAGAACGCCGTGAGTTGTCCCGGGTAGGCGAGCAAAAGTGTTTATATGAGAAAAAGTTGTCCCGCCTGCCAGGGTTACCCTACCTGCCGAGGCGAGACAACTCGCCCAACCGAGTTGTCTCGCCCCCCGAGACGAGTTCTCGATACTCATGTAAACGGTTGGTTGAATTTTTCAAAGAAATAAGTGAAAAGTCAGCTCGGCCAGGATAATCGGTGGAGGGTTGTCTCGGTTACCCGAGACCATATAAACAGGCCCAAAGTGCATCGACCACATTAAATAGATCGTCTATTGTCTATCTCAATGGTCATACTTTTAATGACTCTATCCATAGATTAAAAAATTAGACAAAAAGCCTTATGTCATCGTCTGTCTATTTTATCTTTACAGGATTCGTAGATATTCCCCGAGGAAGCGAGGCATCCCTTCAGTCTGCCACGGCCACAGTAGGACCAATCTCCGTCGCTATTGATGCTAGCCATATGTCGTTTCAGTTCTACCACAGTGGAGTTTATAATGAACCGTAAGTGTTTGATTACTGAACTGTTTGTTAACCATGTGTAAACTAAGTCAATACTGTGAGCATCGTACCTTGCGCAGAAAAGAATCGTTAGTGGATATAGTGATCTCGTCCCCCCCCCCCCCCCCCCGGGGGATCTCGTGCGCGGGAATCTCCACCGTCTCCCATCATCATCATCATCATCATCATCATCATCTTTATTTAAAAAACACGGTAAATACATCAGGCATTAACAATTTAATATAAACTACAACTTAATAAGAAACTATGTATGTAAATTAATCTTCTATAATTTAAAAATATAACTAACTATTAAAGAAAAGTAAACTAAAATGAAGCCTGTTTTACATGAATGCCGTGTCGGAATTAATTAAGAATCGTCGGAAATGTTGCCTGCCTAGCAGCTGAGGGTAGACTGTTCCAGAGGACTCCCCTGTTCTCGCGCCCGCCACGGAAGAGATCAAATGGAGCGCGATCTAGGGGATGGAAATGGAGAGTCGCTTGGATCCCTCTGCCCTCTTTCTTTAATCCCCTTCTTTAATTACTCCAAGATTGTTAACCTAGACAGGAACAGGGATAACAGGAAAAAAGAGGCCTGGTATTCAGGTTAATCTAACGCCATGTTTGCGAAAAGAAAATTTAGTAATGTTTCTCGTTACAAACTTGTGAATGTCATCTTTGTTCTAACTATAGATCCTGCAGTAGCACTCAACTTGATCATGGTGTTCTTGTCGTTGGATACGGAACCTATCAAGGCCAGGACTACTGGCTTGTCAAGAACTCCTGGGGGACCGGCTGGGGATTACAGGGCTACATCATGATGTCACGAAACAGAAATAACCAGTGTGGAATTGCCACGAGCGCTAGCTATCCGCTTGTTTGATTTATAATGAATCTGATATAATTATTATAGTATTTTCGGGAAAGAACAGTCTTATGTTGCAGAAAAGTATATTTTCCAAGTATATAGTTAGACCATATTTTGAATAAAAGAAGCAATGTGAATGAAAAAGACGTCAGTGAAATGATGATTTCCTTTTAAAAACTTTCTTAGTAGTCCACCTTGTCCCGTTGATACCGGCTAAACTCGATGGCGGATATAGGGGAGGGGGCGGTAAACCTCCCTCCACCCCACCCCCTCCCTATCTCTTTATCTTTTTTTATCTTTTACAGCCTACATACATACATACATACATACATACATACATACATACATACATACATGCATACATACATAACTTTATTTAAACACGGTAAAAACATCAGTTACAAAGACAGATAAAAACTGATTTACATGTTTGCCGTGTGGGAGTACGAGGAGGACATAAGGCGACTGATTTCGCCTCTCACATTCCGCTCTCTGGCTTTTACTTCCGGTAACTTAAAGGAGCTTATTACCCCTGGAACTGATCAACCCTCGAATGAACACCTTCCATACAACAAAATGTCCATTTCCGGTATGTAGCTTATGCAGTGAGTTTTAATCCTGAGCAGGGGGGGGGGGTGGGTTACTCAGCAAAGTTTTGTTTGGGGATGCTCCGCCCCATTTTTGACGGAAAAGGTTACCCCTTCAAAACAAACTTTAATAGACGAATTAGTCATTGCGCGCTTCTTTTTCAGATATTTTGAAAGGCCCTTTTCATATACCTAAATAGCAGTTTTTCCCACCCTTTTCTATACTTCAACTCTTAAAAATCCCTACTCTTTTATATACCTCCAGCCTCAAAAAGGCACCCCTTTCGGGCGGAGCATCCCCGTATAGCCCATTATAGGGAGTACCCCCACCCCCGGAGGTTTTAATACATATTTGGATCCATAAGAGAAGAAACAATTGCAGCATTCTGGCTACTTTCTCAAAAATTTACTTCTTTCTCACGGTAGCTAACCTCTAGCTCTGAAATAGTAGTTCGTACGGCAACATCGACGGCCTCGCCAGAAACAGCCATTTGCGTTTTGATCGTGTGCTGACTACAAAATCATTTAAACAAGTTCCTAGTTAATTTATGGAAGTAGGCATGGTCGAACCTTTATTTTTGATTTAAATAAAAAATTGAAAATCGACGTCCGTTTTGGATTTCCTTTTTCTTTTCAGAAGAAATAGAAAAATGCAATATCAAAACAAAATCAGAATAGGAAATGCATTTCTCATTTTTACCGTCAACAATTAAAAGAAAATTAAACAACCGACATCACTCTTTCACTAACAACTGAAACCAATGCACTTGAGGGGACAAAAGCAATTCAGAAGGGGAGGGTGTGCTTGGATCAAAGTACGTAAATAAGGGGCATCCCATTCCCTACCCACTGCGGCATAAGCGATCCACACGCGATCCACACGCGATTGCCACGCGAATCCGCGTGACAAATTTATAAACCTCGCTTCGCGAGGAATTAGGCAAATCCTCTGGGACCAGGATAGCAAGATGTAAGTTTGTCTTTTGCTGATTCTCGATCTCAGCCGTGCTAGCCTGCGCTCAGAAGTCTCTTATTTCCTATTTCCTTACGCGCGATTCCCCATTTGTCAAAACTGAGTCACGTGGTTAATAAACAAAACCCTGCCTCATTTACATATCCGTCTGCAAAGTGTTTTGTTGAATCATGATATGATGGTCACTTGATGTTGAAAATGATACCCTCCTGCACAATCAAGCGAAAGTCTTGTTTGTGACTTTAAATTGTCAGCATTCCGGATTTAGGTGACTGTCTCGGATTTGTACTCTTATACAGAGAATTAGAACAACTCAATTTGTACGGCGTCAAATATGAAAAGTTTTATTGCTTTTGTGCTGTGCCTAGCTTTTGCTAGAGGACATATTCTCGAGTTTGGCGAATATAAGGAGCACTGGCAAGCTTGGAAGTCTCTTCACAACAGGAAATACGAAACAGACACTCAAGAAGAAGCGCGCTTTGCCATTTGGAAAGACAACCTGAAGGTCAGTTGAAGCATAATTTTTTCGCCAGCATAATTTCTTTCTTCCGTAGAATAATAACCACCCTAAAAGGAACAGATGACATGCTATTAAAGGAAGGTTCTACCAACATAACAAAAAAACCTATAGAGCGTACGGATCATGATTTTAGAGTGATTTTACTGAGATCGTGAAATAATATCTAGCAATTAATCAAGATTAGCCAAAGTTAGTAAAAACTAAACAAAAGAAAACAATGGAATTGGTGTTTAACAGTGCCTACTAGTGCCTACCAGCTTAGTAGTCTTAGTAACTATTTCGCGGTTTAAAGAAAATCACTCTAATAGATTAGACCAAGAGAAAATGCTTGTTTAGACCCAGCACTCAGCATAAAATAGACAATTCAATGCAGAAAGAAGTTACATAATATAAACATATAAATAGTATAAATTATATATTCGTTTGAAGGTATAATGAGATAAAGGTTTTACACTTTTTTTTCTCAATTGTTTGTACATTCGTGGCGAAGTCGGAACACCGTGTAGAAAAATTAGACAAATTAATGCTGTGTTCACAACGAAACACGTTTCCCGTAAACATGCTTGCAATTCCATTGTTCACATAAATTGTTAATTTCAAAACACGTTTCACGCCTGGTTCTACAATTTATGCTGTTTTATTAAGCGGGCATAAGCTCGCATGAAAAATTTTATAATTACACATGATACATGGTTTCAAGTTGTAGTAGTAATTATTTCTCCAAAGATAAACAAGTTTACAAAAATGAGTAATTAAGAAATAAAGAGAAAAAGGGCAAAAAATAGTTAAACTAACACTTTGCCCTCCTAGTTGGAAAATATAAAGGAAATTTAATTAAGTGGATATAAAGGAGAAAATGCTAATAACATACAATAAACAAATAAACTTATACACACACGCACACACACACATATGAAAGCAATTAAGTACGGGTAGATAAAGCAACTATATCAATCTATCATTTGTTTCGTATTGGGATAAATAATGTCTGAAAAGAGATTTCGTAATAGTTTTTTAGTAGGCTTAGAACTGATGGAAAGGAGAAGATCGTTCCAAAAATATCGCCCAATAATGGTGGGAGAGAACTTTCTAATGTTTGTTCTATAAAAGGGAATATATAATTGTTCTGAAGAAGCATTTTGAGTAGTATAACTATGTTGTTTTATGCTCTTCTGTTGTTCTATGTTCTTCAAGTTCTTCGGAACGAAGAGCAATGCAAGGTACGACAAGGAGACGACATTTGCGCTATTAAAGTGTTTCGTCTGACTTCGATCGAAACTACCTCGTGAAGTAGTTTCAATCATGCTCAGAGTAAACATGTTTCGATCATGATTCGCGCAATGCGCCGCCTGATGTGAACACTTTTCACAGTGAATCATACTAAACATGTTTCGCCCTAAAGTGAACACAGCATAATACTGCTAATGACGATGAATAATAGTAATAACTGACTCGACGGTTAACGTCACTGTACTGAGCTGAAAGTCTTTCGCAGATGTATAATGGATCCTTTCAGGGTTCGAAACTTGGCCTCCACGTAGCTTGCTAACCATCTTACAGTTGGGTCAGTCGGGTTTCGTTCCACTTAAAAGGCATCATTTTATAACAATGCCGTGTTGAAATCATGATGTGGATCATGATGGATCCGGGATGGATCCATACAGCTGTGATCATTAGTCATGCAAGGCTAGTGGCAGGCGCTAATAGCTTCAAATTATGTACAAAAAAATAAAGAAAGAACGAGCTTAAACACACTTACCCTCGCGCGAAATGTCAGTTGTCCTTAACCCCCACCCTCCCCCCCCCCCAAAAAAAAAAAAAAACGTGAGATTTCGCATGCTTTATAGTTGCAAGTTCAATTTCATTTCCCTAATTGAAAAATAACCACACAACTCGCACTGCAGGCCGCCGGAAAGTAATGCTTGATTTTTTCGCCTACGGATTAATTTCATCTAAAATTCAGGGTCATTCAGTCGGTCCCGAATAGTCAAGTGACAAGGGGAATTAAAATAAGACATAGGAAATCTTTGCTCCACAATAAAACTTATCAGTATCCCTCTTTTCCGAGTGTGGAGCGCAAAGCGCGCGCGAAAGATTGAGGGGATTTCCCATTCTCCTAAGCGCGATGCTCGTACTTTCAGAGAAATGGTTCATTACATTCAACGTCTACAAATCTTTAAGCGTGAATCAAGTTATCGCCGTGACCTTTTCGATGACTTTGTTTTATAAAGAAACAGTCCCTGTTTTAATAGTCAGTTATTTCAACTTCTCTTGGATTTATCATAACTCTAATTGTTTGTTCTTTGTATTGATATTTTCAGAAAATTCAACAGCACAATTCCGAGGGACATTCTTACACTCTGGCGATGAACCAGTTCGGTGACATGACTGTCGACGAATATCGCTCCTTCTTCCTGGGACTCCGTTCTCATTACTCCAACGAAACCAAGCGTAACGGATCGGCTTTTCACTCTTCCAGTGCAGTCACTCTACCAACAACCGTGGATTGGAGAACCAGGGGATACGTTACCCCTGTTAAGAATCAGGGTATATTTTCTTTTTTAGTTTGTACCTCTTAATGGAAAAAAATTAACATGAGCTACATCCACAGAACTGTTTTCTGGTAAGAAGAGGTTACCTTCAAAACTTTCGATGATCATCCCTGTCATTGTTCCCCCCCCCCCCAACCCCACCCCCCCCCCCCACCCCAGCCTCCGCAAATACCTTTCATTTGAATGGTTGCACTTTGGGATATTATCCACAGACTCTAAAGTTTATAGAAGGCATAACTGATAAACAGCACCGCAACAAAGAACTGCTAACAAACTTCCATTTGAATGGTCACACTTAATTCTATTTCCCAGGTGTGCCTGCACATGCCTTAAAACCTGAATCAATGATACTGACAACTTACGAATTTGCTTTTATTCGCAGGCCAGTGTGGATCTTGTTGGGCTTTCAGTGCAACAGGGTCACTGGAAGGACAGCACTTTAAGAAAACAGGACAACTTGTCTCACTCAGCGAACAGAATCTCATTGACTGCTCCACCAGTTATGGCAATCGTGGCTGCCAGGGTGGACTCATGGATAATGCTTTCAGGTACATCAGTGACAATGGAGGAATCGATACCGAGGCTAGTTACCCGTATGAGGCTCGTAACGACTGCTGTCGATTTCAAGTAAGGAACATTGGAGCTACTGACATAGGTAAGGTTTTACTGAAATAGTTTTCAAAGCTGATTAATACTTTTACATGTTATTTCTTAAGAGTGTCACTGATTGCTCACACTCAAGGATTTCCTCCAAACGTAGAAATCATAGAACTACCATGAACGCAGATGTAGAATTCAGTTTAAATGGCGACACTAAAGGATAGTATTCAAAGGCTCATAAGTTAGAATTATTTTGAATTGAGTATAATAAACAGAGCATAATAAAATGGAAAATACTATTCCATATAGTTCTATTTTTTTGATGATTTCCTCTGATTTATTGTCACTTTTTTATCTGCTGGTTTGCTGGTTTGTTCCAGCAGACTTTGCAGGTCAAATCCGTAGGACTCGACAATACAATACTATACAATGCTTTGTTTCACATTTCCATGGCATTTTGTTTGTTGTTTGTTGTTTTTTTGTTGTTCTTTTTTTTTTACAAGAAAACATATATCTAGCTAAACTAAAATTACTAAGACATTAAGGCGAATAACTAAATATAAATACCGTGTGAGGAAATGCCTAGCGTCTAAGTACACCATACAGTTTTCTAGTTAGACTCTAGCAACGTTGGACTCACCGATACCATAGCTAAGTCCATCGATCAGGTTAAATAAACTGTCTATTGTCCATCTGAATAGTCAAACTTTTAATAGGACGGCTCTATTCCTAAATAAAAAATTAAAAGTGAGTCAAGATTTGTTTCTGGAATAAACAAAAAGCCTTGTGTCATCGTCTGCTTATATTTTTATCTTTACAGGATTCGTTGATATTCTTATAGGAAGCGAGGCAGCTCTTCAGTTTGCCGTTGCCACAGTAGGACCAATCTCCGTCGCTATTGATGCCAGCCACAGATCGTTTCAGTTCTACGAGGGTGGAGTTTATAATGAGCCGTACGTGTTTGATTGATTGTTAGTTAACCATGTGTAAACTAAGTCAGTACCGTGGTATGGTACCCTGGGCAGCAAGCGCTGAAAAAAAAACAATCTTAAGTGTATGAAGTGATCGCGCGCGCTGGAATCCCTACTGTCTTCCTTTTCTCCCGCCTGCCACGCTGGTTAAGGCGGGGGTAAAACTGAATTTTAATGAAATTTGAAGAGGTTTTAAGAAGGGATAGGAGAAAGAAAATGATTGGAACACCGACAGTTGATACCGACGTAAGAGCACCCCCAGATTGCTAGTGGACTAACCTGGTGTCCGTCTATTAATTATTAACTACAAATTCTAATTTTAAAACTTCACTAAATCTTCAATATTTCTTATTTCTCTAAATTTTACCAATCCTTTCAGAAAAACTATTTCCTTCCCGAAATACCCAAAAATTTACAAAACATCCCACAACATAGATTCATGTAATGAGCGAAGGGTTTTTGGATTGCTTGAAACGTGAACGAGATATTTCCATTAAAGCCATGTTAAGTGGCGGAAACAAGGCATTCAGGTAGAGCCCCGCCTTGGCGCCTTAAAAGCGGGAAAAGGATCAAGTAACCTTTTCCCGTTACAAACTAATTAATGAATGTCATCTTTGTTCTACTTACAGATTTTGCAGCAGCACTCAACTTGACCATGGTGTTCTTGTCGTTGGATACGGAACCTATCAAGGCCAGGACTACTGGCTGGTCAAGAACTCCTGGGGGACTGGCTGGGGATTACAGGGCTACATCATGATGTCACGAAACAAGAATAATCAGTGTGGAATTGCCACGATGGCTAGCTTTCCACTTGTTTAATTTAAAATGAATCTGATATAATTGTTATTAAGTAACAATCCGTGTAAGAAGTAGGCAATTCTCTATTGTTCCGATGCATCTCGCTTTCCCCACATAAGAATGTTTAGATTTTCGTACTGAGAATACGTCAACCTATGGACAACATGGTTTTGAAATAAAATTTACTGAAACTTTATTTTAAAGCGATGTTTCTTTTGTGTTACAAGATTTCATCCAATCGTGAGACTCCAAAACAATGGCCAACAAAGACTTCTAATTTTCCATGTTCCCCACATAGAATTTCTGTTGCATTAAAAATCACAATAGTTTTCACTAAAAGGGAATCAATTAGTAAACTAGAGATAAATAAATGCGCTGCCTGATGAAGTTATGGTAGATTTTCATGTTTTAGCCAATGAGGTTGACGGTTTCAACAATAGCACAATTCACACCTTTCTGCATTCCGTGCATTTGGGTTGCCTACTTCTTACACGGATTGTTACTTAATAGTATTTTTGTGAAGGAACAGTCTCTGTTGCTATTAAAGATTTTTTTATGTTGCAGAAGAATATATTGTCCAAGTATATAGTAACAATATATCGAAGCAATGTGAATAAATGAAAGGGCTCAAGAGCCTTCTCGTGAATACGAAACAACGTAAAAGTAAGTCCACAGATTGGTTTTCATCAGTTTCCATACTGGGTTTAAGTCTTAGCTTGACATAAATATTCATTGTGTGTTCTTTGTAAAGTATGGTAATAAAGTGTGTGAAACTAGACTGTCTGGACAACTGCGGAATGACGTAATACACTGGGGAATTCAAATACAGTCACATCTGAGTGATTACTCGAGTGAAAATTTGCATAATTGTCCCCTTATAGGGATGATATCTGTTTACAAACATTCTTTTTGTTATTCAAATGTGCCAACCACTGGAACAAAAGAACCCTTTGTATCGGCAGCCAATAAGGCTCTGGTTGGCACATTAATAACAATTGGTGACGACATTGTTATCTTCCCTATACTATATCTCGTTCAACGCTTCGCCTGTTCACGAGATAAAAAGACGTCAATGAAATGATTTTCTTTTAAAAGCCCTGTTACCAATTATAATAATTAACACAGCGCACATTGCCCGTTGATACCGGCTTAAATCAGTGGCGCATTTGGGTGAGGGGCTCTATTTTTGGACCTGAGGCATATCCACGTGATACTGAATACACACTGCGGTTCTAAACATGACAAAACAACGCATGTTGTAAAAAAAACTTTGATTAATGACTTGACGTTTCGTATGCTTCAACATACATCTTCAGAAGTGACGGTTGGATATAATACAATAAAAATTTAAATGCTATGGAGAAAGACTGGAACCTAATTTAAAAGAAATGACAATAGTGAAAAAATGATAATATACAGACCTATCTTAAAGTCTGCTAGAAAATACAAACATATATACAAGGCTAGTAAAGAAAAAGTTTCTCACTACCCACATTTTCATTTAAGCTGGTTTTAAATCCTTAATCAATAATGGCTGCGTCCGCACTTGGTGAGTTAACTGGGTTATATTTTTAGTAACCCGGTTAAAATAACTCGGTGAAAAGTGAAATAACCGAGTTTATTTTTCTGAGCGGCCGCACTTCAGAAGGTTGAACTTTGAACGTGAGAGATCATGTTAAAATTTGATAACGAGAGCTGCACAAAACAATACGATTAATGAACGAAAACAATGCCTCTGCACGTGCATTTTAGCGGAGCACTTGCGCAGCCCCATACTCATAGAACCCACGCCCGTCATTTTTCATGGTCATGGCTAGCGGAATGTTTCGCGGGCGCGCGTGTGCCGCCCTCCGCCGCCGTCGCGCAGGACTTCGCACAGGACTAGCTCGCGGGCGCGTATAACGTTGCAAAACATGCGCGTACGACGTCATGTTGAAACCAAAGCAAGGCTTTGTTTTTAGCGCGGCTACACGGCCGAATGTCACGTCAGCTAGAAAAACACTTTGATGTTTTCTGTGAATTTACTAAGCGGAGAAAAAAGTTTAAATTAAAGGCGTTATTTCCCTGAATATTTCGCGGTTTGCTACTCAAGACAAGGATACTAATTAAGGGATACTCAGAAGCCGCTTTAGTGGAAAAAGACGAGCTTTCAGGGATAAAATCTTGCTTCGAGGAACTTCATGTATTACGTTTTTATCAATGCGGGAGATGTTTGTTTTCTACGGATTTCAGAACCAGAAGCGGAGATTTGAATTTCCAAGCAAGCGAGGGACTTAAAGGTAAAACAGATTACAGTTTTCGATGAGAATTTATGTTGATATCAATCTGTGAGTGACTTTTTATTGGTGTTATTGTTAGTTTTGGAGAATTGATTTTAAAACGTGCTTTAATTCAGTTGTATCGATCTCTTGAATTTCATCTTGAAGCTTGAACTCGACGAGCTATAATTAAATGGATATGCGTTTTGCTTTTAAACGTAAACTAATGGAGATTTGAATAAATTTTTTCGAAAGAAGATGGTGTTGTCCATTTTTATGTGTTTGTTCATTCATTAGATAGATTGAAAAGCGAAAAAAAAGAACAACAAGACTTTGATTTTATAGTACAGTTCTATCTTCACACGCATCGCCTTATGCAAATATGTTTGTGTATTTTTGCAATTTGTGATTTTCAAATTAGTTTCTCGGGCAATTTTTGACAAACAAAAACTGTATTTTATTCGGAAAGTAGTGGTACTAGTTATTCTAGACAGAGAAAAGTTGTTTTTGTGAACTTTTGTACGGTCTATAAAAATGTACTGTGCAGACGGTCGCGTAATACTGTTTTTGAGAATTGCTAAAATTGAAAATAGCCCGTTCGTCAATCTAAATTCTTATGCTTCCAACCTTTCACCTTAGTTAAGTTTCACCTTAGTTAAGTTTCCCCTTAGTTAAGCTTGTTCAAAGTGCGACGCTGTTAGGCTTGGGCTATCTATATATATTACATATTGTTATTCCCTGCAAAACAACATCGGCAAATGATCAAATGATAGGTTTTGTGGAGAACATAAACACGACGGTTTTCCATTCTCTAATTGAAATTGAAAGTCGTTCCTACGGAGGTCTACGAATTCAACAAGAAGCCAAAAATTACCGCGTAAGCGAAGATGATTGACAGATCGGGAAAGTTAACCTGCACTAAGGCCCCGTCCACACGTATCCGGATATTTTTGAATCTGCAACTTTTTTGTTGCGGATTAGAAAATATTCGCGTCCACACGTAGCGTATTCGAATCGTATTTGCCCGTCCACACGTATTCGGATTCGCTCTAGCAGCCAGGGCTCCTCTTAAAAAGTTGTCAAAAAAGCATACGAAAAGGCCAAGTTCAAATCAAAGTTCAACTGTAAACACGTTATTAGACTAGAAATAAGTCCATGTAGAAGTGAAGCGATAACATTTCGGTCGGCCATGTTGAATATTCGCGCGGTTAAAGACTGGATCTGATACTGTTACGTCAGCGTATTAAAAATATCCGGATTCGACCGTCCACACGATGCCGTACCCGTAGCGTATTCAAACATTTCTACTCTGGAGAGCGAATTAAAAAAGTTGCGGATTCGTGAGCCGAATTCGCTGGATACGTGTGGACGGAAGGCCAATCCGCAATATAAAAGTTGCGGATTCAAAAATATCCGGATACGTGTGGACGGGGCCTAAACCACCTGGCGAGGTGGTTTAAATAAATCTAACCCGGTTAAAAAATTCTATTGTTCTTTAATTAATTTCCATGGGAATGCTAACACGGTTAAAATTCGGTGAACGCCAAAAATACGCGGCCGCATCAGGAATTTTGTTAAACCAGTTAATTTTAATTTAATTAATTGCAAATAACCGGGTTAACTACTCTAGTGCGGCCGCAACCACTATTCAAAGTCATTTGAATATACTTTATTATGCATGCAAGCCAGTAGTCTCGTGCAAATGGATATGGAATCCCCTCGGGGCGCTCTCATTGGTGTAACGGGTATATATTAACCGCTCCCTGCTTAATTTGGCATCTTTTGGCGGAAAACCACGCAGTGGAAAGCTCGCTTTTTGTTGTTTCCATCAACTCCGAACACAGATCACGGCCGACCAAGACATCGCGGTTCCGCTGCCAGGCAATTTGCTCATGCCATCCAAGAGAACAACGCACCGGCTCCGGCCCAGCAAGGCGCTGTTGAGGTTTGTTATTAGGTTTGTTGTTCTCTTCTTGGTGTTATTCAGCGTATTTCAATTCTTCGAGCACATTTGTTGGGATTTCGTCCGTCGCCCTTCGCGTCTAGAAGCAAGTTTTCTCCTCAAAGCTTTTGCTTGTGTTGCTATTTTAGTTTTCTCTTGGTCGACTCGTGGTTTGTCCTCGGTTTAGGTTCAGTCTAGCACGCGGTTCCCAAAGATTTTATTAGTTTTACATGCTTTGCCTCTTTGCCTCACGCACGTGTGTTTAGATCGTCAAAGGAATTCAGAATAACCGTGTTCATGTTCCTGTTTCACTTCACGGTGTCTAGTTTTGGTGGTTGGTTTTTTCATTCTGTGGAATCTTTTGACACATGTATACAGAGTTTTTTCCGTCAAGTCTCCTAGCGACTTTCGGGCGTTTATTCAGGTTTGGAAATGTGGCTCGTGGACTTTAGGTCCGTTTATATAGAGCATGTTCGAGTCTCTAATTGGCTTCGGGCCCTTTTCAGAGAGGTTTCGTGTAGCTTTGTGGACTTTGGGTCCGTTTATAGAGAGCTTGTTTCGAGTCTCTGGTTGGCTTCGGGCCCTTGTCAGAGAAGTTTTTGTGTAGCTCTGTGGACTTTAGGTCCGTTTATAGAGAGCTTGTTTCAAGTCTCTGATTGGCTTCGGGCCCTTGTCAGAGTAGTTTTTGTGTAGCTCTGTGGACTTTAGGTCCGTTTATAGAGAGCTTGTTTCGAGTCTCTGGTTGGCTTCGGGTCCTTGTCAGAGAGGTTTTTGTGTAGCTCTGTGGACTTTAGGTCCGTTTATAGAGAGCTTGTTTCGATTCTCTGATTGGCTTCGGGCCCTTTTTACAGAGAAGTTTTTGTGTAGCTCTGTGGACTTTAGGTCCGTTTATAGAGAGCTTGTTCGAGTCTCTGATTGGCTTCGGGCCCTTGTTAGAGAAGTTTTTGGTGTAGCTCTGTGAACTTTAGGTCCATTATAGAGTTTGTTTAAAGTCTCTGATTGGCTTCGGGCCCTTGTCAGAGTAGTTTTTGTGTAGCTCTGTGGACTTTAGGTCCGTTTATAGAGAGCTTGTTTAAAGTCTCTGATTGGCTTCGGGCCCTTGTCAGAGTAGTTTTTGTGTAGCTCTGTGGACTTTGGGTCCGTTTATAGAGAGCTTGTTTAAAGTCTCTGATTGGCTTCGGGCTCTTGTCAGAGAGGTTTTTGTGTAGCTCTGTGGACTTTAGGTCCGTTTATAGAGGCTTGTTCGAGTCTCTGATTGGCTTCGGGCCCTTTTTAGAGAAGTTTTGTGTAGCTCTGCGGCCTTTAGGTCCGTTTCTAGAGAGCTTGTTTCGAGTCTCTGATTGCCCTCAGGCCCTTTTTTCAAAGACGTTTTGTGCTCTGTGAGGGCTTTAGGACCGCTTATTGAGAGCTTCTCAAGTCTCTGAACGGTTGCGGGCCCCACTCTTTTGAGGAAGTGGTGGAGCTTTTTCATCGACTTTTGGATTGCTTACGGATAATTATTTTTGTCGTTTGGGCGGCTTCTGCCTTTGATTTTAAAGGATTATGTACTCCTTGAGTCCGTCTTGGGTTGTTACCCATGCTGCTTGGCCGGGGGCTCGCTCTCTGACCGCCTCGGGAGGTGGTGTTGGTTCGATCTAAGATCGATCTCTTTTAGATCGATCTAAACGACCAAGTGTACGGCCCCAAACACGAGAAAGACTCTTGGAGATGTCAAAATTGCGCAAAACTTCAAACCCCAAGGCAGCACCCTATAAAACAGAGGCGTTTGCTTCTATTGCAACTGCCTAGTGCACACGCAGAATTGGTGTTTCAGGATGCAGAGAGACCTGGAGAACCCACCTGCTGTGAAGCGTCCTCCATGGGATGAACGGCGCCCTTAAACACGGTGGGTCGTTTTAATTTTTGTCTTGTTCTAATAGGCTGCCTTGTTTTTTGCTTATAGGGGTATTTCAGCCCAAAGCCCAATAAAGTGTTTTCGTTCGCAAGGGCGTTAGCGATGATAAACTGTAGTCCTTTTTTGAAGTTTTTTGTTTTTCCCTGTTATCCTTTTTTCGATCGCAATCATTTTCGGCTGGGAACAGCAATCCGCACGGACATTCCGTTTCATCGGGTGTCACGTGTATTGTCCGTTCGCGGGCGTGTTGGAGCGCTGTTTCCTGGCTGGGACTCCCTCCTTAACCCTGGGTTGTCAGTTACTCTTTTTGTTCTAATCTTTATCCTTTGTCAATCCCGTTGGTTTATTTGCTATTTTATTCCTCGAAAGCGTTTCAAACACTCCAACGCTCTCGGCGTTCCAGTATGGAAATGATTGCTCAGTTTTGCCCTCTAGTTGCTCAACGAGAGCAAGAGAGCGACAGCTCCGACGGGTTAAGTTCGGCGGGAGTCCCGGCCAGGAAACAGTTCTTTCCATTGAGGCATTTGCATGAAGTCCAGTGGAGAACCGAGTCCCTCTCTTCCTGACTCATTTCGCCTCTTTTTTGTCATCTGGCTCAGTGGGCGTTAGTGTTTTGCCCTCCAGTCTCCTGATGTTCATCTGTTTTCTGGAGCAGCCCGTAAGCTTAATAACCCTTGATGAATGCACCAAGGTCTTAACTCCTTTCATCGGATAAGGTTCCTGGAAATGATGGTTTACCTACAGAGCCTGACATACGACATTGGGGGTTTTTTAGGGGAACCTCTAGTTGAATGTTTTAATAAGTCATTTGCAAAAGGGACGATAGGAAAAACCGCTTTTTTAACAACGGACTATGCTCTCTCTCCTTTAACATGCGTGGAGTTATACGGGATGTCCTCCTTCCCCTCTATTATTTTTGTAGTTTCAGTTAAAATACTGTCCATTGCCATTAGGATGCAAGAAAATGTCAAAGGAATAAAATGAACGGTCTGAAAATTAAACTGCTCCAGTTTGCTGGCGACCCTACAGCGGTTTTATCGGTTTTGATTTCCGCAAGAGTTTCATTTCTACAACTTAAACGTTTTAAATTGCCTCTGATCTAAAACATCAATGCCATGAAACGGGAAGTTAGGTGGATCGGGCCCCTTTAGAACTGTGATGTGAACCACTCGGAGTTTAAAGCAGCAAATGTGCTAAATGTTTTAGAAATCTTTGTTACATATCACGTACAGCCATTAGTTCAGAAAAAAACGTCAAGCGGGGATTGAAAAAAAAAATAAAATAAAATAAAAAACCAAGAATGCAAGAAGATTGTCCATTTATGGGACAATAAACATTATAGAAGAAATTTTGCTTGCGGAAATGATATATCCTAGCTTGCTGTTAGGTACCCCTCCCTAAGTTTTGGAAGAATTCATTACCTTGGTCTTAATGCGATTTTTGTGGAACCAGACAAGGGCATTCATGGGGCCATGGTGGTCTTTAGTGATAGATTGCGAAACCACGAAAAGCTCTAACGCTAAGCTGGTTAAAGCGCATAACTTTGCAACTAGTAGTATGGCGGCCAAACTTCAGAGAAATTGAGGGTTCCGACAATCTATACGAATATATTCGTATGGACATTTCTTGGATAAGGACTTTAACTACGCAAGTGACCTGGTTTATCACATGTCAAACAGTGATGCAGTCAGAGATGCGAGACTGACAAGGTCAAATTTTCCTAGCATGGATAACTCTAAGGTAATCTATTCCACAGTTGCCGCTTTTTCAGTCACTGATTTAAAATTTTCACAAAATGGGATAACCATATTTGGTTTGTTGCTCCTTTTCAAACTCCCTTTGGGAATGAAGTAAACTTGACAGTCAGTACACTGAGGTAGCAGTTACATTCCGAATGTACCTGCGGTCGTTGTTAGCACGTGGCCCCGCGCGATCCTGCGAATGGCATTCTAAATAATCACACGCGCGGCACACGTAAATCGTTCAGTTCGCACATTTCTTCGTCGTTCGCCCATTGTATGTTGTAAGCCAGAGTTTTCAATGTCAGGTTCGTGCTTTATGTTCTGGAAACCACTAGCATATTGAAATATGGACGTGATTTGACTAATGGTTAAGTTAGGGTGATTTCGTGAGATATACGACACCGTTGAAATTTCTCCTGGTGCGTTCACTATAGAAGCCTCTTTCTCTCTCGCCCATTGTGATACATTGCTTTGTCATATAGGGGTTTTAAAGAAGGAAATCGATCTATTTAATTTTATTGCAGTTACAGGCCAATCGTATATGTGGACCTGTCGAACGTTGCAGAGACATTAAACCTTCATTGAGTCATTTCAAAGGAATTTTGCTAATAGAAGTTAACCACGTTTTCTGACTGAAAGACGCCTTAATTTGCTTTTCACAACCAAAAGGTGTGAAATAGGAGAGGAGCTAAGCCTTTTATACCGGAACTTCGCGTTTAAATCGGATAAGATTTATTTGTTAAAGGAATAATGGAAAACGTTTGAGGAAACGATTTTAATCATCAAAGCAGATTGACATCTAATACGTATATCTTTTATTAATTAGGCGTCATAAATAGAGGTTATTAAGAGGGTGGCAAAGAGGGGTACCGATCACGCATCACGCCGATTTTTTAAGTGAAATCACGCATCACGGAGAAAAGTTTTACCAATCACGCAAATAAGGAGTAATCCGGCATTAAATGGTAACAAATTAACGTAGGCCTAACATTAAGCGAGAAGATCGAGTGTATTTAATCTGGAATGCCACGCTGTCGAAACAAAATAGCACTGAAAAGTCCTGTTACATATTAATTACATTAACTAGTATGAATGTCTATTGTTTCCGAATTTTAGTTTTGGACCAACCACGAAGATAAAAGGTCAAGAACAGACAGAAAAGACAAGACAGATGTTGAATTAGACAATTTACGTTGAGTCCTTTGAGTGATAGCTTTCTTGTTTTTCAAAAAATGTCGAAAGCATTCACGTATCACGAAATCAAGTGTCACGCGCTTCTAAAATAGCAAATCATGCAATACGCTACGCTATCTGGTCACGCATCACGCCGTTAATTTGGGCATAATCACGCATCACGCGGCTAATTTTGGGACAATCACGCGTCACGTAAAACCCCTTTGCCACCCTCTATTAAGCGTGAAGTTGTGTGGTGCGGCCGGGTATTTGTGCGAGTGGATTTTTGTTTCTTTGAGCCTTTAGGCGAGATGAAATAATTGCTAGCGGCGGAAATGCCCGGCCGTGCCGCGCGGTTTTTCGCTGAATAAGTTGTTTATTATACGGCAGTGATTCTTCCCCTAAAACTTTTCGAAGCTCTTTTTCCTAGCGCGAGGTCAGAAGAGTGTAATAACGTGTCATATTTGCACTCGTTTTGATGCGTATTTGTACTATAGAATGTTATGTCGAATAATAATTTATGTTACGTTCCTTTTCTATAATCAAATATCGTGTCTTTGTAAGCCGATGGTCATATGATTTTTTAATGTAATCTATATACTTTAAGATCGCCTTTGTAAATGTGGGATTGTCAAAATCGAAGAAAGTTTGGAAAAAAAATAAACAGACTCGTTATTTTCCTTGGTGAGTTTTCCCGCCGCGCCCTCGGCGCCGGGCGAAGTGGCAAGCTCCCCCATGAGGGTGGTATAGGGCTATAACTGACACGACAGAGCTAACAACAGCGAGGCATGAGACTTCCTCTAACAACAACACATTGGTTGCGTTTCTTGAGGTTTCAAATGTGCTTCGTTCGAGTTACAAACCTTTCAAATCTTGTAGCCGCATAAATAATTGTTACGTAAACGTGTTGCTTTATTCATTGGCATCTTGCCTGGAAGTCAATTTTGGGAGGCTACCGGCATCTAAGTTCCCCGGATAACAAGCTAGCAAAGTAGTTAACTCGTTTATGTCGGGATTTTTGGTTTACTACGGTCTTCAGTGCCGGGGTGAAAACGTATAAATCTCACGCCGCGAAAAATAATTGTTTATGTAGATATGCGTTTTTATCTTTATTCATAAATGCACTTGGCGTTTTGAGGCAGAAGATCGCAACTCCCTAAAAGGCACACCTTTGCGCTAAAGTGCGCTTGTATGAGCGCACATTCTACTAAACTGGAAATGTAAATCTAAGACCGAACCAGTTTTATGAGTCTATTTCAGAAAGAGTTATTTGTGAACACAAAGATGCACGCGCTCGGGTTGTTAAGCCGAAGATTTTTTACGATCATCCTCGAACTTTTCGGCGTGGTTCCGGCAGCGTCACTTAAAACAAAAGGCCTATTGTTCAAATCTTTATGTGCGAATTTGACCCGGTACAATAGACCATTTCTTGATTCCGCCTCTCGTAGGCTAAGAGGGATTGTATTTCTCGTTGTCATTGTAAAAAGTGTGGTCTTAGTATGAGGCGGCTTTTAATAGCATACAAATGCGTGTGTCTTTTCTCCTTTTTTTTGGAGGGAAGGGGGTTTGGAGCGGGTTCGGATTTTTAAGGTTTGGAAAGGGGATATATTTTCGGGTGGTTTCAAGTCCCTTCTGATAGCAAACGTAGGAAAGGGAGTGACATAGCCGGAGTGTCACTCTCCATATCTTAATCCAACAACAATGGCGGCAGAAATAATATAGTACTATTCAAAGTCATTTGAATATACTTTATTATGCATGCAAGCCAGTAGTCTCGTGCAAATGGATATGGAATCCCCTCGGGGCGCTCTCATTGGTGTAACGGGTACATATTAACCGCTCCCTGCTTAATTTGGCATCTTTTGGCGGAAAACCACGCAGTGGAAAGCTCGCGACCCACCCTCCCTTCCCGAGTGATCTGTGTTCGGAGCTTCCATACAATGGAGCGCAGTTTTTTCCCCTTGTGCGTTTGGCGGGTCGCCAAACAAAATGTTTATCTTTAGCTGCAATACGGCCGCGTGTCCTCCCCGCGGCCGGGGCAAAAAACTGCACTCCACCAGCGACACTCCGTGTCGTTTCCTGACTACGCCGGAGTGTCACTCTCCATATCTTAATCCAACAACAATGGCGGCAGAAATAATATAGTACTATCTATTCTGTTCTAGAAAGTGAGTAGAGCAAGTTGCCTAATGGCGGCTGCTTCTTCGCGTTTTCGAAGTGTCTATCAAGAGTATTTGTTGTTACGTTTTGAACGTCTATTAGATTTATACTAAAACATGATTCGATTAGTCGCTCTTGATTTCTATCGCGTGATAGTTGATGAGGTTTCCGAGCTTATAATATGTTTTTTTAATACAGCTGTTTCGAGAAAGGTTGTCGGAAAAAAGCGTAAAAGTGCGCGCGACAATCCAGAAAGGTATTGTGGGTAGTGATCCACGTTATATCCTAAAAAATCATTTATCCCAATGGCCCGCCATCTAAGATCGTCTCTGTACGGACGAGGCATCGCGGGTTTCATGTATTTATTTGACTTATTAAAATTCATTGATCATATCCCATATTATTTTTCGGAATTGTCGCCTTGTGCACTTTGCGCTTTTTTCCGACAACCTTTCTCGAAACAGCTGTATACCTCCAGCCTAAACCGGGATCCAGATTGCTCATCCAGACTTCTGGCAGGCACTGAACAAATTCCCGTACTTGAAAAAAAAAGCGACGATTTAGCTGTAGAAAAGAAGCGACGACATCGAAGTCTATGAATACTATGGCTTTATGAGAAATAGAACACAAACCGCGGTAATAAACATATTGAACTTATTCATTTTTGATAAAACTTGACGTTTCGTATGCTACTAAATACATTTTCAAAAGTGACCGTTACAGTGTTGAAAACTATACTTCTAACTATTGAGTCTGCAGAAACAACCCTCTGGTGTAACCATTTAAATTAAACCTCTTTGGCAGTACAATCTCATACAAAATTAAATTTCGGATTTTTTTGTTATTTTTATGTTGCACACAAATAACACTAGTCTTGTAGCTACAAATATATGAACTCCATAAATCGGAAGTAGATTATTGTCTGATCGAAGTATGCTATTACAAGAAAGAAAACCTCTGGGACCAGAGTAGCATCATCATCATCATCTAGGCCTATTGCGTCAATGAGGCGCACAGGGCCTGGACCAGAGTAGCAAAATGTATATTTTTCTTTTGCTGTTTCTCTGCCGTGCTAGTCTCCCACGCAGCCGTTATGCTCCTCCCCACCAGCAATGCTCCTCCCCCACCAACAAAGGAATGTGGTTCAGATTGAAGTACTGTAAAAACAAGAACATGTGGATTAAGAACACCCAGGCTGAAATTTGATAAAAAAGGAGCATATATATATATATAACCACCAGTGGAAAAACTGAAGACTTCATCCGCTATAAAAGTGCTCGATGGTAGAACCAGAGCTGTGAATAAAGATGAATTTCTGGAGTCGGACTATAACCGTGGCCAATATCTTTGGGACACTTTTCATTTTTTCCGATCAAAACATAAATAAAATATATCCCCCACCCCCCCTGAACAGAGTTGGGTGTCAGGAGTCAAACATGTCTCACAGATCTTCTACACGTTATGGACTTCAACCTTGTTCAGGGGGGTTGGGGGGAAAACGTAGAAAGATGGTTTGGGTGAGCATTTATTATCGCTCATTTTGAGTTTGTGCAAAGAAAAGCTTATCAAAAAGTGAAGTGTCCCCAAACATTGTGACCACGGTTGTCCGAGAAGTGATGGTCATGTTCGACATGTAAGATGTCTTAATATGGACTTTTATATTGGTGTCGCTACAAATCTGTAGTGCGTTTTTGTTGTTCTCGTGGTTTGAAATGTGTTTTCCATGATTTGGGTGTATCTTTGTCGTGTGTATGTATGTGTGTTATTCGTGTAAAGTCACTTAATGTATGTACTAAGAGTAGAGCTTATTGCAAGCGAATCGGAACTCGAAATGGATCGACCGAGTACGTGATTAGAATGAACGGTTAAGGCAGGAACGTATTTTTGGTAATGTGCAGAAAAGGAAGTAGCGGAAAGGAAAACTAAGTTACGTTAATGTGGGCGATAAGATGGGTGCGAACATTCTTTTCCGCGTGGTAGGTATAGTCATATTTGCGTCATAAAGGAACTCTTAAATGCAGCGGGGCTGTATACACAACATTCAAAATGGTAAATCAGCGTGTACAAATATCAGCAGAGACCAAAGCTCTAGCTGTACTTTTGAGAAAAAGGTCTCCGAATCCTTTAAGTTACCGTGAAATTGCTAGAAAATGCCAAATCTCCAAGTCCGAAGTGCATCGTTTATGTAATGGCGCGAAATCGAGGTCAAGATGCCAAGCGGGGACGAAGAAAAGAGGACGGCCAAGGAAGGTGGATGAACGCGGAATGAGAGCTTTAATTCGCGCTATTGCAAAGGTACGGAGCAAGAATGTGAATTTTACTATCAAACAGTTAACTGAGGCGACTGGAATGAGCCATCTGGCAAGCAGAAGAACGTTTTCACGTTATCTAAACGAGCATGGGTACAAGCACCTGCAGACAAGAAAAAAAGGATTACTGAGCGCAAAAGATCGCCTCATAAGATTACGGTATGCCCGAAGAATGAGACGAAAAGTACAAGAACGCCCCGAGTTCTGGACGAAAGATGTGGCTTTTTACTTAGATGGGGTGTCTTTTATTCACAAGACTAATCCTTTAAGCACAGCAACTCAACCAAAGGCGCGTGTTTGGCGACGAAAATCTGAGGGACTCACTCTAACGGCCAAGGGGTCCAAAAATCTCGCTGGGGGAAAAAGACTGCATCTTTTAGTAGCTATTAGTTATAAGAAGGGTGTAATTCTCCGTGAGGTCTATGAAACCATGAACGGTAAATTTTTTGCTTCTTTCGTGAGAGATAAATTTCCTATGTGTTTTCAAAGAGCTCGTCCAGGGAAACGGCGATTGTTTGTTATGGATAATGATCCATCGCAAGTGTCTCGCGCCGCGAAGTTAGCGTTAAAAGAGATCGGCGCAGAGCTACACCAAATTCCTGCTCGCAGCCCTTGCGTCAACCCCATTGAGAATATTTTCAATATTGTGAGAAATATGTTAGAAAACGAAGCCATTCGTCTACAAATAGTACGCGAGTCTTTTAAAGATTTCAAGAGTCGAGTGATTAGATGTTTTGATTCTATAGATCCTGCAGTTATTGATCGCACAATAACAAGCATGCCTAAGCGAATTGAGCAAATCATTGCATCAAAAGGTGCAAGGATCAAGTATTAGATGTGAAATAATTCAAGGAATATCAATATCGTAGTAAACTTTTCAGTTAAATACAAATAAAGTTAATTTCAAACAATTTAATGTCTTGCGTAATCTCTGGAGCACCGTTCAGTAACGCAACGCAGTTCTCCACTGTTAAGTCAGTTCTCTTCGTGTTTTACAGAGAAAATACGCAATTCTTATTAGCCTGATAAAAACATGAACAACTCTGCTATGCAATATAACAACAACTTTTTCAAAATTATATCTACTTCTCGGATTTTCAACAGTGCTCCACCAAAACGTTACTAAAATAGTATAATTAGCGTGAACTGTATTATAAACATATGATGGAGCACTGTTCATTTTTTCACCCCACCACCTTATTCGATCAAAATGTCATGAATAATTACAATCAAATTACATTCTCGTTATTTGTATATGATAAATGAGATTTTAAAACGTATTTTTATAGCTAAAATGAGACATTTTTCGATGGAGCACTGTCACAAAGAACGTCATCGGAAGTGCATGATTTGACTCTGATTATATTTTGCACGGTTTGTTTACATTTGCAAATTCCTTCAGTTTTCATTTCTTGTCGAGAATTAGTTTGGCAAAACATTTCGGACACGGTTTTAGAGCCAGTTGATCTTTTTCTGGTATTTGTTTCCAGAAATGGAAGAAACGCCAACGAACTGACATCATCTGAGTATTCGCCTGGTCGATTGACCCACCTTTGACTAAGACCAGCGGAGCATCGGCTGTTGCAAAGAATGGTGTGTCTTTCTTGAATTCGATATCTTTGCTACAAAAGTTTTTAGGTGCTGGAAGATGAACGATGTCGCCTTCCAACATCTGCAGCAAATCCGACCAAGGGATTATAGAAGGGCTCCAACGAAAGTCGTTTAACATGATAATCTCGGACAATTCTGCTCCCACCCACGCGAAAGTACCTGTTGCATGCGGGGTTACAAAATGCTCGATAAATACATTTCAGAGGCGACAAAATAAAGGTTTTGCCAGCATTGGCGGGTCCGTGGATGAAAATGTTGCGGTACTTTGCTCGTCCTAAATGAAGTGCTGCGTAAATAGACTCACAGAAGTGATTTAGCAAAATACCATTGTTTTCAATTAAACTTATCGCGCACTGTAGCCATCGACCATTGCATTCGCTTGCACACTCGCCCTTGTAAGCCTAATCAAGCAATTCTATGCGACTTTTCTTGCTCCTTGCTAACTGGACTTCTGCCTCTGCGAATTCTTTCGCCAATTGTAGAGCCTCATCGACAACTCTTTGACCTCTATTAGCTATGAATTCGGCCAGATTTGATTTTCCATTGCGATTTTGCTTAACAGCCAACGCCACTAATTCTAATCGTGAAGCGATGCCTCGCGTCTGGATAACTTGAGTTACATCGTAAACAGACATCCTTTTGCGTGCGGCCCTCTTTATTCGTCCTCGACTCTCTGTTTGTTTACCCTTTCTCTTTCGTTCGCTTATAGCCTTTTCGGTTTGTGGTTCACAATTGTCGTGGAGGTCTGGGTGGTTAGTGGAGAACAGGGGTTCTGCGTCTTCTTTCACAGTGTATTTGTACGCACTATAATACGTGCTATGAATGGCACTGAAATTCACTTGAATATGAAATTCCTTGTCTAGAAAAGAGCGAACATTCGCCCATCTTGTTTTCTTGGAAAGTTTTACAGCCATGTGATAATGATGACTGCGTTCTGGGTCAGAGTCACCCTTGTGACGCTCAATGCAAACGACCCACTGCAACACTTTCGCAAAAGTTGTTCTCTCAAAAGCGTCAACTATTGCTGTGGCAAAGCTTTCCCGTGTAGGAAAAGTCGTCAAATTGGCCCTGCTGTACGTTATTAAATAAACCTGCCTCTGTTGGCGAGTTTGTAGGCTTTCCATAGTCAGCGACTACAGTTTGCACGGAACTTCCTACTAACAGAGTCTATCTTGAACCACAGGAATACTAACCCATGCTTGAGTGGTATGCTGTGTTTGTATCTACAAAATATGGCGGTAATGGCGTTTCAAAAGCCATATTCGCCGCATAATAAATTGTACTCGCAACAAAAATTGCAATTTACATAATGTTATTTTGTGCTTTTCAACTTCCAACTTATTATTTTATGTTTACGCTTATTACTCTTAAAGTGCCTTCCCCAAATGTCCAAAAGAAATCGAACCACATCAATGTCGAAACGTATAAAACCACTAATAAACATTTTTAAGTTTCGGTTATTTTTTATTAGCCTTAGATTGGATTCATACTATAATACAGTCAGTATCATAACCCACAATAAATCTTTTGCTGTGAGATCCTGGTTATCCTAGTTACTCGGACAACCGTGGCCAATATCTTTGGGACACTTTTCATTTTTTCCGATCAAAACATAAATAAAATATATCCCCCACCCCCCCTGAACAGAGTTGGGTGTCAGGAGTCAAACATGTCTCACAGATCTTCTACACGTTATGGACTTCAACCTTGTTCAGGGGGGTTGGGGGGAAAACGTAGAAAGATGGTTTGGGTGAGCATTTATTATCGCTCATTTTGAGTTTGTGCAAAGAAAAGCTTATCAAAAAGTGAAGTGTCCCCAAACATTGTGACCACGGTTGTCCGAGAAGTGATGGTCATGTTCGACATGTAAGATGTCTTAATATGGACTTTTATATTGGTGTCGCTACAAATCTGTAGTGCGTTTTTGTTGTTCTCGTGGTTTGAAATGTGTTTTCCATGATTTGGGTGTATCTTTGTCGTGTGTATGTATGTGTGTTATTCGTGTAAAGTCACTTAATGTATGTACTAAGAGTAGAGCTTATTGCAAGCGAATCGGAACTCGAAATGGATCGACCGAGTACGTGATTAGAATGAACGGTTAAGGCAGGAACGTATTTTTGGTAATGTGCAGAAAAGGAAGTAGCGGAAAGGAAAACTAAGTTACGTTAATGTGGGCGATAAGATGGGTGCGAACATTCTTTTCCGCGTGGTAGGTATAGTCATATTTGCGTCATAAAGGAACTCTTAAATGCAGCGGGGCTGTATACACAACATTCAAAATGGTAAATCAGCGTGTACAAATATCAGCAGAGACCAAAGCTCTAGCTGTACTTTTGAGAAAAAGGTCTCCGAATCCTTTAAGTTACCGTGAAATTGCTAGAAAATGCCAAATCTCCAAGTCCGAAGTGCATCGTTTATGTAATGGCGCGAAATCGAGGTCAAGATGCCAAGCGGGGACGAAGAAAAGAGGACGGCCAAGGAAGGTGGATGAACGCGGAATGAGAGCTTTAATTCGCGCTATTGCAAAGGTACGGAGCAAGAATGTGAATTTTACTATCAAACAGTTAACTGAGGCGACTGGAATGAGCCATCTGGCAAGCAGAAGAACGTTTTCACGTTATCTAAACGAGCATGGGTACAAGCACCTGCAGACAAGAAAAAAAGGATTACTGAGCGCAAAAGATCGCCTCATAAGATTACGGTATGCCCGAAGAATGAGACGAAAAGTACAAGAACGCCCCGAGTTCTGGACGAAAGATGTGGCTTTTTACTTAGATGGGGTGTCTTTTATTCACAAGACTAATCCTTTAAGCACAGCAACTCAACCAAAGGCGCGTGTTTGGCGACGAAAATCTGAGGGACTCACTCTAACGGCCAAGGGGTCCAAAAATCTCGCTGGGGGAAAAAGACTGCATCTTTTAGTAGCTATTAGTTATAAGAAGGGTGTAATTCTCCGTGAGGTCTATGAAACCATGAACGGTAAATTTTTTGCTTCTTTCGTGAGAGATAAATTTCCTATGTGTTTTCAAAGAGCTCGTCCAGGGAAACGGCGATTGTTTGTTATGGATAATGATCCATCGCAAGTGTCTCGCGCCGCGAAGTTAGCGTTAAAAGAGATCGGCGCAGAGCTACACCAAATTCCTGCTCGCAGCCCTTGCGTCAACCCCATTGAGAATATTTTCAATATTGTGAGAAATATGTTAGAAAACGAAGCCATTCGTCTACAAATAGTACGCGAGTCTTTTAAAGATTTCAAGAGTCGAGTGATTAGATGTTTTGATTCTATAGATCCTGCAGTTATTGATCGCACAATAACAAGCATGCCTAAGCGAATTGAGCAAATCATTGCATCAAAAGGTGCAAGGATCAAGTATTAGATGTGAAATAATTCAAGGAATATCAATATCGTAGTAAACTTTTCAGTTAAATACAAATAAAGTTAATTTCAAACAATTTAATGTCTTGCGTAATCTCTGGAGCACCGTTCAGTAACGCAACGCAGTTCTCCACTGTTAAGTCAGTTCTCTTCGTGTTTTACAGAGAAAATACGCAATTCTTATTAGCCTGATAAAAACATGAACAACTCTGCTATGCAATATAACAACAACTTTTTCAAAATTATATCTACTTCTCGGATTTTCAACAGTGCTCCACCAAAACGTTACTAAAATAGTATAATTAGCGTGAACTGTATTATAAACATATGATGGAGCACTGTTCATTTTTTCACCCCACCACCTTATTCGATCAAAATGTCATGAATAATTACAATCAAATTACATTCTCGTTATTTGTATATGATAAATGAGATTTTAAAACGTATTTTTATAGCTAAAATGAGACATTTTTCGATGGAGCACTGTCACAAAGAACGTCATCGGAAGTGCATGATTTGACTCTGATTATATTTTGCACGGTTTGTTTACATTTGCAAATTCCTTCAGTTTTCATTTCTTGTCGAGAATTAGTTTGGCAAAACATTTCGGACACGGTTTTAGAGCCAGTTGATCTTTTTCTGGTATTTGTTTCCAGAAATGGAAGAAACGCCAACGAACTGACATCATCTGAGTATTCGCCTGGTCGATTGACCCACCTTTGACTAAGACCAGCGGAGCATCGGCTGTTGCAAAGAATGGTGTGTCTTTCTTGAATTCGATATCTTTGCTACAAAAGTTTTTAGGTGCTGGAAGATGAACGATGTCGCCTTCCAACATCTGCAGCAAATCCGACCAAGGGATTATAGAAGGGCTCCAACGAAAGTCGTTTAACATGATAATCTCGGACAATTCTGCTCCCACCCACGCGAAAGTACCTGTTGCATGCGGGGTTACAAAATGCTCGATAAATACATTTCAGAGGCGACAAAATAAAGGTTTTGCCAGCATTGGCGGGTCCGTGGATGAAAATGTTGCGGTACTTTGCTCGTCCTAAATGAAGTGCTGCGTAAATAGACTCACAGAAGTGATTTAGCAAAATACCATTGTTTTCAATTAAACTTATCGCGCACTGTAGCCATCGACCATTGCATTCGCTTGCACACTCGCCCTTGTAAGCCTAATCAAGCAATTCTATGCGACTTTTCTTGCTCCTTGCTAACTGGACTTCTGCCTCTGCGAATTCTTTCGCCAATTGTAGAGCCTCATCGACAACTCTTTGACCTCTATTAGCTATGAATTCGGCCAGATTTGATTTTCCATTGCGATTTTGCTTAACAGCCAACGCCACTAATTCTAATCGTGAAGCGATGCCTCGCGTCTGGATAACTTGAGTTACATCGTAAACAGACATCCTTTTGCGTGCGGCCCTCTTTATTCGTCCTCGACTCTCTGTTTGTTTACCCTTTCTCTTTCGTTCGCTTATAGCCTTTTCGGTTTGTGGTTCACAATTGTCGTGGAGGTCTGGGTGGTTAGTGGAGAACAGGGGTTCTGCGTCTTCTTTCACAGTGTATTTGTACGCACTATAATACGTGCTATGAATGGCACTGAAATTCACTTGAATATGAAATTCCTTGTCTAGAAAAGAGCGAACATTCGCCCATCTTGTTTTCTTGGAAAGTTTTACAGCCATGTGATAATGATGACTGCGTTCTGGGTCAGAGTCACCCTTGTGACGCTCAATGCAAACGACCCACTGCAACACTTTCGCAAAAGTTGTTCTCTCAAAAGCGTCAACTATTGCTGTGGCAAAGCTTTCCCGTGTAGGAAAAGTCGTCAAATTGGCCCTGCTGTACGTTATTAAATAAACCTGCCTCTGTTGGCGAGTTTGTAGGCTTTCCATAGTCAGCGACTACAGTTTGCACGGAACTTCCTACTAACAGAGTCTATCTTGAACCACAGGAATACTAACCCATGCTTGAGTGGTATGCTGTGTTTGTATCTACAAAATATGGCGGTAATGGCGTTTCAAAAGCCATATTCGCCGCATAATAAATTGTACTCGCAACAAAAATTGCAATTTACATAATGTTATTTTGTGCTTTTCAACTTCCAACTTATTATTTTATGTTTACGCTTATTACTCTTAAAGTGCCTTCCCCAAATGTCCAAAAGAAATCGAACCACATCAATGTCGAAACGTATAAAACCACTAATAAACATTTTTAAGTTTCGGTTATTTTTTATTAGCCTTAGATTGGATTCATACTATAATACAGTCAGTATCATAACCCACAATAAATCTTTTGCTGTGAGATCCTGGTTATCCTAGTTACTCGGACAACCGTGGCCAATATCTTTGGGACACTTTTCATTTTTTCCGATCAAAACATAAATAAAATATATCCCCCACCCCCCCTGAACAGAGTTGGGTGTCAGGAGTCAAACATGTCTCACAGATCTTCTACACGTTATGGACTTCAACCTTGTTCAGGGGGGTTGGGGGGGAAAACGTAGAAAGATGGTTTGGGTGAGCATTTATTATCGCTCATTTTGAGTTTGTGCAAAGAAAAGCTTATCAAAAAGTGAAGTGTCCCCAAACATTGTGACCACGGTTGTCCGAGAAGTGATGGTCATGTTCGACATGTAAGATGTCTTAATATGGACTTTTATATTGGTGTCGCTACAAATCTGTAGTGCGTTTTTGTTGTTCTCGTGGTTTGAAATGTGTTTTCCATGATTTGGGTGTATCTTTGTCGTGTGTATGTATGTGTGTTATTCGTGTAAAGTCACTTAATGTATGTACTAAGAGTAGAGCTTATTGCAAGCGAATCGGAACTCGAAATGGATCGACCGAGTACGTGATTAGAATGAACGGTTAAGGCAGGAACGTATTTTTGGTAATGTGCAGAAAAGGAAGTAGCGGAAAGGAAAACTAAGTTACGTTAATGTGGGCGATAAGATGGGTGCGAACATTCTTTTCCGCGTGGTAGGTATAGTCATATTTGCGTCATAAAGGAACTCTTAAATGCAGCGGGGCTGTATACACAACATTCAAAATGGTAAATCAGCGTGTACAAATATCAGCAGAGACCAAAGCTCTAGCTGTACTTTTGAGAAAAAGGTCTCCGAATCCTTTAAGTTACCGTGAAATTGCTAGAAAATGCCAAATCTCCAAGTCCGAAGTGCATCGTTTATGTAATGGCGCGAAATCGAGGTCAAGATGCCAAGCGGGGACGAAGAAAAGAGGACGGCCAAGGAAGGTGGATGAACGCGGAATGAGAGCTTTAATTCGCGCTATTGCAAAGGTACGGAGCAAGAATGTGAATTTTACTATCAAACAGTTAACTGAGGCGACTGGAATGAGCCATCTGGCAAGCAGAAGAACGTTTTCACGTTATCTAAACGAGCATGGGTACAAGCACCTGCAGACAAGAAAAAAAGGATTACTGAGCGCAAAAGATCGCCTCATAAGATTACGGTATGCCCGAAGAATGAGACGAAAAGTACAAGAACGCCCCGAGTTCTGGACGAAAGATGTGGCTTTTTACTTAGATGGGGTGTCTTTTATTCACAAGACTAATCCTTTAAGCACAGCAACTCAACCAAAGGCGCGTGTTTGGCGACGAAAATCTGAGGGACTCACTCTAACGGCCAAGGGGTCCAAAAATCTCGCTGGGGGAAAAAGACTGCATCTTTTAGTAGCTATTAGTTATAAGAAGGGTGTAATTCTCCGTGAGGTCTATGAAACCATGAACGGTAAATTTTTTGCTTCTTTCGTGAGAGATAAATTTCCTATGTGTTTTCAAAGAGCTCGTCCAGGGAAACGGCGATTGTTTGTTATGGATAATGATCCATCGCAAGTGTCTCGCGCCGCGAAGTTAGCGTTAAAAGAGATCGGCGCAGAGCTACACCAAATTCCTGCTCGCAGCCCTTGCGTCAACCCCATTGAGAATATTTTCAATATTGTGAGAAATATGTTAGAAAACGAAGCCATTCGTCTACAAATAGTACGCGAGTCTTTTAAAGATTTCAAGAGTCGAGTGATTAGATGTTTTGATTCTATAGATCCTGCAGTTATTGATCGCACAATAACAAGCATGCCTAAGCGAATTGAGCAAATCATTGCATCAAAAGGTGCAAGGATCAAGTATTAGATGTGAAATAATTCAAGGAATATCAATATCGTAGTAAACTTTTCAGTTAAATACAAATAAAGTTAATTTCAAACAATTTAATGTCTTGCGTAATCTCTGGAGCACCGTTCAGTAACGCAACGCAGTTCTCCACTGTTAAGTCAGTTCTCTTCGTGTTTTACAGAGAAAATACGCAATTCTTATTAGCCTGATAAAAACATGAACAACTCTGCTATGCAATATAACAACAACTTTTTCAAAATTATATCTACTTCTCGGATTTTCAACAGTGCTCCACCAAAACGTTACTAAAATAGTATAATTAGCGTGAACTGTATTATAAACATATGATGGAGCACTGTTCATTTTTTCACCCCACCACCTTATTCGATCAAAATGTCATGAATAATTACAATCAAATTACATTCTCGTTATTTGTATATGATAAATGAGATTTTAAAACGTATTTTTATAGCTAAAATGAGACATTTTTCGATGGAGCACTGTCACAAAGAACGTCATCGGAAGTGCATGATTTGACTCTGATTATATTTTGCACGGTTTGTTTACATTTGCAAATTCCTTCAGTTTTCATTTCTTGTCGAGAATTAGTTTGGCAAAACATTTCGGACACGGTTTTAGAGCCAGTTGATCTTTTTCTGGTATTTGTTTCCAGAAATGGAAGAAACGCCAACGAACTGACATCATCTGAGTATTCGCCTGGTCGATTGACCCACCTTTGACTAAGACCAGCGGAGCATCGGCTGTTGCAAAGAATGGTGTGTCTTTCTTGAATTCGATATCTTTGCTACAAAAGTTTTTAGGTGCTGGAAGATGAACGATGTCGCCTTCCAACATCTGCAGCAAATCCGACCAAGGGATTATAGAAGGGCTCCAACGAAAGTCGTTTAACATGATAATCTCGGACAATTCTGCTCCCACCCACGCGAAAGTACCTGTTGCATGCGGGGTTACAAAATGCTCGATAAATACATTTCAGAGGCGACAAAATAAAGGTTTTGCCAGCATTGGCGGGTCCGTGGATGAAAATGTTGCGGTACTTTGCTCGTCCTAAATGAAGTGCTGCGTAAATAGACTCACAGAAGTGATTTAGCAAAATACCATTGTTTTCAATTAAACTTATCGCGCACTGTAGCCATCGACCATTGCATTCGCTTGCACACTCGCCCTTGTAAGCCTAATCAAGCAATTCTATGCGACTTTTCTTGCTCCTTGCTAACTGGACTTCTGCCTCTGCGAATTCTTTCGCCAATTGTAGAGCCTCATCGACAACTCTTTGACCTCTATTAGCTATGAATTCGGCCAGATTTGATTTTCCATTGCGATTTTGCTTAACAGCCAACGCCACTAATTCTAATCGTGAAGCGATGCCTCGCGTCTGGATAACTTGAGTTACATCGTAAACAGACATCCTTTTGCGTGCGGCCCTCTTTATTCGTCCTCGACTCTCTGTTTGTTTACCCTTTCTCTTTCGTTCGCTTATAGCCTTTTCGGTTTGTGGTTCACAATTGTCGTGGAGGTCTGGGTGGTTAGTGGAGAACAGGGGTTCTGCGTCTTCTTTCACAGTGTATTTGTACGCACTATAATACGTGCTATGAATGGCACTGAAATTCACTTGAATATGAAATTCCTTGTCTAGAAAAGAGCGAACATTCGCCCATCTTGTTTTCTTGGAAAGTTTTACAGCCATGTGATAATGATGACTGCGTTCTGGGTCAGAGTCACCCTTGTGACGCTCAATGCAAACGACCCACTGCAACACTTTCGCAAAAGTTGTTCTCTCAAAAGCGTCAACTATTGCTGTGGCAAAGCTTTCCCGTGTAGGAAAAGTCGTCAAATTGGCCCTGCTGTACGTTATTAAATAAACCTGCCTCTGTTGGCGAGTTTGTAGGCTTTCCATAGTCAGCGACTACAGTTTGCACGGAACTTCCTACTAACAGAGTCTATCTTGAACCACAGGAATACTAACCCATGCTTGAGTGGTATGCTGTGTTTGTATCTACAAAATATGGCGGTAATGGCGTTTCAAAAGCCATATTCGCCGCATAATAAATTGTACTCGCAACAAAAATTGCAATTTACATAATGTTATTTTGTGCTTTTCAACTTCCAACTTATTATTTTATGTTTACGCTTATTACTCTTAAAGTGCCTTCCCCAAATGTCCAAAAGAAATCGAACCACATCAATGTCGAAACGTATAAAACCACTAATAAACATTTTTAAGTTTCGGTTATTTTTTATTAGCCTTAGATTGGATTCATACTATAATACAGTCAGTATCATAACCCACAATAAATCTTTTGCTGTGAGATCCTGGTTATCCTAGTTACTCGGACAACCGTGGCCAATATCTTTGGGACACTTTTCATTTTTTCCGATCAAAACATAAATAAAATATATCCCCCACCCCCCCTGAACAGAGTTGGGTGTCAGGAGTCAAACATGTCTCACAGATCTTCTACACGTTATGGACTTCAACCTTGTTCAGGGGGGTTGGGGGGAAAACGTAGAAAGATGGTTTGGGTGAGCATTTATTATCGCTCATTTTGAGTTTGTGCAAAGAAAAGCTTATCAAAAAGTGAAGTGTCCCCAAACATTGTGACCACGGTTGTCCGAGAAGTGATGGTCATGTTCGACATGTAAGATGTCTTAATATGGACTTTTATATTGGTGTCGCTACAAATCTGTAGTGCGTTTTTGTTGTTCTCGTGGTTTGAAATGTGTTTTCCATGATTTGGGTGTATCTTTGTCGTGTGTATGTATGTGTGTTATTCGTGTAAAGTCACTTAATGTATGTACTAAGAGTAGAGCTTATTGCAAGCGAATCGGAACTCGAAATGGATCGACCGAGTACGTGATTAGAATGAACGGTTAAGGCAGGAACGTATTTTTGGTAATGTGCAGAAAAGGAAGTAGCGGAAAGGAAAACTAAGTTACGTTAATGTGGGCGATAAGATGGGTGCGAACATTCTTTTCCGCGTGGTAGGTATAGTCATATTTGCGTCATAAAGGAACTCTTAAATGCAGCGGGGCTGTATACACAACATTCAAAATGGTAAATCAGCGTGTACAAATATCAGCAGAGACCAAAGCTCTAGCTGTACTTTTGAGAAAAAGGTCTCCGAATCCTTTAAGTTACCGTGAAATTGCTAGAAAATGCCAAATCTCCAAGTCCGAAGTGCATCGTTTATGTAATGGCGCGAAATCGAGGTCAAGATGCCAAGCGGGGACGAAGAAAAGAGGACGGCCAAGGAAGGTGGATGAACGCGGAATGAGAGCTTTAATTCGCGCTATTGCAAAGGTACGGAGCAAGAATGTGAATTTTACTATCAAACAGTTAACTGAGGCGACTGGAATGAGCCATCTGGCAAGCAGAAGAACGTTTTCACGTTATCTAAACGAGCATGGGTACAAGCACCTGCAGACAAGAAAAAAAGGATTACTGAGCGCAAAAGATCGCCTCATAAGATTACGGTATGCCCGAAGAATGAGACGAAAAGTACAAGAACGCCCCGAGTTCTGGACGAAAGATGTGGCTTTTTACTTAGATGGGGTGTCTTTTATTCACAAGACTAATCCTTTAAGCACAGCAACTCAACCAAAGGCGCGTGTTTGGCGACGAAAATCTGAGGGACTCACTCTAACGGCCAAGGGGTCCAAAAATCTCGCTGGGGGAAAAAGACTGCATCTTTTAGTAGCTATTAGTTATAAGAAGGGTGTAATTCTCCGTGAGGTCTATGAAACCATGAACGGTAAATTTTTTGCTTCTTTCGTGAGAGATAAATTTCCTATGTGTTTTCAAAGAGCTCGTCCAGGGAAACGGCGATTGTTTGTTATGGATAATGATCCATCGCAAGTGTCTCGCGCCGCGAAGTTAGCGTTAAAAGAGATCGGCGCAGAGCTACACCAAATTCCTGCTCGCAGCCCTTGCGTCAACCCCATTGAGAATATTTTCAATATTGTGAGAAATATGTTAGAAAACGAAGCCATTCGTCTACAAATAGTACGCGAGTCTTTTAAAGATTTCAAGAGTCGAGTGATTAGATGTTTTGATTCTATAGATCCTGCAGTTATTGATCGCACAATAACAAGCATGCCTAAGCGAATTGAGCAAATCATTGCATCAAAAGGTGCAAGGATCAAGTATTAGATGTGAAATAATTCAAGGAATATCAATATCGTAGTAAACTTTTCAGTTAAATACAAATAAAGTTAATTTCAAACAATTTAATGTCTTGCGTAATCTCTGGAGCACCGTTCAGTAACGCAACGCAGTTCTCCACTGTTAAGTCAGTTCTCTTCGTGTTTTACAGAGAAAATACGCAATTCTTATTAGCCTGATAAAAACATGAACAACTCTGCTATGCAATATAACAACAACTTTTTCAAAATTATATCTACTTCTCGGATTTTCAACAGTGCTCCACCAAAACGTTACTAAAATAGTATAATTAGCGTGAACTGTATTATAAACATATGATGGAGCACTGTTCATTTTTTCACCCCACCACCTTATTCGATCAAAATGTCATGAATAATTACAATCAAATTACATTCTCGTTATTTGTATATGATAAATGAGATTTTAAAACGTATTTTTATAGCTAAAATGAGACATTTTTCGATGGAGCACTGTCACAAAGAACGTCATCGGAAGTGCATGATTTGACTCTGATTATATTTTGCACGGTTTGTTTACATTTGCAAATTCCTTCAGTTTTCATTTCTTGTCGAGAATTAGTTTGGCAAAACATTTCGGACACGGTTTTAGAGCCAGTTGATCTTTTTCTGGTATTTGTTTCCAGAAATGGAAGAAACGCCAACGAACTGACATCATCTGAGTATTCGCCTGGTCGATTGACCCACCTTTGACTAAGACCAGCGGAGCATCGGCTGTTGCAAAGAATGGTGTGTCTTTCTTGAATTCGATATCTTTGCTACAAAAGTTTTTAGGTGCTGGAAGATGAACGATGTCGCCTTCCAACATCTGCAGCAAATCCGACCAAGGGATTATAGAAGGGCTCCAACGAAAGTCGTTTAACATGATAATCTCGGACAATTCTGCTCCCACCCACGCGAAAGTACCTGTTGCATGCGGGGTTACAAAATGCTCGATAAATACATTTCAGAGGCGACAAAATAAAGGTTTTGCCAGCATTGGCGGGTCCGTGGATGAAAATGTTGCGGTACTTTGCTCGTCCTAAATGAAGTGCTGCGTAAATAGACTCACAGAAGTGATTTAGCAAAATACCATTGTTTTCAATTAAACTTATCGCGCACTGTAGCCATCGACCATTGCATTCGCTTGCACACTCGCCCTTGTAAGCCTAATCAAGCAATTCTATGCGACTTTTCTTGCTCCTTGCTAACTGGACTTCTGCCTCTGCGAATTCTTTCGCCAATTGTAGAGCCTCATCGACAACTCTTTGACCTCTATTAGCTATGAATTCGGCCAGATTTGATTTTCCATTGCGATTTTGCTTAACAGCCAACGCCACTAATTCTAATCGTGAAGCGATGCCTCGCGTCTGGATAACTTGAGTTACATCGTAAACAGACATCCTTTTGCGTGCGGCCCTCTTTATTCGTCCTCGACTCTCTGTTTGTTTACCCTTTCTCTTTCGTTCGCTTATAGCCTTTTCGGTTTGTGGTTCACAATTGTCGTGGAGGTCTGGGTGGTTAGTGGAGAACAGGGGTTCTGCGTCTTCTTTCACAGTGTATTTGTACGCACTATAATACGTGCTATGAATGGCACTGAAATTCACTTGAATATGAAATTCCTTGTCTAGAAAAGAGCGAACATTCGCCCATCTTGTTTTCTTGGAAAGTTTTACAGCCATGTGATAATGATGACTGCGTTCTGGGTCAGAGTCACCCTTGTGACGCTCAATGCAAACGACCCACTGCAACACTTTCGCAAAAGTTGTTCTCTCAAAAGCGTCAACTATTGCTGTGGCAAAGCTTTCCCGTGTAGGAAAAGTCGTCAAATTGGCCCTGCTGTACGTTATTAAATAAACCTGCCTCTGTTGGCGAGTTTGTAGGCTTTCCATAGTCAGCGACTACAGTTTGCACGGAACTTCCTACTAACAGAGTCTATCTTGAACCACAGGAATACTAACCCATGCTTGAGTGGTATGCTGTGTTTGTATCTACAAAATATGGCGGTAATGGCGTTTCAAAAGCCATATTCGCCGCATAATAAATTGTACTCGCAACAAAAATTGCAATTTACATAATGTTATTTTGTGCTTTTCAACTTCCAACTTATTATTTTATGTTTACGCTTATTACTCTTAAAGTGCCTTCCCCAAATGTCAGGGCCGTATCAAGCTTTGGCGGCCACATTCTTTTCTCTGACCCGCGACCCCTTATTTTTAGCTTTAAGTGCGATCAATTACGTTGCTACGCTACTGAATGAAACGAGAGATCTGGGTCAGTTGGCACCCACTTGAATTTACCGTCATTGGACCCTACATTGAGCCAACTTATCTTTCAGTAATCCACTCGTGGTTCAGCTGGTTACCAAGTAACAGATGACCTTCGAAGGACTTTAAAGCGTCGCGTCCCATCTCTTTTGTGCATAAGAGCACGCACAGAGAAACTGTTGCGTTTTCAAACAAAGAACAATTTGCTGCCGTAACATTTAGAGTGGTAAATTGTTTTTTGTTGGAAGATTTATGGTCGGGGGTCCTGAAAGCCAATTGCTTGTTAAAAAACCAAGAAACAATTCTGATATTCTTCCACAACAAATGAAAGCCGCCACCGCGTCACGCGACAAGTTCCTCCAGGTTCAGAGCTGAAGGTAGGCTGTTTATTTATTTATTTATTTTTTACTTTGATGGTTTTACTTCGACGGTTTGATGGGAAGTTGCTCCTCCGATAACATAATTGAAACGTTTCTACAAAGCTACAGAGCGGTAATGGCAATTTCACAAGGAAATGATAATATTTGTCAGTGAAAGTATGTTTATACTTGGAGCAAAAAAGTAAAAAATGTAGGCAATTTTCGTTTCTCGGGTTTGGATCATTCGCGTCTTCCGTTGCAAGTGTTTATGATCCAAAAATAAAAAGGAAAGAAAAAAAAGGGACCACACCAGGAATCGAACCTGGGCCTTTGTGAACCACATGATACACGCGATACACAACGCTCCCCCACTGAGCCATGAGGACTTTCCCTTCATGACATTCAAATTTTAACAATATATGACGCTTGGCATTTCAATAAGAGCGTTTAGTTCGTTTGTTGAGCTTCCGGTGTTGCTGGGGGAGGGAGTGGGGTTGGGCAGAGGGTATGTAATTTGAAGCATTTTGCACTTAATCTTGTATGCCCGTGCTCTCTAGCAAATATATACGGTATTGATTTCTCTGTTGCGGTTATGTAACAAAATTTAGATCGATTTTTGCGGTGCATAACATTCCAGGAGTAATTTAATTTTCCAACCAGTTGCAACTTTTCCAATGATTTTCCAATTATAATATTTAAAGAGTTCACCAATCAAACACTGCCTGTTTCCTGTTTCTAATCTTTTTTTTTGTTTTGTTACAGGTACATTTGTTGGCTCACTGTTAAAGGACGGAACATTCTGACAGCCTGTTGTTAAAAGACGGCACATCTTGACAACAGGAAGAGCCTTCAAATGCATCATTCCTAAATGTTCCTATATCTACAGTGTGTTGGAATCTATGCACTAGTTTTACTGCAGCTGCTGGCTCAGTGACAACAGATGAGGCATCCAGACAGCTTGTTGCCAAAAGATGAGACCGGATTCCTAAATGTTCCTATATCTTTAGTGTGTGGTGGAATTTATGCACTGGTTTTGCTGCAACTGTTGGCTCACTGACAAATGACAAGAATTGCAGAGGTGGGCCATCTGGACAAAAGATCCTTAAAATGCAACATTTAAATTTAGGCTGACAATTATGCTTCACTTTGTGCTGCATCATGTGGAATCTACTATTTCCTGTGGCAAGAAACATCATTGATATTTATCTGGAATTGGTGGACAGAACCCATCCTTGAAGGTTACAACTAGATAAAATTGTTTATCATCAAATACACGAAAAGCAAGACATTAGCATGCAGCACGAAAAGAATTACTCGCTTGGCTCAGTAACACCTGTTATGCAGGCTACCATTTCAAGGATGTGACAAAAAGAACATGCCATTCCTTTCCCAAGCCCTTTGTGATATTAATGAGAAAGAAAACACACCAGGTAGACCCCAAAGAGGGCCTACTGGTAAACTGTTGAATTTATGATCATTAAATACATTTTACTGTTTTGTACATGGCAACTTCATGTATGAGTTTTGACAAGCCAATTTTTTTAACTTGAATTTAGCAAGTGCAATATTGCAAGTCACTGATGATGACTTTGTATTATAAAAATACAGCTTCCAAACCTGTGACATCCAAATACAAATTAATTATACAGAACTGGGGAAGCCTTCCAACAGTAATGAAAAAAGTGATAGTATGACATTAACAGTCAGGTGACAGGGATTATTTGAAGTTTTTCTTTTTAAATTTGCAAAGGGACTTCACTTTGAGTTGACAGAGTTGTCATTATTCCAGTTAGGGTCATCCGTTCACTTGGAGAGTTCTTCAGGTATTTTTGAGCTATGTTTGCAATAGTTGAAATTTATTTTCTTGTACCAATTTTGTTGAGAACAGTTCCCAAAGAGTAGACATCGCTCTGTTTACTGCATGGTGACCCATGCAGCACTTCCGGTGCTATATGGGGGTAATTTTTGTCATACTTTTTAGCTGGTGGTGATGCTATAAGATATGCTTTCCCAAAGTCTATCAAATAACCTTTCCTATTAGATACAACAATGTTGTTGGTTTTCAAATCACAATGGAGAAAGCCTTTCTTGTGCATGTGGGATAATGCATCAGCAACATTAAAAGAAATTTTTATCCAATCTGTTTTAGCCAGTACATTATCCCTTTGAAGCAGGTCATGGACAGTGGATGAACTGTGCCGTTCCCCAATGAACTCCATTACTATTGAAAATGGTTTTTGCTCCAACTGCACTCGCAAGATTGTTGGAATGTTTGTATGGGCAAGCAATTGCATGACTTTAGCTTCCTTGGTGACTTCACTTAAACTACTTGTTGGCATTTGTTTTTCAACTACAGGAATGTGGAGTCTTGAATATGTCCTAAGGTAACATTTACCAAAGGAACCTTCACCTAGCAAAGCTGTTTCTATAGGAAGCAGATCTTTGGAGGAAATGTTATTAAAAGTTGCCTTGTTTTGTATATCTCCCTGTAGAAAGAAAAAATATTCTGATAAATTTAGCTACTGTACACTACTTCAGATCAACCTTGGAACATTAATTAGCAACAAAATTATGTGCCGAATGGAATTGTATGCTTGTTATTTTTGGCCTGTTTGCCACAAATTCCTAGAGTGATTATTAAAGGCAATAAAAATAATAATAAACTTGTCAATTTGTTTATGTACTTGCTAAGTTCGGTTACATTTTTGTACCGTTCGTTCCTGAAAGAACATGTATGGTTATTGTAGCGTTCCTTAAATGTCGTGTCACACAGTCCGATGTATGTTTGTTTTGTCTGTGGAGTCACGACCTCTGCTTGGTAGACAATGTTCCGGTCATTACAATTTCCATCAAGTGGGCAAGAATTCTTGTTTCGGCAATTACAGTTGTTACCAATTTGTCCTGAATGATTTGATGGTTTTCTAATCTGGGCTTTGTTGTGGCTGGAGATAATGGTTTAAGGAACGCTACAATAACCATACATGTTCTTTCAGGAACGAACGGTACAAAAATGTAACCGAACTTAGCAAGTACATATGGAGTCTAAAGGAACTGAAAATCAATTACCAAATCAAGTGGAGAAAAGTAAAGCAAGCTAGGTCGTATTCAAATGTCAACAAAAAATGCAATCTTTGCCTATGGGAGAAATATTTTATAATTTGTAAGCCGGAAATGTCGACACTTAATCATAGAAACGAACTGACATCGATCTGTAGACATTCTAAGAAGTTCCTGTTAAATACCGCGTTTACCTAATATAGATTTACCCGATTGTTTAGCGCTTTTGCCGTCCAATCACATCTCGACATGTCACGCCAGTAAGCATTGTCCCCCATTTTCAAATTTGTATATCTTTACATGTAACCGTTATTGTTGTCAGTTGCCTGATGATTGCTTCATTAGAAGCATGAAACTCCGAGTAGCAATTAAATGTTTTTGAACTAGTACGACTCCAGAAATTCATCTTTATATATATATATATATATATAACTACAGGTGAGTTCCACACTGATGTATCCAGAATAGTGCTCGACAATAATGGAGCGGTTATAACAATGTATGATTACTCACAGTTGTTTCATATAGACTTTAATACAGTTCTGTTTCGTGGACCGATGTTGCGTCGGTCTACTCATCAGTTAACCGACGCAACATCGGTCCACGAAACAGAACTGTATTAAAGTCTATATGAAACAACTGTGAGTAATCATACATTGTTATATATATATATATATATATATATATATATATATATATATATATATATATATATATAAGAACACATTCAGCCTGAAAATTGAAGATTGTTCTTATATATAAAAACTCTTCCCTTTTCAGTTTAATAGAACAAACAGTGTCTGTATAAATCTCTGTATAAATGCTAGTAATTTCACTTGCTGTGTATAGCAAATGTACAACAACTGTATTTGGAATTAAAAGTCTTATAATTACATGAAAAATATGCAACAATGTTGTGTGTCTCAAGTTTAATTTTCTCTCAAAGTTATGTATTTCATCAAAGTTAGTAAATCCCTTACATTTTTTTAGAAGTAAAAAATTAAGAACACTTAAGAACACTTTCAGGCTGATTTCACCTAAAATACCCGATATATAGGAACCCAATCAGCCTGAACCCCGAAAATGGGTGTACTTGTATGCGGGTTGGGGGAGGAGCGTTGCGTGACGAGCTCTAATAACGGCTGCGTATGGGAAGCAAAGTCACGCGGTCAACTGATAAACAAAAACATTCTACTGTATTTACATATTTCTTAGCCTGTGAACAGGTCTCCTTGTGGGAGTATGACGAAAGTAGATAGCGGCGAAAAGAAAACTCGCGAGGATCAGGAAAAGTCGGCGAGCGAAGCGAGTCGCGGGAAAACTGGGGAGAGGGGAAGAGGATCTGTGCTGTTAGATCCTGCATGCTTGATACTTAATGTTGAAAAATGATACCCTCTTGCACAATCACGCGACAACCTCGTTCCCAGGGTCTCTCATCTTCCCGTCCCCTGGAGCGAGAGGGGGCGGGAAGATGAGAGACCCTGGGAACGAGGTTGAATCACGCGATAGTCTTGTGACTTCCAGCACCATTGTTGATGATAAATTGTCAGCATTCCGGATTGAGGTGACCGTCTTGGATTTGCACTCTTACAGACGTTACAGAAAACAACTTAATTTGCACGGCGTCAAAAATGAAAGGTTTTATTGCTTTTGTGCTGTGCCTAGCTTTTGCTAGTGGCCATATTCTCAAGTTTGGCGAATATGAGGAGCAGTGGCAAGCTTGGAAGTCTTTTCACGACAAGAAATACGAAACAGACACTCAAGAAGAAGCGCGCTATGCCATTTGGAGAGACAACCTGAGGGTGAGTTGAAGCATAATTTTATTCCTTCGTAGAATTATAAGCACCCTATAAGGAACATGTTGCATACTATTAACGGAGGGTTCTACCTACATAACAAAAACAACTCTATAGAACGTACGGATCATGATTTTAATAGATTAGACCAAAAGAAAAATGCTTGTTAAGACCCAGCATTCCAAATAGACAATGCAATACAGTAAGAAGTTACATAATATAAACATACATATAGTATATATATATATATATTCGTTTGAAGGTATGATGAGAAAATGGTTTTACACTTTCTTTTCAATTGTTTGTACATTCGTGGCAAATTCGGATCACCGTGTAGAAAATACTGCTGCTGTATATTATTAAATGACAATCATAGTAACAACTGACTCGACGGTGAATGTCCCCGTATTCAACTGAAAGTCTTCAGCAGATCGAAGTTTAATGGCCTCTTTTCAGGGTTCGAAACTCCTCCACATAGCTAGCTAGCGATTCATCTTACTGTTTGGGTTTCGAACCACAGAAAAGGCATGATTTTATAACAATGCCGTGTTGAAAACACGATGCGGATGGATCCGGGATGGATTCATACTGCTTTATTCATTAGTCATGCAAAGCTAGTGCTAGGCGCTAATAGCTCCAACATGTAAAAAAAATTACATAAACTATCTTCCTTATTGGAAGTGAAGTGCTGCCACATTTGGAAGCCTAATTAACCCATTCACTCTTGCGAGATTTCTCAGTTTTTAAACAAATCAACGCGAATCGAGGAACGACAATAAACCTGGCAATGCGCACAAGAAGAAGAACGAACATAGACTTGAAAAAACAATCTCTCCCCAGTCTAGAATAATAAGTGTATATGAAAATATACGCAGACATTTTGGATCACTTTTAGTTGCGATGCCAGGGAAATTAGAGCTGCGAAATGCAAATTTGGTTTTGTTTACAAAAGATCGCTTTCCAGACCAATTCTTGAAATAACAAACACAGGAAAAAGGACAGCAAATTCTCTCAGTTTAAAGTTTTATTCAAATATCTATTAGATTACTCTCAACGGAATACCCGGCCCATTTTCAACGACATAAATCAGGACTGCTACCGCGGTCCGCAGTCAATTATTTACATAACAACTGTAACTGACTCCACAACAAAACAAAAGTGCTTACATTCACGCACGCAGACGGACGAGTACTTCACATCCCTGACCTCCACAACGAAACGAAAGTGCTTACATTCACGCAGAGTACTTCATACCCCCCTCCGCCAATTACATTCACGCGGAGGGGACTGGGTACTGCTAACAAACATCCATCTACCTTTCCCGGACCTTTCCATCAGTAATCGCAAGGTCGAGTATCAGAACAGAATTAGGATGGCTTCCCTGTGCGGGCAGCAACAAAGAACGAACTTAAACAAACTTAGATTACCTCGCGCGAAAGTTATTTTTAATTCTCTTTGCCGGAAAAAAGCCGGGAGATTTCGCATGCTTAGTTGCAAGTTCAAGTTCATTGCCCTATTTGAAACCACACAACTCGCACCGCAGGCGGCCGGAAAGTGCTGCTCGATTTAATGGATTTACACGCCTTAGGATTAATTTCATCTAAAATTGTGAACATTGTAATTTAAAACGGGATTCAGTCGGGCCTTACGCAAGCTTTTTTTGAGTTGTTAGGGATTTTAAATTTAGCACGCGCATATACTTGTTTTTTGACAGTTGCGTTTAAACTCACTGATGAAGAGGCAGCAGCCTCGAAACGTCTGAGAAACTAATTTTTAGCGCTACATTTGAAAACATTTTTTAGTCTACATTCACGATAACGCGCTACACAGATTTATGTGCATATTATGTGCATCTTTTGATCCCGAATTCAAGTGGCAAGGGATATTAAAATAAGTCAGAGGAATCTTTCCTCTACAATAAAACTCAGAATAAAACTATTGAACTGAGGGGATTTCCCGCTCTCCTTCGCGCGATCCTCGTATTTGCAGTAATATGTTTGCTTTTTTGTTTATATTTCCAGAAAATTCAACAACACAATTCCGAGGGACATTCTTACACTCTGGCGATGAACCAGTTCGGTGACCTGACTGTCGACGAATATCGCTTCTTCTTCCTGGGACTCCGTTCTCATTACTCCAACGAAACCAAGCGTGAAGGATCGACTTTTCTCCCTCCCAGTGCAGTCACTCTACCTACAACTGTGGACTGGAGAACCAAGGGATACGTTACTCCTGTTAAGAATCAGGGTATGTTTTCTTGGAGTCTACTTTCAGTTTGTACCTGTTGGTGGAAAAAAAATAATGTGAGCTACAATTTTCTGGTACCTGTTATTGTGGCTCCCTTCAAAATTTTCGATGCTCATCCCCGTCAACTCTGTCATACGGGAGTCTCTTCCCCCCCCCCCCCCCCCCTCCGGAAATAGCTTTAATTTGAATGGTCGCACTTTGGGATATTATCCACAGTCTCTAAAGTTTAACTTAAGGCATAATAAACACAATCACAACAAAGGACTGCTAACAAACTTCCATTTGAATGGTCACACTTAATTCCATCACCCAGGTCTGCCTGCACGTGCCTTAAAACATCAATCAATGATACTGACAATTTACGAATTTGCGTTTTTTCGCAGGCCAGTGTGGGTCTTGCTGGGCGTTCAGTACAACAGGATCACTGGAAGGACAACACTTCAAGAAAACAGGACAACTTGTCTCACTCAGCGAACAGAATCTTGTCGACTGCTCCACCAGTTATGGCAATCATGGCTGCCAGGGTGGACTCATGGATAATGCTTTCAGGTACATCAAAGCCAATGGAGGAATCGATACCGAGGCTAGTTACCCGTATGAGGCTCGTAACGATGTGTGCCGATTTCAAGCAAGCAACGTTGGAGCTACTGACACTGGTAAGATATTCTGAAATAGTCTTTAAAGCTGATTGTAACTTTTACATGTTATTTTTTAAGAGTGTCAATGATTGCTCACACTCAAGGATTTCCTCCAAACGTAGAAACATAAATACGTAGAAGCACCATGCACACAGATGTAGAAATCAGTTTGAATGGCGACTCTTGAGGATCTTATTCACAGGTTCAAAAGTTTGAATCATCTTAAACTGAGTATAATAAACAGAGCATAATAAAAAGAAAAGTACTAGTCTATTGTCTATCTGAATGGTCAAACTTTTAATAAGACTCTATCCACAGATTAAATATTTAAAAGTGAGCCACTATTTGTATCTGGAATAAACAAAAAGCCTTATGTTATCGTCTGCTTATATTTTTGTCTTGACAGGATTCGTAGATATTCCCCGAGGAAGTGAGGCAGAACTACAGTCTGCTGCGGCCACAGTGGGACCAATCTCCGTCGCTATTGATGCCAGTCACTCGTCGTTTCAGTTGTACCACAGTGGAATTTATAATGAACCGTAAGTGTTTGACCGATTGTTAGTTAAACTGTGGGCATTGTACCCTGGACAGCCAGCGCTGAAATAAGAATCTTAAGTGGATGAAGTGATCGCGCGCGGGAATTCCCACTGTCTTCCTTTTCTCACGCCTGCCACGCTGGTTAAAAGCGGGAAAAGGGTCAAGTAATCTTTTCTCGTTACAAACTAATTAATGAATGTCATCTTTGTTCTAATTACAGATTTTGCAGCAGCACTCAACTTGACCATGGTGTTCTTGTCGTTGGATACGGAACCTATCAAGGCCAGGACTACTGGCTGGTCAAGAACTCCTGGGGGACCAGCTGGGGAATGCAGGGCTACATCATGATGTCACGAAACAGAAATAACCAGTGTGGAATCGCTTCAATGGCCAGCTATCCACTTGTTTAATTTAAAATGAATCTGATATTATTATCATTATTAGTGTTTTTGTGAAAGAACAGTCCCTGTTGCTATTAAAGATTTTTTTCTGCCGAGAATATATTGTCCAAGTATATAGTGTGAATATATTGAGTAAAAAGAAGCAATGGGATTGAATCAAAGGGCTCATGAGCCTTCTCGTGAATACGAAACAACGTAAAAGGTTAAGTCCACAGATTGGTATTATTTTTCCATTCTGGGTTTGAAGTCTTAGCCTGACATAAATATTGATTGTGTGAAACGAGACTGTCTAAACAAGTGAATGACGTAATACACTGGGGAATTAATTGAGTGATTAATCGAGTGAAAATTTACATAACTGTCCCCTTACGCTATATCTCGTTCAACGCTTCGCTTGTTCACGAGATAAAAAGACGTCAGTGAAATGATTTTCTTTTAAAAGCCTCGTTATCAATTATTATAATTAACACGGTGCACCTTACCCGTTGATACCGGCATAGATCAGTGGTGGATCTAGGGGAGGGACCCTATATTAGGACCAGAGGCATAACCACGTGGTTTTAGTATCTGTGACGTAAGTTTTGTTATTACCCAGAAACCCCTGCGTACCGCTTTGGTACGCCATTTCCTTGTGGACATGTTGACCGGAACAGTAAACCTTTCTTCTTGAGTTCAAACCTTTCTTGAACCGACTCGATTTATACTCCGTCCGGAGCTTATTAAGCTACTGACTCCGTACATCGCAGTATCCACATGCAAAGAAAATGGAATAGCTACAGGTCCTTTCAGGTTCTACTTTTCCCCTTGTAATACTTTTCTTTGCGCTTAATCTTTCTTTCGTTCCACACCGACTTCTGAACGCCTGAAACAGGCTATAATCAGTTTCATTAAAGCTGTTCTTGTACCCCATTCACACCAACGCTAAAATATGTTCAAATGTTGTTTAGTCTTAAACAGGTTTAGAAAAATACCTCCTAACCTCCTGTGATATTTGGAGTGAAATATTTACTAAAAGAAACTTTATTGACTTTTATAACCATTCCAGATAGTTTGAGACATATACATTTAAAAACGTTCAAGATAGAGGCTAAAAACGTAGTGGACGAAACAGCTGTCCATGGCTGCCACTGCCAGGGTGATATGACTGTGCGCATGCGTAAGGTACTGGCCAGGCCGCGGGGTTGGTGTTTGAGTGTGTCACTTGCTTTTTCGTGTTTAAACTAAAGGCAACATTAAAACATGTTTAAGCGTTGGTGAATGGGATATTAGTCTCTCAAATCATAATTTGAGTCCGATTTTCAATTTTTAATTTTCAAAATTTAACCCTTTAACTCCCCAGAGTGTCAAAGATCAAAAATCAAGAAAAATCCCAAATTTTGTTCTGTAAAATATTAAAAAACAAATGACACCATGCAAAAGTGCTGCCAAAGGGGTTTCATTTGAATGGTCACACCATAGGATTTCGTTCACAGACTCAAAAGTTAAAACTGCAATACATGTCTCTCGAATGTCTCCATGATTAACTCTGGGAGTGAAAGGGCTACATTCGGATGGCTATTTTCTAATTTCATTTTTCGATTTGAGCAACCAGTTTTTATTTCCGCTCTCTGGCTCTATGAAAGTTGATATTCGTTTTTCAAATTCCTGAAAAAACGGTTGGTATTCGGTACAATTGAGAGGCTTGCCGCTTTTTCCCCAGCCACCGTCAGCTCGATCTTATTTTCCACGTAGCTCGATTTTCTTTGTTCTTTTCAGGGGAATATATCACATAACCCCGTTCATTATAGTGTCTGAAAAGCTGGGTGCGGCTTTGATTGTAACAGGGGAGAGGCGGGGCTGAAAACAATAGCTGATAACAATAGCAAAACAAAGGATTATATATTCCCCTCAACATATTCCCCTCAACATATACCCCCCAACATATTCCCCCAACATATTCCCCTCGACATATTCCCCTCGCCTTAGTCCCCTCGACTTATTTCCCACATAATAGAATAACACAAACGGGAAGACAAAATAGGGCGTAACAAGGAAAACGCTCTAGCGTCGGTCAATATTTTTTGTTTACAAGAAAAGACAACTTCATCAATCATATTCCTACGTAATTAACTTGCCGGTCGCGACCAAAAAGCGAAATGTTAATAACATTCGATGCCTCGTACCTCGATTTAGGTTTCGGGTCTTCAATAATGTATGACGCCTCGTTTTACGCTTGAACCTGAATATGTTTCTGCCGCTTTCCCTTGGAAAACACACCGCAACCACTCCATTGATCTTCGAAAGATGAAGGCGGGCAGTTGGGCCATGGCGAGACCACTAGTACTGTTCATACATTTTCTTCTCTCTCTCTCTCCTTCTACTCATAACGAAGCAACGTGCTCAATGCAAATTTGACAAAAGCAAAACATGTTTACCGTCTCGCTTCGTAATGTGCCGTGATCCAATGCGGCCTTGCGGAATCATGCTTTTTTGCATTTGAATTGAACGGAATGTTACTCTCCGAAAAATTAATAGTTTCTTTGTTTTAGAAAACCTCACAAGATGGAAAATAAGCATGTTATTGACCAGTCCCTCGGGGATATGTGATATATTCCCTCGCTCCTGGTCAATAACCCTTACTTAGTAACAGGATCTAACAGGAGCGATGAAAGACGTTATCACATGTAGATGTACCTGGACTAGAAATTATCTGTAATTAAATCTGTCTTAAGTTCATAAAATGCATGTTTTTAAAATGTTTATCACCGCTGTTTGTTTAATATTTTTAATCAAGCTACGATGACTGAAGACCAAGAGTTTAAATCTGTCTTCTTTTTTTAAATTCTCAACAATGACAGTGATTGTTGTCTTCAATCTTTATGGCCGCGTTAATCCAGATCCCGGGTGCTCCGCCCCGAGGTCCAAGGCCTTACCCTTTTATATACCGTTTTTGATAGAAAATATAACTTTTTCATATACCTTCCATAGATAATGGTACCCCTTACATATATCTACAGAAGAATTATTGCATCTCTTTACTATACCCTTGAAATAAACTCATCGAAAAATATCCACGGAAAAACATCAAGCGTTACCACTATTGATGTTAACCAAACAATAAATAAATAAATGGCAGTTTTCCCTACCCTTTTCTATACTACATGTTCAACTCGTGAAATCCCTATCCTTTTATATATCTCCAGGCTCAAAAGGGTACACATTTCGGGCGGAGCATCCCCGTATAGCTTATTATAGGGAGTACCCCCCCCCCCTAAAAAATAAATAAATGGCAGTTTTCCCTAATAACTGTATATGCAAAGACCACCGTAACGAGAAGGAAGCACCGGATCCTGTAGTAAAGCCCTAATCAGCTATAAAGTAATAAAACGATTTGATATAAGAAGCAACGCTGATAAATGGTACGGAAACGACTATATTTGTAAAAAAAATCCAATATTTCGAAAGGCACAGCCTTTCTTCTTCAGGGTCTTACAGATAATAACTCGTCAGGCAAAAAAACGTTACAATTTAAATTTGAAAGGGGGCGGGGGATTAAATATGACACTATGACAGCATAAACTGAAGTGACAAAGTAAATGTAAATAACCGTAAATAACTAAGCAATATAGAGGTAAGAAAAACATGCAACACAACACCACAGTAAAAACTGAGAAAAGATGTCTGATGTTTTCTGTATAGCGATCCTGTATAGCTCATTATAGGGAGTACCCCCTCCTCCTAAAAAGTGAATAAATGGTAGTTTTCCCTACCCTTTTCTATACTACATGTTAAACTCGTGAAATCCCTATCTTTTTATATATCTCCAGCCTCAAAAAGGCACCTCTTTCGGGCGGGGCATTCCCTGATCTTGTATAGCTCATTATAGTGAGTACCCCCTCCCCCCTAAAAATAAATAAATGGCAGTTTTCCCTACCCTTTTCTATACTACATGTTCAAATCGTGAAATTCCTACCCGTTATATACCTCCAGCCTCAAAAAGGTACCCATTTCGGGCCGGGCATTCCCCGATCCTGTATAGCTCATTATAGGGAGTACACCCCCCCCCCCCCCCCCTCCTAAAAAAAACAAAAACCGGGATCCAGATAGCTCATTCAGACTTACTTCTGGCAGGCACTGAACAAATTCTCGGTATCTGATAAAAAAAACACACGACGAATTAGCCTTTTCTGTAGAAAAGAAACGACGAAATCGAAGTCTGTAAATGTTATGCTATGTTCCCGGCGTAGCTAATCGAACGTTCGGTAATCGAACCTAATCGAACTCAATCGCTCGATTGGGTTCGATTGGGTTCGGTAATCGAACTTAATCGAACTCACCGAAAAATTTTGCCAATCGAACGCAATCGAACGTTCGGTAGTCGAACGCTTCAACAATCGAACGTAATCGAACTCATCGAACATAATCGAACACTTCAACAATCGGGCACTTCAACAAAGCGTTAGTCTTATTTTTGTTACATTTAATGAACTGTTCTAACATTGAAAGTCTAGCTTACATTGCTTGCATTTTGCAGCAGCTTCTGCAAACACCACTTGCAGTTTTAATAGAAATCTACTTTGAGGCAATGAGAACACTTTTAGCGTTAGTGGTAACTATCCTGTACACACTGTACACCGTTGCGTGCGTCCAGATCCAGTTGCAGTGGTCGTTTTTAACCCGTGAATATACGCGCATGCGTAATGAACGGGTTATCGGTAACGGCGACAGATATGCAAATGAGTCACTCACTCGCTCACTCCTTCCATCAGCTGTAAACTTAGTGACGTAATGCTTTGTTACGAATGCGTTTTGTAACAAGAACAGCGTGAATCCAGCGATAACAATAACTAAATTGGTGTAAACGAATATAAACAACAATAAGCTTAAAGATGTTTCGCATTAGGAGTCTTTAATGCAACGTTAAAATCGATCTAAAAGGAATTTTCAACTGAGACACGCGTTTTGATGGTTATCTGCCTTCAAGTAATAAAATTTATCCCATTACACATCAGTGGTCACGGTGGTCGTGTGGTGTAAATTGCGGACTTACAACCGAAAGGCCAAGGTTCGAATCTCGCTCGGGGCGTTCTTTTTTTTTTCTTTTTTTCTTTTCTTTCTTCTTCGGACTGAACATTATGAAAGTGATGTATTGTATTTTTATTTTTTTGGGTTGTCAAAAATCCTTACGTTTAATTAAAAAAAATATTGAACCGTGAAACAGTGAAAACATAAGCTTACCGCAATTATTGCCTTACGCGTTAGCATTTCAAATTCACGGGTTGGCTCTAAGGAGCCTTTGATTAAGTAATCTATCCGAAACTTTAGCGACGACGGTATAAACATTTTAATATTATCCCCGTTCGGTGTTATTCCGAACGATATGAAGTACTGAGCTGTTCATGTTATATTGTGAATTAATCAATTTCGAATCACCGTAACAATAAAGATTTTAGTTAATTGAAATGTGTTAATATCTCTCACAATTGCTCCGCTAGTAAAGGATCAGTTAAAGGGTGAAATTCTTCCACCGAACAAAATCGAACCAATCGCCTCGACTGGGTTCGATTGGATTCGGTAATCGAACTTAATCGAACTCACCCAAAAGTTCCAGTTCGATTATGTTCGATTACCGAACCAATCGAACTCCAATCGAACGATTTAGTTCGATTGGATTCGATTGGTTTTTGGTTCGGATTCGTTCGATTAGCTACGCCGGGGTATGTTGTGGTACACGCAAAAGGGTTTTTTTTTGCTGTTGGTTTCAGATTTTTTGCCTGCTTTAATTTTATTATTTCTATAGTAGGATCTTTGTTTACGTGTTTGTGCTTCAATAGCCTGCATTACATGGAACCGCTTCACTCCCAGAGTCAATACTGAAGACATGAAGTGTAGTTCTAAAATCCTATGGTATGAGACTTAAAAGCAAAGCTGAAAACAGCGTATATTTTGTTGAGTACAATATTTCAGCTGGCCAGACCAGCCTTCTTTAGGTACAAGATGTTACTAAATAAACAATATGTTATACGATGTTATACGTACATGGAGAATTTCGCAATATAGAAGAATTAAGTAATACAGGATGTGACGAAATCGGAAACTAAAACGAAAAAGTATTACATTTCATCACGTTTGTTCATGCCGTGTGGCTCTAAAGTATTACCTTTATAGATAAGATATGATTCCCTGGCTTTACGTATCGAGTCACGGGAAGTGTGAATAGTTTCTAAAGGAATTAGTTGCATGTCGGAGTTAGAATGGTTAGGATTAGAAAGAAAATGTTCCGCAGCAGTAGTAGATTTAGATCTGATGTTAGACTACGATTAGTCCCTCCTTTTTCCTCAGGGATAGTAGAGCGAGCGAGACGCGCGGCGCTTTTCTCGCGTGGAGTGATTTTCACGCGCGCTCGCGTTTCGCTCGCTCTACTATCCCTGAGGAAAAAGGAGGGACTACTCGTAGTCTAATCTGATGTTGGTCTTGTCAACTGACCGCCTGTGTATGACCATTTAAATTTTAAAACCTCTTTGGCAATACTTTTGCATAGTAAAATTGTTTTTTTAATATTATACAAAATGAAATGGGATTTTTCTTGAATTTTTCTGTTTGGCACATAAATAACACTTGTAGCTACAAATATATGAACTCCATAAATCGAAGGTGCTTAGCAAACTTCACGAAAACTTAGACCTCAGTAGATTTTTGTCTGAATTATGCTATTATATTAGGCAAAGTCTTACTGAAAAAGAAAGCCTCTGGGACCAGGGTAGCAAAACGTATGTTTTTCTTTTACTGTTTCTCAGCCGTGCTAGCCTGTGCGCAGACGTCTCCTATTTCCTATTTCCTTCCGCGCAAGGACGCGCAAAGACGTCCGCGCAGGCTAGCACGAGATCGCGATGTGATGCCCCGTCACGATTATCAAAAGTCACGCGGTCAGTAAACAAAAACATTACATTTACATATTTCTGTTAAGCGTTTTGCTGAATCATGATCGATACTTGTTGTAAAATGATACCATCTTGCACAATCACGCGATAGTCTTGTGACTTCCATCATTGTTGATGATAAATTGTCAGAATTCCGGACTAAGGTGACTGTCTCGGATTTGCACTTTTACAGAGAACAACTCAATTTGTACGGCGTCAAAAATGAAAGGCTTTATTGCTTTTGTGCTGTGCCTAGCTTTTGCTAGTGGCCATATTCTCAAGTTTGGCGAGTATGAGGAGCAGTGGCAGGCTTGGAAGTCTTTTCACGACAAGAAATACGAAACAGACACTCAAGAAGAAGCGCGCTATGCCATTTGGAGAGACAACCTGAGGGTCAGTTGAAGCATAATTTTATTCCTTCGTAGAATAATAAGCACCCTATAAGGAACAGCTTACATACTATTAACGGAGGGTTCTGAAAAACAAAAAACAGCCCTATAGAGCGCACGGATCATGATTTTAAATAGATTAGACTAAGAGAAAATGCTTTTTAAGACCCAGCATAAAATAGACAATGCAGTGCAGAAAGAAGTTAAATAATATAACTGCATATATATAGTATATATATTCGTTTGAAGGTATGATGAGAAAAACGTTTTACACTTTCGTTTCAATTGTTTACATTCGTGGCGAAGTTGGAACATTATGTAGACCTATGTAGAAAATTATTACGAGAAATACTGCCGCTGGCAATCATAATAACAACTGACTCGACGGTGAACGTCCCCGTATTTAACTGTTTAATGGATCCTTTCAGGGTTCGAAACTCCTCCACATAGCTAGCGAGCCATGAAGGCATGATTTTATAACAATGCCGTGTTGAAAACATGATGCGGATGGATCCGGGATGGATCCATACTGCTTTATTCATTAGTCATGCAAAGCTGGTGCCAGGCGCTAATAGCTCCAATATGTAAAAAAAATAAAATAAACAAAGAACGAACTTAAACACACTGAGATTTCCTCGCGCGAAAATTATGTTAATTCTCTTTGCCGGAAAAACGCCGAGAGATTTCGCATGCTTTGTTGCAAGTTCAAGTTCATTTCCCTAACTGAAAACACACAACTCGCACCGCACGCCGGAAAGCTCGAATTTATGGATTTTTACGCCTTAGGATTAATTTCATCTAAAATTTAGGGTCAAATCTTAAACATTGTAATTTAAAACGGGTTCAGTCGGGCCCGAATTCAAATGGCAAGTGTTATTAAAAACAACTCAGAGGAAATCTTTGCTCTACAATGAAAGAACTGTCATCACCACCCTCTTCTCCGAGTGTGGAGCTCAAAGCACGCGCGAAAGATCGAGGGGATTTCCCACTCTCCCCGGGGGGGGGGGGGTACTTGGGTCAACTTTAGCTGGGTATGTGCCGCTGGCCTCTCAGAGCCCCTACCCCATTATAGTCTATTTTGTGGCCAATTATAGACCCCATCTTGGTCACTTTTGAGTAAATGTAAATTTCGCAATCCCAACTTAGTCACTTTCTGTTTAGCCATCTACCTTGAGTTCGGAACCCTTTTATCTAGGTCATCCTCAAATGAATTGACACATTTATTAAATGTAGGAGACTTTACTCTTCACCTACAAACCTTCTGGTACATTTGTTAGCCGAAAATATTTACAAGCTAAAACTACCCCAAAAAATACTTTCCAGAATTTTCTTACCCCAAAATAATCCCGACAATTTGCGACCCCATTCTAGTAACTCTATTGAAAATGCAACCCCATTATAGTCAGTCCAATCGTGAAAATGCGACCCCATCCAGCGGCACATCCCCATTAGCCCATTACTAGGAAGTACCCCCCCCCCCGGGCCACTCTCCTACGCGCGATGCTCGTATTTGCAGCCATATCAAAAGAAAATAGAGAGATGGTTCACTTCATTCAACGTCTACACATTTTTAAGCGTAAATCAAGTTATCGTGACCTTTTCGATGTCTTTGTTTTATAAAGAAACATTCCCTGTTTTAATAGCTAGTTATTTCAACTTCTCTTAGATTTAACTCTGATTGTTTGCTTCTTTGTGTTTGTATTTCCAGAAAATTCAACAGCACAATTCCGAGGGACATTCTTACACTCTGGCGATGAACCAGTTCGGTGACCTGACTGTCGACGAATATCGCTTCTTCTTCCTGGGACTCCGTTCTCATTACTCCAACGAAACCAAGCGTGAAGGATCGGCTTTTCTCCCTCCCAGTGCAGTCACTCTACCAACAACTGTAGATTGGAGAACCAAGGGATACGTTACTCCTGTTAAGAATCAGGGTATATTTTCTTTGAGTCTACTTTCAGTTTGTATCTCTTAGTGGAAAAAATTAATATGAGCTGCATCCACAAAACTGTTTTCTGGTACCTTTTAGGGGCTTCCTTCAAAATTTTTGAGATCATCCCTGTTAATTCTGTCATATGGCAGTTCCCCCCCCCCCCCCCCCGCCCCCTTTCATTTTTTTTTTCATAGCTTTCATTTGAATGGTCGCACTTTTGGATATTATCCAGACTCTAAAGTTTAATAGAAGGCGTAATAAACAGCACCACAATAAAGGACTGCTAAGAAACTTCCATTTGAATGGTCACACTTAATTATATCACCCAGGTCTGCCTGCACGTGCCTTACAACCCAATCAATGATACTCTGGCTGACAACTGACAAATTTGCTTTTTTCCCAGGCCAATGCGGCTCTTGCTGGGCGTTCAGTACAACAGGATCACTGGAAGGACAGCACTTCAAGAAAACAGGAAAACTTGTCTCACTCAGCGAACAAAATCTTGTTGACTGTTCCACACACTATGGCAATCATGGCTGCCAGGGTGGACTCATGGATAATGCTTTCAAGTAAAACAAGAAACCTTTTATTTTGAAATGACAACCTTATTTATTGACTAGCGCTCTATTGCCGTGTGGAAAATACCAAAAAAATTGTAAACTTTGCCGACGTCATTGTTTACATTTTGCTTCATTAGCATATGACTATGCATAGAAAAGGCATCATGACTTCAAAAGTTGAAAGAGCTTGTTAAACTTAGCAATCTATGCAATTTTTAGCTTCTTTCATGCAATATTTAAGGAAATATCTGTTATCAAAAACTGCAAAAGCCCTAATGAGCCATACATTATTTGTAAAATGTTGAGTTTTTAATACAGCATTACATGAAGTGTATCTAGTATATCGGGCTCAAATTTTCAGAGAAAGCTAATTGTGCTTTGCCCTTTCAATATTCAGAGTTGATTTTTTTGTAGGTAAGTTAGAGAACGAGGCGCATTTCCTAAAGGCTGGTTTTCACTAGCGCATAAGCACAAGCACAAGCATAAGCATAAGCATAAGAGATCCAGAAGCAAGTGAGAACTCCCACGACATAAGCATAAGCATAAGCACAAGAAGAACGAACACGTTCCATTCTTCTTGTGCTTATGCTATGCTTGTATCACATTTATGTCAAGTGAGAACGGGGATGAAATAAGCACAAGCATAAGCACAAGGCGGTCAACCAAATCATCCGCCATCTTTGATTCAGATCTCACAGCCGAGGGAAGCTGGCATCGAGAATTTCGTTCATACTGCGCTTGCGTATGTCTTTATGCTTATGTTCTGGCGTTCTCACTTGCTTATGCTTGTGCTTATGCTTGTGCTTATGCGCTAGTGAAAACCAGCCTTAATGAGGCAAAAATGGTAAACAAAGATTCCCCTCATCATATAAATGACATGAACAAAACGATATAATGCCATCCCAAGTGTTTTTCTAAACATTCCTCGTTGGAATGAACTGACCAGTTGTAAACATGATATTTATTGATGACAGAAACGTGCTTTATTTCTCATCCTAGGTATATCAAAGCAAACGGTGGTATTGACACAGAGGCCAGCTACCCATACAAGGCAAGAAATGGAAAGTGCCATTTTAAAACCGCTGATGTCGGTGCCACTGATACCGGTGAGTAAAATAGCTGCTTTATCAGGCAAAAAAATGTCAGCGAAAACAGCTTTGGCTTTTTCCTAAACTTTTAAAGTTAATGTATCAAACATGAGGAAGAGTGTTTCATCAGCATTTAAAACACTAAACACCGAGAAAAAAGTGGGTGTTTTGTTTGGAGACGAATGACTGCCTTAAAAATTATTGGAAATCATAGTTGAGCTTACCTTTTTCGGAGAATAGGATTTTGTTCCCAATACTTTCGACCTGTTTAATTTTTAGCTAAGGCATAGGAACAGATCGAAAATTAAAAGCTGATACAAATATTCCTTTAAACGGCATTAAATCGTCTATAGAAACATAAACATGACTTTCTAAATCCTTCGATGACCTTGGTTCGCTGGGTGCCCCTCACCTGACAAGGGAAAAATGTAAGTTAAATGTTGCGCTTTGTTCTGTTCTCTGTTAGGTTTCGTGGACGTTAAAAGCAAAGATGAATCTGCTCTTCAGACCGCTGTAGCCACAGTCGGACCAATCTCCGTCGCCATTGATGCTGGTCACCAATCATTCCAGTTTTATCACAAGGGAGTCTACAATGAGCCGTAAGTATCTTGCATTTCTTTTTTTTGGGAACTACCAACTACGGTTTGTAACAAAGGGTCCATGTACGATTATTTTTCATGCCTCCAAAATAAAGAAACAAAGGCTCCTGCGAGCCAACCCGTGAACACGAAATGCTAACGGTAACGCAATATTGCGGAGTTTTCTTTGGAAATTAAATGTAGCGACTTTCGAGGAACGCAAAACAGTAATTTTCAGTTCGAAAAAAAAAGGAAAAAGGGAAAACAAATCCGTCCTGGGCGAGAATCAGCTTCCTCCTGGTTCTATTGTCCCATCATTTACCCCACTACAGTACCTAGTTTTTGGCTAGTGGCTAAGCCAAGTTTTATTATTTCAACGTAGATATGCGGAAAAAGTTTACATCTGAGTGATGGATCGAGTGAGCGAGTGAGTGAGTGAATTAGCCACCGTCACCAATAACCCGTTCATTACGCTTGCGTGTATTCACGGCATCATGCAGATCTTGTATTAGAACGGTTTTCAATTGCGTGTCATAAAACCAAAACCAAAGTAATTATTCTGGCCAATCACAACTGGAATCAAATACATCTCGCCGGCGCCAAGCGCGAGAAAACGAGTGCGAGTAAGTCACGATTGGTTTTGGTTTTACTTCTGATCAGATTGGTTCATAAAGCGGTACGAGATTTTTTAGCCAATCACAAAGCGCAGTAATGCAAAACCAAAGCAATCACTAAATTACTTTCACACTCAATTTAAAATCGCTCCATTATTTAAGAGAGCTAATCTAAGATAACGCAGTAAACCAGTCCAAACACGGAATACCTGCTAGCAAATGTTTCAGTCTGTGGACGAAGTCCATTCAAATAATAGCTATTGAGCAGTACATGACTTCCCTGTGGTGTTGCTTATGGTGCTTATGGTGCTTAAGGTAGTTGTAACGTTTGAGTCTGTGGATGGAATCTTATCTAAATGAAAGCCGTCGAAATCCTGTGGTTCTGTGGTGTTTCCATCTTAATCCAAATGGATATGCTATATCCTATAGTTATCACCACTGTAGATTTCAAACTTGAACACGCTTGACAACTATGATACTGTAACTGCAAACGGTTATTTAATCAGGACTTCTCAAACGTATGAAATCGGAGATAATTCGTACTGAACTGTGAGCCATGAACACGCGCTTGAAAATTCGAAGCTTCTGGAAGCGGTTCAACTGAAAACGAACATTATTTTGGGTTACAATTCTTAACAAACAAATAAAGCTTTTACGACAAGATGACAAACAAAATAGACTTACAGATTATTGTCACATGAGCAGAAAAGGTAGAAAACAAAACATCCATACGAGCAATTCCTGCTGAATCAAAGAGAACTCTGAACTTTCACAATTCCACCGCGTGGTGTAACACATCCCAGAATTCGTAGCGTCACGGTACTGGGATGACAATGTTTTAAGCCTACAGCCACCAAAGGTCTCCTTGTAATATCAATGGAAAATCATTCCCATGACACAAGAAGAATTATCTTGATATGCTAACAACTTCTCCCCACTTCCTCTATATTAAGGAACGTATGGGGACAAGAAATGAGAATTTTTATTTTGATATTGGGCATGAGAATCAATCTATGTTGCATTCCAGTGCCTGCAGCCAGACTCAGCTGGACCATGGTGTGCTAGCGGTTGGGTACGGAACCTATGAAGGCAAGGACTACTGGCTGGTCAAGAATTCCTGGGCGGCCAGCTGGGGACTAAAAGGCTACATCATGATGTCTCGAAACAAGAATAACCAGTGTGGAATTGCCACAAGCGCTAGCTATCCACTTGTTTAGTCTAACTCAACTTTAAAATTAGCAATGGGATTTAGGCTTTTTTCAGTCTGTTTTCAAGTAAATTTGTTTTTGTTATATAAATACAGTGTGTAAGTGGACCATGAAACGGTCGTAGGAATAGGAGAAAATCTGCAAATGCAAGCAGAAGCGGCTCCTGATGCAAGGCAACGAGGCTGTGCTCAATTACAACAACCTGTCAATGTAGCTTTTGTCACGTTTTAACTTAATTTAGCTTTTGTTTTAATTGAATTTTGTAAAACCTGCTTCAGCAAGAGACGTCATTCTGCTTGATAAACCAATACAACTGAATGTAGTAAAAGTAAATGTAATAAAATGACATTTTGTCAACATTTGAATGATAGTAATTATACGTGTCTAGAACAGCCCCTCAAGGGTGTGGATTAAGTGAGTGGATAAGCGAGCAAAAGCTTGGGTGTGATTAGCCTGTAAGCAGGCTCCTCAGTGGTCATATAGGATTATAGCGGACTGGACTGTTCACAGCCTAGCGTGTGATTGTGCAATCGTAATTACCGGCTTGTTATAGACTGAACAAACATGGAGAAACAAAACTTGCGCATACATTTTCAATAAGTTTATGGTGTTTTACACCTGTGAAATACCGCGCAAAAAAAGAAGGCGAAACCAAACTAAACGAAACAAAAAAACTGCGTTCGAAACTAATGTTTGAGTCTACTACTGCTGAGAAAGCCATAACAGAATTGATTCTACTTTTTTTAACCCTCAAGTCGCAACAGTGTTCAGCATCAAACAGTTCCCCTTGTTTTAAATATCAATGCTTACTTATGAAAGAGATCATCAGCCAAAAACAAACCCTAACGAAGTTGTATAAGACTATTGCTCATAACCGGAATTTTACGGTATCCCCACTACTGCTACAATGGTGAAAAGAAAGGAGAATTTGTATTTTGATATTGGGGATGGGTTGCCAAATATACTCATGATGCGTGCAGACGTCTTCTATATCCTCGTCTGCACGCAGGCTAACTCAAATGTCGAAAGATGTCGAGTGAAATCTGGTACAAATACCCATCCCTAAATTGTTCTATACACCCAAATGTTTTGACAATGAAGTTTACTGAGGATTGCATGGATCACTGTTCACAAACTATACAACACGCTCTACAACCGACCACTATCGTAATTCTACAGTAGTTTTATTGAATCACACAGCAGCAAGGACATAAAGCGGGTGATAAAACATTTCATTTTGATATACGATTCCGTCAATGAGCTGTACAAAACATCGACAATATTAAGTAGTTAGTATGAGCAGATATATATGTGTAATTAAATGATGATATTTGCAAACACTGTCAAGATCTGTCAAGACTCCTTTGCGTTGCGAATTCACGAGTAGAGTCACGAGACGTATAAAAATAGCTGCCAAAATAACGTGACTACCGGTACACGTATCGGCAAACTGCGTAAATTCTCGCGTAGGTACCTCCCCCCTCAGCAAAAATTAGAAATGATTACCCCTTCCCTCCTCCCCTTGGATACGCCCCCCCCCCTCCCTCTCTCTCTCTCTCTCTCTCTCTCTCTCTCTCTCTCTCTCTCTCTCTTTATTGGCAAATTGTAGCCTTTGTCAAGTTTTTAAAGCCTGCAAGTGCTAGAGAGAGAGAAAGAGAGAGGGGGGGGGGGGGGGGGGGGAGGTGGGGGCGTATTCAAGAAGAGGAGGGAAGGGGTACTCATTTCTAATTTTTGCTGAGAGGGGAGGTACCTACGCGAGAATTTACGCATTTTACTGACGTGTACCGGCCGGTAGTCGCGTTATTTTGGCAGCTATTTTTATACGTCTCGTGACTCTACTCGAATTCGCAAGGTAAAGGAGTCTTGACGGTGTTTGCGACCAAATATCATCATTTATTTACACATATATCTGCTCATACTTAGTACATATTGTCGATATTTTGTACAGCTCATTTACGTTATCGTATATCAAAATGAAATGTTTTATCACCTGTTTTATGTCCTTGCTGCTCTGTGATTCAATAGCATACGGATTTGATTACTACAAACAGCATTGGCAGGAATGGAAGTCATTTTACGGCAAAACATACGAGTCTGAAGCTGTAGATGACGTGCGCTTTGCAGTATGGAAGGATAACTTGAAGGTGACTACTTCCAATAGTACTGCTTATGTAGCTTTTATTTGAATGGGCCCACTTTGACAGGTTAGGATTTAAACCACAAGCTCCGAAGCTGTAGTAGAATCACCTTGTATAGCATAATAAACAGCACCACAGGAAAGTACTACTCCGTAGCTTTCATTTCAATGGTCACGTTTTAGAATTTCCTCCACAGACTCAAAAGTCAGAATCGCCTTGTACAGTTTAATAAACAGTACCACAGGAAAGTACTGCTCCGTCGCTTTCATTTCAATGGTCACGCTTAAGGATTTCATCTGCAGGCTCACATTACAAGACTCGTGTTTTGACTCTAGTAGAAGTAGTAATAGAAGTAGCAGTAGCAGTAGTAGTAGTAGTAGCAGCAGCAGCAGCAGCAGCAGTAATAGTAGTAGTAGTAGTAGTAGTAGTAGTAGTAGTAGTAGTAGTAGCAGCAGCAGCAGCAGCAGCAGCAGTAGTAGTAGTAGTAGCAGTAGCAGTAGCAGCAGCAGCAGCAGCAGCAGCAGTAGCAGCAGCAGCAGTAGTAGCAGCAGCAGCAGTAGTAGTAGTAGTAGTAGTAGTAGTAGTAGTAGTAGTAGTAGTAGTAGTAGTAGTAGTAGTAGTAGTAGTAGTAGTAGTAGTAGTAGTAGTAGTAGTAGTAGTAGTAGTAGTAGTAGTAGTAGTAGTAGTAGCAGCAGCAGCAGTAGTAGTAGCATTTGTATCAGTTATGTATGGTTACGAACTGTGATTAAAGATTAAAGATTAAAGCAGCAGCAGTAGTAGCAGCAGCAGCAGCAGCAGTAGTAGTAGTGGTAGTAGTAATAGTAGTAGTAAACTGTATTTAAGTGTCATTCGTTTTGGCGTTTTACACACTAATTGGCGACATTGGTTAAAAAAAGGTAAACACCAAAATGTTTAGAAAAGTTAAAAGTCTAGCTAAAAACATAAAAAAGATTGCATGTTTGGTTCGCTCCACTGATTTCATCTCGTTCCCCTGTTGTGTGACCAAAACGCTAACGTATTCGCCTTACGTATTCATGGAAAATAAGAGGTTAGTCTCTCCATATATAATGACCATAATCTCAGTGTTTCATGACGCGAGTTATGTTAGTTACCGCGAGAAAAACAATCACGAGCGGGGAACGCGAGATAAGACGCGAGCCGGCTGGAGCGTGGCAATAAAACATTTGAACTCGCCGCCGACTTTTTAAGAGACTTTCGCAGTTTTCCAGCAGAAACACGTTTGCTTTGTAAGCTATCGTACTATGTACTTATTGCGCTCGGTCCGTACGCCATGACCTCGAGCCAAATATTTTCCCATCCGGCCCGACCTAACTTAGTCAATAAGCATTTTATCATATGACCAATTTGGAGACAAAATTACTTGAAATTTGAACGCGCGAGGCCGTCCGCTTTTGTAGTAGGGCCGTACGCCTTTTTCCGGCCCCGCTCGCGCAAATGCGTACGGCCCTCATACGGGACTTTCATCAATGGTTTTGCAAAGAAAAGGTTCACAGGGCCGTACGGGTCATATGATAAATTTTTTTTATTTTACTAAACCTTTATTCATAACAAACAAAAGAAAAAAAAAGAAAAAATACACAGCAGAGTTGTTAGAAAAATTAACTACACCACAGTTGTGCAGTTAATTAATAAAAATTGAATATAATATTTTAGCAGTTGGCAGACTTTGTAAAGAGCTAAACTTGCAGAAGCTATTGCATATTTATATACTGCTGCATATTTCGAGCTCTCAGCGTTTTTTCGGAAGATTTGTTTCTTGCCCCGGTTACCATGCTAAATGCTGATTCGTTAAAAGCGTCTTTTCGATGGAGAGTGAAACGTTTGGTCAACACCTCGGGTCCGCTGCTTTGCTGCAATTTCTTTACATCTTTTCTTTTCTTTCAATACTATCAACGGGCTTGTTGTTTCTTTTCCTCAGTTTATTCAACAACACAACTCCGAACAACACTCTCATTCCTTGGCTATGAACCAGTTTGGCGACCTGACTGCAGTTGAATACCGCTTGTATGTCCTGGGATCTCGTTCTCCCCTCTACAGTGAGACAGAACACGAAGGCTCGATTTTTCTCCCTCCTTATGGCGCAAGTCTGCCCCCGTCAGTTGACTGGAGAACCAAGGGATACGTAACACCTGTTAAGAACCAAGGTATTTTTTATTCCGCTTCCTTTCCAACTATTCTAGTTGTTTAGAGGTTTCTATCCCTCCCCACACCTAAGTCATGAAGGGTGTCTACCATGAACGGAATCAGGGGAACTTGGAACAGACTCCCTCTGCTATCTTTCGGTCTCTGAATACTTCTCTACCCTCCCTGATCTCTGGTCTAAACCCCTTGGAAGCGGGGTGGGGGACACAGACTACCTGTAACCAGGATCCGATAAGGGTTGATCCTCTAAACGGCCTTACGAAGGAGCTCTGAACCCTTTATAGAACAGGATGGGGGACGTACGAACTGGGCGTTTATCAAATGTCCGGTTTATTTTCTAATTCACCCTCACCATCTTGCAAAGTGTCTTAACCTCCTATAAGAGCGGGCTGGGGGTGTTCATAACACAGGACTGCATCTACAACTGCATGTTAAATACCGCATTATTTTACAGCATTACATTTTATCTCGGTACAACACTCATGATCACCATAACGCATTACATTTACAAGAACACTTTAGTTTTAGCCAAGGGCAATGGCATAAAAGCAAATTCTGGCGCATTTTTTCAGGTCAATTGGGTAGTTCCGGGGCATACAGTGTAACAGGATCACTGGAAGGACAGCACTTCAAGAAAACAGGAAAACTTGTCTCACTCAGCGAACAGAACCTTGTTGACTGTTCTGGATGTTACGGATTATTCGACGCCGACTGTGGTTTCGAGTAAGCAAATAATCTTCAGTAGTCTCCCGTTTTCTCAGTTGAACTTTTTACGTTTACGCAAGCCATTGATACATCGTGTCTTATTATATTTACGCACGTAAAACGCACGTAAAAATAACGCGACAGTGGAAATTGTTTACATGCGTTTTATTTACGCCCGTTTTACGCACGTAAACATTTACGCGACAGTGGAAATCCACCTTTACTCTTCTTTCGTGTTTAGCAACCTCCCGCATGCATCCATAACTCGAGGTACGTACGCTGCACATCTACCATTTCTTCAGTTGAAACATTTGAATAGGGACACGCTTTTTAGTCGCCGTGGAGATCCTTTGTTCACATTATACATGTATGTGACAGTTGTGCATCTAAAGGAACGATAACAACGACAGTTAAAGATATTTCTTACTTCTACTAATTTTGCTAAAGTTTAGTTTTGAAGAAAAACTTAACTAGCACTCGCAGGAGGCAGATTATTTTTTCATGGAGGTAATTTGCCTGTGGTCTGGTACTTCTAATTTATGGCGGCTGTATACTTATCTACTAACTGCAAACAGGTACGTCAAAAGAAACGGTGGAATTGATACGGAGGCCGGCTACCCGTACCCATGCAACAAGTCCTGCTGTTTTGATAAACACAAGATAGGCGCGACTTGTACCGGTAAGTAAATGGCGACGATCCTTCAAATACCGATTATCACGGATTTTATGTAAACAAAATGTAAATTCTTTTTTGTTGTTTATATTCGTTTACATCAAATTACTGTTATCGCTGGATTCCGTTGGTCTTGTTACGAAACGCATTCGTAACAGAGCTTTACTCACTAATTTTACAGTTGACGGAAGGAGCGAGTAAGTGAGTGCGTAATGTGAGTACATTCAGTAGCCGACACTTCAAAGCTTGATCGCTTAGAAAATTGCAAGTTGTATAAAACATCAAACTTGCCGGGACAAAAATCCCACAGGAATAAGCGGAGAACACAATATCAAACGGTCCTATCCATCCATGAACGCCTTGCATTGTCTTGTACGCTGTAGTTTTGCTTCTCCAGTCAACAAACGGAGAGTTTTTGCGGTATGTATTTCACGGTTGAAAGCCATATAGTCGTCGACATAAACTAAAATATGCGTGCATAAATTTGCATGCGCTAATGTGACACGAAAATACTAAAACTTCTACCATAATGGAAACTTTAATTTCTTGACCGCCTGTCACCAAATCAAAATTAATGAACTGTAATTCACTTTCATCCTTGTTATCCTGCACTTTATCTCCAAACTACTGCTCTTGTTTTCCTCTATAGAATCTTTCTGTCCAATAGTCCATTTTACAGTTGTGTGCTTGGTGACCGTACCTTTGAGTGGAAGCGAGGCTGAAGGTGACCTTGCTTTGATACAAACCTTTCTGCCTTTCATATGTTAATAATGCTTTTCTCATGCTAACTAGGTAAATTTACATCTGAAAAGCTCCAAGGTCTGTATCATAGCAAGGTCACCTTCAGCCTCGCTTCCACTCAAAGGCCGGGACACTAAGAAAACAATTGTAAAATGGACTATTGAGTTGTATATTTGGTGGCATTTGACGATATAACATGGAAATTAAGGAAACACAATTTCGTTATTTCGGCGGGACAGTGTCCTTTATTTTATACCCTAAAAGGTATCAGAATAACCCTGGCAGTGGCACCAATAACCAACCTTTTAACCTCACCCACCGTCACTTTTATATGGAAGTCCCTCCCGGGCACTAGGCATCACGTGTGATCCTTTCCACCGCTCTTGATACTTTGCCAGATTTTCCCTGTAGTTCGTATTATTGAGTGTTTAGATTAAACCCAATATATGTTATTGAGCTACAATAGCTTTTTAGGTCCGTATTGGGAAATATTGGTCGAGATATTTTTTATTGCAAAGTTAATACCAATGGTCACCACGTCACTGCCCTTCCTTGGAGTAGAACTTCCAGCGTTAATAAAATTCATCATCAGTACGCGACCCATTAATGACTGATAACTTGGTTGAGGTCAAACAACAGGGGTATGATATTTGTTGTGTACCGGAATCGTGCAAAGCCAAGATACTTTTAACGTAAAATAAGGGAAATCAACTTAGGGCAGCACTTCACTTTTAACAAGGAATCGTCAGTATACCTAGTTTCATCAGAAGGGCACCATCTAATTGATGATACAATTTAGTTTATAGAACACTGCAGTACTTTGTAGCTTAAAATAAAATCACATTTAACAGTCAAGATAAGAGATCTGGCAAAATCGAAACAATGCGTTTTATTTACAGGTTGTGTGGATCTCTGAATTAAATGCTTGCTTTTGATCAATTTGTTTTTAGGTTACGTGGACATCCCGCCAGGAAATGAATCTGCCCTTCAGTCCGCTGTAGCCACAGTAGGCCCAATCTCCGTCGCCATTGATGCTGGTCACCAATCATTCCAGTTTTATCACAAGGGAGTCTACAATGAGCCGTAAGTATCATGCATTCAATTTTTTGGGGTTTGTAACAAAGGGTCCATGTGCAATTATTTTTCATGCCTCCAAAAGAAAAGAAATGCAACGTCCGAGGAATCCTCCTCAAATCGGCATCAAGCAGATTATATATATATTATATAGATTATATAGATTATAAATATATATATATATATATATATATATATATATATACAATTATGTATACAATGTGCCCTCCCGGTTGTTACCATAATGACTTTATGGCAACTCCTGAACTTGGGCACAGGATGTACGGTTAATATATTTTATTGAATAACATACACCACATTAACAATAAATCGTTACACAAAAAAAGTCATAAAACAAAATGAACGTAAGCAGATTTTAAATTATAGCGGCTTTCAATTGCGGCTTTCAAAACCAAAGAAATTGTTCTGGCCAATCACAACAGACGCAGACAATCAAATGAACAGATGAGAACTCAAATCAAATACATCTCGCGCCAAGCGCGGAAAAACAAGTGCGAGTAAGTCACCATTAGTTTTGGTTTTACTTCTGATTGGTTGAGAAAGTGGCGCGAAATTTTTAGCCAATCGAAAGGCGTAGCAATGCAAAACCAAAGCAATCGCCATTGTCACCAATCATTCCAGTTTCATCGTAGCGGAGTTTATGATGACCCGCAAGTCAGGGTTATGCTTCTTCAGTTCAGTTCAACTAATTTAATTTTTGCCTTCTCTTTCATCATCATCATCATCATCATCATCATCATCATCATCATCATCATCATCATCATCATCATCATCATCATCATCATCATCATCATCATCATCATCATCATCATCATCATCATCATCATCATCATCATCATCATCATCATATACATTCCCCAAAAGTAATGATAGCAAGAATTTTGGCTTTAAACACAACGTTTTAACTTGGTATTTTGTGCTAGGTCTTATTGGGCTACTCTTTACATTAAAACATTTTCAACTTAGGATTTTAAGTGATGCGACTCAAAATATAAGAGGTTTTTCAAAAATCAAGTGTTCCGCGCGTTTTTGCTTTTTGTTCCTTTTATTACTTTAGGAACAAATTAAATATGTACAAAAAGGAACTTTTGTTCCTTCGCAAATCCTTAAAAGGAACAAAGATTTGCAAATTCGGAACAAATTGTTCCTTTTGTTTTACTTGGGAACACGAAGTTCCCATTTATTGAGGTGAAAAGGAACAACTGGTTCCTATTTGTAGTACTTAGGAACACAACGTTCCTATTAATTCAGGTGAAAAGGAACAAAAGGTTCCCTTTGTTGTACTTGGGAACACGAAGTTCCTATTTATTCAGGTGAAAAGGAACAACTGGTTCCTATTTGTAGTACTTAGGAACACAATGTTCCTATTTATTCAAGTGAAAAGGAACAACTGGTTCCTATTTGTTGTAAATAGGAACTTCGTGTTCCTATTTACTCAGGTGAAAAGGAACAAATGGTTCCTATTTGTAGTAAATAGGAACTCGTGTTCCTATTTGCTCAGGTGAAAAGGAACAAATGGTTCCTATTAGCAGCAAATAGGAACTCGTGTTCCTATTTATTCAAGTGAAAAGGAACAACTGGTTCCTATTTGTAGTAAATAGGAACTTCGTGTTCCTATTTACTCAGGTGAAAAGGAACAAATGGTTCCTATTTATTCAAGTGAAAAGGAACAAATGGTTCCTATCTGTAGTAAATAGGAACTCGTGTTCCTATTTACTCTCAGGTAAAAAGGAACAAATGGTACCTATTTGTAGTAAATAAGAACTTCGTGTTCCTATTTACTCAGGTGAAAAGGAACAAATGGTTCCTATTTATTCAAGTGAAAAGGAACAAATGGTTCCTATTTGTACTAAATAGGAATTCGTGTTCCTATTTACTCTCAAGTGAAAAGGAACAACTGGTTCCTATTTGTAGTAAATAGGAACTTCGTGTTCCTATTTACTCAGGTGAAAAGGAACAAATGGTTCCTATCTGTAGTAAATAGGAACTCGTGTTCCTATTTACTCTCAGGTGAAAAGGAACAAATGGTTCCTATTTACTCTCAGGTGAAAAGGAACAAATGGTTCCTATTTGTAGTAAATAGGAACTTCGTGTTCCTATTTACTCAGGTGAAAAGGAACAACTGGTTCCCTTTGTATTACTTGGGAACACGAAGTTCCTATTTATTGAGGTGAAAAGGAACAACTGGTTCCGTTATCATCTGTTTAGGAACAAAAGGTCCTTTTTGGGTTGTTCCGATTTTTCTATCTGTTCCCTTTTGAGAGAAAGGAGAACAAATGTTCCTAATTTGACTGCCCACTTAACCCAATAAGGAACACTTTGTTCCTGTTAACTAGCATATTATGCTGTTGACCTCGACAACGAGGACCAGTTGTTCCGATTAAGCCTTCTCTGATGCGCAATGAGGAACGTGTTGTTCCTAATTGACTACTTGTCGTTCCCATTTTGTTTGAAAGGTTCCTATTAGCGTCACGAAGGAACACGTTTGTTCCTAATCAAACTGTTCCTATTTCAACTGAATGGGAACTATTGTTCCGTTTTTAAACCACAATAAGCTCCGCTTTTAATCGAACAGGAACTGGCGTTCCATTTTGTTTTAACCGCTTTAAGTAATGGGAACGATGGATCCTATTTAGCTTTAGCAATCAGGAACTCGCGCTCACGATGTTAGTCTGCCAAAAACAACATGCTTAATCACGTTATTAGGGCATGCAGGTCCGTGCAAGTTCGGAATTGTCCTTTTGTTCCGTTTGGTTATGTGTCGGCCCTAAAACAAATTTGTTTAATTGTGTTGTGCGAACAATGGGACATGCAAGAGATAACGCGACAAGGAACAAGCTTATTTAGCCAAACATCGAATAATGTCTCTTGGGAGGGATAAACAAGTCGGCTAATATATGTAGTAACCGCGCGAGAGAAACTTTAAAATCTTCCAGCTAAGTTTTGTGCTAGAGATGAACAAACGAGAAGACGAGATCGACTGGTCAAAGTTAGCAAACGCATCGCCCAAACCAAAGAGGCTTCACTTAGAAGAAGATGATTCTGATAGCCTTTTTCACTGTCCACTTCAAACCTGCAATCACGATGGATTTACCTCGCAAAGAGGCTGTAGAAAACACGTAAAGAACAAACACCGTTGGTATTTTCATTTCGACGAAAAGCCAAACAGCACTCAGATTGAAGCAGCGTGTTTAGGCAACACGGAAAATGAAGCCGACGATGATCAGAAGGCTCGACGTAAAATCAGAACAATTGCGTCTTTTGACATGTCGAGCGATATTGCTCGAGATTTTTCATCCTGGCTGACCGGCAGTGGCGGCGGCTGTAAAAGCGATCGCCAAGCACAACAAATCGTCAGCAAGTGTTTGAAATTTCTGAAATTCTGTTGCGAAGACGAAGAGGAGCTCACTTTTGACATCGTCGACTTTAGTTTATGTTCTCCCAATCTCCTATTTAAATTTGTCGACACGATGCAAGACGACTGGAAGCTCGGGCACGCAGGACGTCTAGGCTACTTGGACGCCATTGCAGAACTGGGAGACTTTCGAAAAGTGAACGGCGCATCAGACTCCATTTTGAGAGGGCTGTCTTCGACAGAAATGTACTTGAAAAGGGTGCGCAAAACCGTTTCCAAAATGATGCGATTGCAGTGGACCAGCAAACTCGATATCGACGCCTTAGAAGCCAAGGGGCATTGGGCAACGCTAGAGGAGCTATTGGAAGTCGTGGCGCGTTTCTTGCCGCGCTACGAGGGCGTGCTGAACGCGTGCAAGGAGAAACAGGGTACGGTATCCCCGTTGGACTTGTCGTTTGCCACCAAATTCCTCGCCGTGTATTTGTTTATCAAGGTCAAAGGATCGCGCCCAATGACATATCAGTATTTGACCGTCGAGATGGTGAACAAAGCTAAGACGAACGGCGGGTTTATCGATCAGAAAATGTTCAAAACGGCGGGCAAATACGGCTTCGATTCTCTATTCCTGACTGACACTAGCATGCAAGTGTTGGATGGATACATCAATCACATTCGCCCTCTGCTCAAGCCGACCTGCGATTACGTTTTAGTAACGAGAAACGGAGGACAGCAAAACAAGCTGGGAGAACTGATGAGCAAGTTAGTTTTCGACGCAACTGGCAAGTACGTTCACCCGACTCGCTATCGACAAATTGTTGAAACCGAGAGCTCCAAACATCTCAGCAGTAGCGCGCAAAGCGCGATCTCCGAGGACCAGAAACACAGCTCTGTCGTGGCAAGAGTTCACTATCAAAAACAACGATCGCGCGAGGTCGCTACAAAAGCGCACGAATTCTTGGAAAGACTGCACGGCGACAAGGGATCGGAGTTAGAAATGGACGTGCGCTCGAGGCTTTCGGACAAATCAACGTCTTCCCAAGAGCAGGACGATGACGTTAAAGGCGACATGTCTTCTGCGGACGAAGTCGAAACGAGCCCCAAAACACCACCGCGGCCTAAGCCTTTACGAAGGGTTGCAAGTCTAAAGACAGAGCGCGCGTCCAAAGCTACTGAAATTGGCGCGAGAAGAAAACAAATGTTGTTCACCCCCGAGGAGGACCGATATCTAAAAACGGGACTTGAACGACACGGCTACGGGCAATGGCAAGCGATTCTAAGAGACCCCGAATTTCATTTTCAAACCGGAAGGACAGCAAACTCTCTGCTGAGCCGTGCTGCGAGGAGATTTGGATCACATTCGAAATCATGCCACAAATAAGTGGATCGACCATCGGCGCAGACATTTGATTAGTCGCGAGTTAAGAATGTTATGAATTGGACAGAATTCAAGCTCTTTAGCAAGCCAAATCAACGCGCGAAATGCAATGATATGGCGCAGACTGACTTGAACTCTTCTTGATAATATAACTAGCAAACTTATCCAGTTGACATTGAAAGTTCTTTGCATGTATGGAATTGTCAAACAGTGGTTTCGATAAACGATGTGTATTCTTTATATAATATTGAAAGATTCACCCGGCTTAAAGGAGCTATACCATGGTGATTTTGAGTTTTTTGGGGTCAAAACTGCTCCAAATTGAAACTAAGTACCTTTATCGTGCATGAAATGCTTGTAGAAAACTAAGAGGAAGATATCAAGTGAATTCTCAAAGAGAGAATAAACCATAATCAGATTTTTAGCGAGTTTTCCAAGAGAGAAGCGATAAACTTGAAAAAATTGGCCAATTTTTTTCAAGATATTGGCCAATATTTTCAAGATACAATCCATTTCCATCCTGGCCATGTGCAGCACGCAAGACAGTTTTACTCAAAAAACAAAACAAAACTGAACCCTTATTGTTGGGTTTTTGCTGAACTCTTCTTGATAATATATTAAGTAGCGTACTTGTCCAGTTGACATTGAAAGTTCCTTGCATGTACTGATGTAATTGTTAAACAATAGTTACAATTAAACAATTAAATTAAACAAAAGGCGATGTGTAGTCATTTATATAATTGAACGATACACCCAGCTTAACTTTTAAGCTCGAAAAAATAACAGAGAATAAACTACAGAATCAACAGCGCCATTTAATTTTGAAGCACTCAACTCTTCTTGATAATGTAACTAGTAAACTTAGCTAGTTGACATTGAAAGTTCTTTGCATGTATGGAATTGTTAAACAATAGTTACGATAAACGATGTGTATTCTTTAATTGAACGATCCGCCCAGCTTAAAGGAGCTATGTCATGGTGATTTTGAAGTTTTGGGGTCAAAACCGCCCCAAATTAAAACTAAGTACCTTTATCGTGCATGCAATGCTTGTAGAACACCAAGGGGAAGATATCAATTGAATTCTCAAAGAGAGGATAAACCATAAACAGTTTTAGCGAGTTTTTCAAGAGAAAAGCGATAAACTTGAAAAATTGGCCAATTTTTTCAAGATGCAATCCATTTCCATCCTGGCCATGCGAAGCGCAAGACACTTACGTTTACTCTTAGAGCACTAGTAGAATAATTTTAGCAAAACTGAACCCTTGTTGTTGAGTATTTACTGAACTCTTCTTGATAATATAAGTAGTAAACTTATCCAGTTGACACTGAAAGTTCTTTGCATGCCACAAATAAGTGAATCGACCATCGGCACAGACATTTGCTTAGTCGCGAGTTAAAAAATGTTATGAATTGGACAGAACGCAAGCTCTTCAGCAAGCCAAATCAATGCGCGAAACGCAATGATATGGCGCAGACTAACTTGAACTCTTCTTGAGAATATAACTGGTAAACTTATCCAGTTGACATTGAAGTTCTTTGCATGTATGTAATTGTTAAACAATAGTTTCGATAAACTATGTGCATTCTTTATATGATTGAAAGATTCACCCAGCTTAAAGGAGCTATTGCATGGTGATTTTGAGGTTTTGGGGTCAAAACTACCCCAAATTAAAACTAAGTACCTTTCTCGTGCATGAAATGCTTGTAGAAAACTAAATACAGAAAAACAGTCATTGTGAAAGAAAGGAACTTTGATTTTTTGGAATCGAGGTGCGATAACATGTTTGAAAAGATAAAATACAAGAAAAATACTAACAGAGTAGTGCCTTGTCGCAAGTATCTCTGGTTCGACAGACGTTGTTCCACGCATTTTCGAAGCCCTCGTCTTCTACTTTGCACACGCATTTTGCGCTTATCGCACTACATTTTCCCACAACAACTGGACTTAAGTAACATAAAGAGGCACTCTTTATCGAACGACTGTTTAGTTGCCTGCAAGGATAACTTGCCCTCTGCATCTCTCCAACTGGCGATAAGGCTCCAAAACGTGTTCTTCTTCATAGAGGAAACAAACTTGTGAAATATCGACAATAACCAAGGGCGTCATTAGCCAAAATAGCAGTAAACTACTATTTTACACCATATAAGCGGTTGACAGCAAAGCCAAAATGCAGATTTCTTGCCCTAATTACCTACATCGAATCGGGACGATACAAGAAGATACCTGGAGATGCAAAATCCGACTTTTCAGCCATTAAAATAACAGGAAATCGAAAAGATGTCAAGCTGTGGTCTTCAGTATCAATTCATTTGAGTAAAATAAAATGTACCAAAATCCATGCTTGCTGGTAGTTCCATGCACTGTTTCACTTCTGAAATTCATTGCAGAGAAAAGAGACCTCTGATATGGCCGACATTTCCGCCATTATCATTTATAAAATAACATAAAATAAAGTAAAAAATATATATTTCATGCCTTCATTTTTCCGTCTTTCCCGTGAAATCCGTCTTTTCCGCCGTTATTAAAAAAGTCTTTCACTCAGTCAACTTCCAGTCATGCAAGGCAGTTGACTGAAAGACTTTTGTGTTGATGGCGGAAAAGACGGATTTCACGGAAAAGACGGCAAAATGAATAAATTAAATACATATAATAAAAAATGAAATAAAATAAAAATATATTTCATTTCTTCATTTTCCCGTCTTTCCCGTGAAATCCGTCTTTTCCGCCGTTATTTAAAAAGTCTTTCACTCAGTCAACTTCCAGTCATGCAAGGCAGTTGACTGAAAGACTTTTGTGATGATGGCGGAAAAGACGGATTTCACGGAAAAGACGGCAAAATGAATAAATTAAATATTAAATAAAATGAAATAAAATAAAAAAAGAAATAAAATAAAAAAAAATATTTTAATTTTATTTTTTTAATTTCATTAAAAAAATGAAATAAAAAAAAAATGAAATGAAAAAATAAAATTGAAATATTTTTTTCATTTTTTATTTAATTTTATTTAATTTTATTTTTTATTTTTTTTCATTTTTTATTAGATATATTTAATTTATTCATTTTGCCGTCTTTTCCGTGAAATCCGTCTTTTCCGCCATCATCACAAAAGTCTTTCAGCCAACTGCCTTGCATGACTGGAAGTTGACTGAGTGAAAGACTTGTAATAATGGCGGAAAAGACGGATTTCACGGGAAAGACGGCAAAATGAATAAATTAAATATTTCTTTATTTTATTTTGTTTTATTTTATTTCGTTTTATTTTATTTTTTCATTTACTATTTAATTTATTCATTTTGCCGTCTTTTCCGTGAAATCCGTCTTTTCCGCCATCATCACAAAAGTCTTTCAGCCAACTGCCTTGCATGACTGGAAGTTGACTGAGTGAAAGACTTTTGTAATAATGGCGGAAAAGACGGATTTCACGGGAAAGACGGCAAAATGAAGAAATGAAATATTTATTTTATTTTGTTTTATTTTATAAATAATAATGGCGGAAATGTCGGCCATATCAGAGGTCTGTTTGCTCTGCAATGGATTTCAGTAGTGAAACACTGCATGGAACTACCAGCAAGCATGGATTTTGGTACATTTTATTTTACTCTAACCAGTGGAAGTTTGTTTTTTAGAACCAAGTGTATACCGGGTATAACGTGCATGGCGTATTTGAAATGAAATTTTGAACTCAGTGTTATTCCACAGTGACATATAAAAAAAGTGGAAGTATTTTTTAGTGCCAAGTGTATACCGAGTATATCGTGCATGGCGTATTTAAAATGAAATGTTGAGATCCGTGGAAATCCACAGTGATCTTTTGGACACATGTGCAGTGTAGGGATTCGTTTTTTAGTTCCTAGGGTATAGCGGGGGCATGGCGTATTTTAAAAGAAATAACTTAGTGTAGCGGACGTGGAAAGTTGTTTATCTTTTTCGTAGTGTCGTTTGATGGTCACGTTGACGTACAATATACACCGCATTATCGTTTTTCCCTTTGGGTTTCTGCAATAAGAACCGCAACTTGAAGCCAATCGGCTTTTTAGTCAATTTTTCACGTAGACGGCAACGGCTTCGTGAAAAATTGAGTCTTCCTATTCATATATAATTGAGTCTTGCTATTCATATATAGGAACAAGTGGACCTATCAATGTCTGTTCCTATTTTAAAGGAACGCATTTAGAGTTAAGCCAATTCTCGAAATCGTATCGCGCTGCGACAACAAGAAAAATCAATTTCTAGCATCGTACCACCTTGAACTTATAAGAAATCATCAGACATGCAGAGATTATTGTTGGAGTCCAACCGATTTTAACGTTTTAAAAAAGGGAACAGAAATTTTGGGAAACGATCATATACATTCCCCAAAAGTAATGATAGCAAGAATTTTGGCTTTAAACACAACGTTTTAACTTGGTATTTTGTGCTAGGTCTTATTGGGCTACTCTTTACATTAAAACATTTTCAACTTAGGATTTTAAGTGATGCGACTCAAAATATAAGAGGTTTTTCAAAAATCAAGTGTTCCGCGCGTTTTTGCTTTTTGTTCCTTTTATTACTTTAGGAACAAATTAAATATGTACAAAAAGGAACTTTTGTTCCTTCGCAAATCCTTAAAAGGAACAAAGATTTGCAAATTCGGAACAAATTGTTCCTTTTGTTTTACTTGGGAACACGAAGTTCCCATTTATTGAGGTGAAAAGGAACAACTGGTTCCTATTTGTAGTACTTAGGAACACAACGTTCCTATTAATTCAGGTGAAAAGGAACAAAAGGTTCCCTTTGTTGTACTTGGGAACACGAAGTTCCTATTTATTCAGGTGAAAAGGAACAACTGGTTCCTATTTGTAGTACTTAGGAACACAATGTTCCTATTTATTCAAGTGAAAAGGAACAACTGGTTCCTATTTGTTGTAAATAGGAACTTCGTGTTCCTATTTACTCAGGTGAAAAGGAACAAATGGTTCCTATTTGTAGTAAATAGGAACTCGTGTTCCTATTTGCTCAGGTGAAAAGGAACAAATGGTTCCTATTAGCAGCAAATAGGAACTCGTGTTCCTATTTATTCAAGTGAAAAGGAACAACTGGTTCCTATTTGTAGTAAATAGGAACTTCGTGTTCCTATTTACTCAGGTGAAAAGGAACAAATGGTTCCTATTTATTCAAGTGAAAAGGAACAAATGGTTCCTATCTGTAGTAAATAGGAACTCGTGTTCCTATTTACTCTCAGGTAAAAAGGAACAAATGGTACCTATTTGTAGTAAATAAGAACTTCGTGTTCCTATTTACTCAGGTGAAAAGGAACAAATGGTTCCTATTTATTCAAGTGAAAAGGAACAAATGGTTCCTATTTGTACTAAATAGGAATTCGTGTTCCTATTTACTCTCAAGTGAAAAGGAACAACTGGTTCCTATTTGTAGTAAATAGGAACTTCGTGTTCCTATTTACTCAGGTGAAAAGGAACAAATGGTTCCTATCTGTAGTAAATAGGAACTCGTGTTCCTATTTACTCTCAGGTGAAAAGGAACAAATGGTTCCTATCTGTAGTAAATAGGAACTCGTGTTCCTATTTACTCTCAGGTGAAAAGGAACAAATGGTTCCTATTTGTAGTAAATAGGAACTTCGTGTTCCTATTTACTCAGGTGAAAAGGAACAACTGGTTCCCTTTGTATTACTTGGGAACACGAAGTTCCTATTTATTGAGGTGAAAAGGAACAACTGGTTCCGTTATCATCTGTTTAGGAACAAAAGGTCCTTTTTGGGTTGTTCCGATTTTTCTATCTGTTCCCTTTTGAGAGAAAGGAGAACAAATGTTCCTAATTTGACTGCCCACTTAACCCAATAAGGAACACTTTGTTCCTGTTAACTAGCATATTATGCTGTTGACCTCGACAACGAGGACCAGTTGTTCCGATTAAGCCTTCTCTGATGCGCAATGAGGAACGTGTTGTTCCTAATTGACTACTTGTCGTTCCCATTTTGTTTGAAAGGTTCCTATTAGCGTCACGAAGGAACACGTTTGTTCCTAATCAAACTGTTCCTATTTCAACTGAATGGGAACTATTGTTCCGTTTTTAAACCACAATAAGCTCCGCTTTTAATCGAACAGGAACTGGCGTTCCATTTTGTTTTAACCGCTTTAAGTAATGGGAACGATGGATCCTATTTAGCTTTAGCAATCAGGAACTCGCGCTCACGATGTTAGTCTGCCAAAAACAACATGCTTAATCACGTTATTAGGGCATGCAGGTCCGTGCAAGTTCGGAATTGTCCTTTTGTTCCGTTTGGTTATGTGTCGGCCCTAAAACAAATTTGTTTAATTGTGTTGTGCGAACAATGGGACATGCAAGAGATAACGCGACAAGGAACAAGCTTATTTAGCCAAACATCGAATAATGTCTCTTGGGAGGGATAAACAAGTCGGCTAATATATGTAGTAACCGCGCGAGAGAAACTTTAAAATCTTCCAGCTAAGTTTGGTGCTAGAGATGAACAAACGAGAAGACGAGATCGACTGGTCAAAGTTAGCAAACGCATCGCCCAAACCAAAGAGGCTTCACTTAGAAGAAGATGATTCTGATGGCCTTTTTCACTGTCCACTTCAAACCTGCAATCACGATGGATTTACCTCGCAAAGAGGCTGTAGAAAACACGTAAAGAACAAACACCGTTGGTATTTTCATTTCGACGAAAAGCCAAACAGCACTCAGATTGAAGCGGCGTGTTTAGGCAACGCGGAAAATGAAGCCGACGATGATCAGAAGGCTCGACGTAAAATCAGAACAATTGCGTCTTTTGACATGTCGAGCGATATTGCTCGAGATTTTTCATCCTGGCTGACCGGCAGTGGCGGCGGCTGTAAAAGCGATCGCCAAGCACAACAAATCGTCAGCAAGTGTTTGAAATTTCTGAAATTCTGTTGCGAAGACGAAGAGGAGCTCACTTTTGACATCGTCGACTTTAGTTTATGTTCTCCCAATCTCCTATTTAAATTTGTCGACACGATGCAAGACGACTGGAAGCTCGGGCACGCAGGACGTCTAGGCTACTTGGACGCCATTGCAGAACTGGGAGACTTTCGAAAAGTGAACGGCGCATCAGACTCCATTTTGAGAGGGCTGTCTTCGACAGAAATGTACTTGAAAAGGGTGCGCAAACCGTTTCCAAAATGATGCGATTGCAGTGGACCAGCAAACTCGATATCGACGCCTTAGAAGCCAAGGGGCATTGGGCAACGCTAGAGGAGCTATTGGAAGTCGTGGCGCGTTTCTTGCCGCGCTACGAGGGCGTGCTGAACGCGTGCAAGGAGAAACAGGGTACGGTATCCCCGTTGGACTTGTCGTTTGCCACCAAATTCCTCGCCGTGTATTTGTTTATCAAGGTCAAAGGATCGCGCCCAATGACATATCAGTATTTGACCGTCGAGATGGTGAACAAAGCTAAGACGAACGGCGGGTTTATCGATCAGAAAATGTTCAAAACGGCGGGCAAATACGGCTTCGATTCTCTATTCCTGACTGACACTAGCATGCAAGTGTTGGATGGATACATCAATCACATTCGCCCTCTGCTCAAGCCGACCTGCGATTACGTTTTAGTAACGAGAAACGGAGGACAGCAAAACAAGCTGGGAGAACTGATGAGCAAGTTAGTTTTCGACGCAACTGGCAAGTACGTTCACCCGACTCGCTATCGACAAATTGTTGAAACCGAGAGCTCCAAACATCTCAGCAGTAGCGCGCAAAGCGCGATCTCCGAGGACCAGAAACACAGCTCTGTCGTGGCAAGAGTTCACTATCAAAAACAACGATCGCGCGAGGTCGCTACAAAAGCGCACGAATTCTTGGAAAGACTGCACGGCGACAAGGGATCGGAGTTAGAAATGGACGTGCGCTCGAGGCTTTCGGACAAATCAACGTCTTCCCAAGAGCAGGACGATGACGTTAAAGGCGACATGTCTTCTGCGGACGAAGTCGAAACGAGCCCCAAAACACCACCGCGGCCTAAGCCTTTACGAAGGGTTGCAAGTCTAAAGACAGAGCGCGCGTCCAAAGCTACTGAAATTGGCGCGAGAAGAAAACAAATGTTGTTCACCCCCGAGGAGGACCGATATCTAAAAACGGGACTTGAACGACACGGCTACGGGCAATGGCAAGCGATTCTAAGAGACCCCGAATTTCATTTTCAAACCGGAAGGACAGCAAACTCTCTGCTGAGCCGTGCTGCGAGGAGATTTGGATCACATTCGAAATCATGCCACAAATAAGTGGATCGACCATCGGCGCAGACATTTGATTAGTCGCGAGTTAAGAATGTTATGAATTGGACAGAATTCAAGCTCTTTAGCAAGCCAAATCAACGCGCGAAATGCAATGATATGGCGCAGACTGACTTGAACTCTTCTTGATAATATAACTAGCAAACTTATCCAGTTGACATTGAAAGTTCTTTGCATGTATGGAATTGTCAAACAGTGGTTTCGATAAACGATGTGTATTCTTTATATAATATTGAAAGATTCACCCGGCTTAAAGGAGCTATACCATGGTGATTTTGAGTTTTTTGGGGTCAAAACTGCTCCAAATTGAAACTAAGTACCTTTATCGTGCATGAAATGCTTGTAGAAAACTAAGAGGAAGATATCAAGTGAATTCTCAAAGAGAGAATAAACCATAATCAGATTTTTAGCGAGTTTTCCAAGAGAGAAGCGATAAACTTGAAAAAATTGGCCAATTTTTTTCAAGATATTGGCCAATATTTTCAAGATACAATCCATTTCCATCCTGGCCATGTGCAGCACGCAAGACAGTTTTACTCAAAAAACAAAACAAAACTGAACCCTTATTGTTGGGTTTTTGCTGAACTCTTCTTGATAATATATTAAGTAGCGTACTTGTCCAGTTGACATTGAAAGTTCCTTGCATGTACTGATGTAATTGTTAAACAATAGTTACAATTAAACAATTAAATTAAACAAAAGGCGATGTGTAGTCATTTATATAATTGAACGATACACCCAGCTTAACTTTTAAGCTCGAAAAAATAACAGAGAATAAACTACAGAATCAACAGCGCCATTTAATTTTGAAGCACTCAACTCTTCTTGATAATGTAACTAGTAAACTTAGCTAGTTGACATTGAAAGTTCTTTGCATGTATGGAATTGTTAAACAATAGTTACGATAAACGATGTGTATTCTTTAATTGAACGATCCGCCCAGCTTAAAGGAGCTATGTCATGGTGATTTTGAAGTTTTGGGGTCAAAACCGCCCCAAATTAAAACTAAGTACCTTTATCGTGCATGCAATGCTTGTAGAACACCAAGGGGAAGATATCAATTGAATTCTCAAAGAGAGGATAAACCATAAACAGTTTTAGCGAGTTTTTCAAGAGAAAAGCGATAAACTTGAAAAATTGGCCAATTTTTTCAAGATGCAATCCATTTCCATCCTGGCCATGCGAAGCGCAAGACACTTACGTTTACTCTTAGAGCACTAGTAGAATAATTTTAGCAAAACTGAACCCTTGTTGTTGAGTATTTACTGAACTCTTCTTGATAATATAAGTAGTAAACTTATCCAGTTGACACTGAAAGTTCTTTGCATGCCACAAATAAGTGAATCGACCATCGGCACAGACATTTGCTTAGTCGCGAGTTAAAAAATGTTATGAATTGGACAGAACGCAAGCTCTTCAGCAAGCCAAATCAATGCGCGAAACGCAATGATATGGCGCAGACTAACTTGAACTCTTCTTGAGAATATAACTGGTAAACTTATCCAGTTGACATTGAAGTTCTTTGCATGTATGTAATTGTTAAACAATAGTTTCGATAAACTATGTGCATTCTTTATATGATTGAAAGATTCACCCAGCTTAAAGGAGCTATTGCATGGTGATTTTGAGGTTTTGGGGTCAAAACTACCCCAAATTAAAACTAAGTACCTTTCTCGTGCATGAAATGCTTGTAGAAAACTAAATACAGAAAAACAGTCATTGTGAAAGAAAGGAACTTTGATTTTTTGGAATCGAGGTGCGATAACATGTTTGAAAAGATAAAATACAAGAAAAATACTAACAGAGTAGTGCCTTGTCGCAAGTATCTCTGGTTCGACAGACGTTGTTCCACGCATTTTCGAAGCCCTCGTCTTCTACTTTGCACACGCATTTTGCGCTTATCGCACTACATTTTCCCACAACAACTGGACTTAAGTAACATAAAGAGGCACTCTTTATCGAACGACTGTTTAGTTGCCTGCAAGGATAACTTGCCCTCTGCATCTCTCCAACTGGCGATAAGGCTCCAAAACGTGTTCTTCTTCATAGAGGAAACAAACTTGTGAAATATCGACAATAACCAAGGGCGTCATTAGCCAAAATAGCAGTAAACTACTATTTTACACCATATAAGCGGTTGACAGCAAAGCCAAAATGCAGATTTCTTGCCCTAATTACCTACATCGAATCGGGACGATACAAGAAGATACCTGGAGATGCAAAATCCGACTTTTCAGCCATTAAAATAACAGGAAATCGAAAAGATGTCAAGCTGTGGTCTTCAGTATCAATTCATTTGAGTAAAATAAAATGTACCAAAATCCATGCTTGCTGGTAGTTCCATGCACTGTTTCACTTCTGAAATTCATTGCAGAGAAAAGAGACCTCTGATATGGCCGACATTTCCGCCATTATCATTTATAAAATAACATAAAATAAAGTAAAAAATATATATTTCATGCCTTCATTTTTCCGTCTTTCCCGTGAAATCCGTCTTTTCCGCCGTTATTAAAAAAGTCTTTCACTCAGTCAACTTCCAGTCATGCAAGGCAGTTGACTGAAAGACTTTTGTGTTGATGGCGGAAAAGACGGCTTTCACGGAAAAGACGGCAAAATGAATAAATTAAATACATATAATAAAAAATGAAATAAAATAAAAATATATTTCATTTCTTCATTTTCCCGTCTTTCCCGTGAAATCCGTCTTTTCCGCCGTTATTTAAAAAGTCTTTCACTCAGTCAACTTCCAGTCATGCAAGGCAGTTGACTGAAAGACTTTTGTGATGATGGCGGAAAAGACGGATTTCACGGAAAAGACGGCAAAATGAATAAATTAAATATTAAATAAAATGAAATAAAATAAAAAAAGAAATAAAATAAAAAAAAATATTTTAATTTTATTTTTTTAATTTCATTAAAAAAATGAAATAAAAAAAAAATGAAATGAAAAAATAAAATTGAAATATTTTTTTCATTTTTTATTTAATTTTATTTAATTTTATTTTTTATTTTTTTTCATTTTTTATTAGATATATTTAATTTATTCATTTTGCCGTCTTTTCCGTGAAATCCGTCTTTTCCGCCATCATCACAAAAGTCTTTCAGCCAACTGCCTTGCATGACTGGAAGTTGACTGAGTGAAAGACTTGTAATAATGGCGGAAAAGACGGATTTCACGGGAAAGACGGCAAAATGAATAAATTAAATATTTCTTTATTTTATTTTATTTTATTTTATTTCGTTTTATTTTATTTTTTCATTTACTATTTAATTTATTCATTTTGCCGTCTTTTCCGTGAAATCCGTCTTTTCCGCCATCATCACAAAAGTCTTTCAGCCAACTGCCTTGCATGACTGGAAGTTGACTGAGTGAAAGACTTTTGTAATAATGGCGGAAAAGACGGATTTCACGGGAAAGACGGCAAAATGAAGAAATGAAATATTTATTTTATTTTGTTTTATTTTATAAATAATAATGGCGGAAATGTCGGCCATATCAGAGGTCTGTTTGCTCTGCAATGGATTTCAGTAGTGAAACACTGCATGGAACTACCAGCAAGCATGGATTTTGGTACATTTTATTTTACTCTAACCAGTGGAAGTTTGTTTTTTAGAACCAAGTGTATACCGGGTATAACGTGCATGGCGTATTTGAAATGAAATTTTGAACTCAGTGTTATTCCACAGTGACATATAAAAAAAGTGGAAGTATTTTTTAGTGCCAAGTGTATACCGAGTATATCGTGCATGGCGTATTTAAAATGAAATGTTGAGATCCGTGGAAATCCACAGTGATCTTTTGGACACATGTGCAGTGTAGGGATTCGTTTTTTAGTTCCTAGGGTATAGCGGGGGCATGGCGTATTTTAAAAGAAATAACTTAGTGTAGCGGACGTGGAAAGTTGTTTATCTTTTTCGTAGTGTCGTTTGATGGTCACGTTGACGTACAATATACACCGCATTATCGTTTTTCCCTTTGGGTTTCTGCAATAAGAACCGCAACTTGAAGCCAATCGGCTTTTTAGTCAATTTTTCACGTAGACGGCAACGGCTTCGTGAAAAATTGAGTCTTCCTATTCATATATAATTGAGTCTTGCTATTCATATATAGGAACAAGTGGACCTATCAATGTCTGTTCCTATTTTAAAGGAACGCATTTAGAGTTAAGCCAATTCTCGAAATCGTATCGCGCTGCGACAACAAGAAAAATCAATTTCTAGCATCGTACCACCTTGAACTTATAAGAAATCATCAGACATGCAGAGATTATTGTTGGAGTCCAACCGATTTTAACGTTTTAAAAAAGGGAACAGAAATTTTGGGAAACGATCATATACATTCCCCAAAAGTAATGATAGCAAGAATTTTGGCTTTAAACACAACGTTTTAACTTGGTATTTTGTGCTAGGTCTTATTGGGCTACTCTTTACATTAAAACATTTTCAACTTAGGATTTTAAGTGATGCGACTCAAAATATAAGAGGTTTTTCAAAAATCAAGTGTTCCGCGCGTTTTTGCTTTTTGTTCCTTTTATTACTTTAGGAACAAATTAAATATGTACAAAAAGGAACTTTTGTTCCTTCGCAAATCCTTAAAAGGAACAAAGATTTGCAAATTCGGAACAAATTGTTCCTTTTGTTTTACTTGGGAACACGAAGTTCCCATTTATTGAGGTGAAAAGGAACAACTGGTTCCTATTTGTAGTACTTAGGAACACAACGTTCCTATTAATTCAGGTGAAAAGGAACAAAAGGTTCCCTTTGTTGTACTTGGGAACACGAAGTTCCTATTTATTCAGGTGAAAAGGAACAACTGGTTCCTATTTGTAGTACTTAGGAACACAATGTTCCTATTTATTCAAGTGAAAAGGAACAACTGGTTCCTATTTGTTGTAAATAGGAACTTCGTGTTCCTATTTACTCAGGTGAAAAGGAACAAATGGTTCCTATTTGTAGTAAATAGGAACTCGTGTTCCTATTTGCTCAGGTGAAAAGGAACAAATGGTTCCTATTAGCAGCAAATAGGAACTCGTGTTCCTATTTATTCAAGTGAAAAGGAACAACTGGTTCCTATTTGTAGTAAATAGGAACTTCGTGTTCCTATTTACTCAGGTGAAAAGGAACAAATGGTTCCTATTTATTCAAGTGAAAAGGAACAAATGGTTCCTATCTGTAGTAAATAGGAACTCGTGTTCCTATTTACTCTCAGGTAAAAAGGAACAAATGGTACCTATTTGTAGTAAATAAGAACTTCGTGTTCCTATTTACTCAGGTGAAAAGGAACAAATGGTTCCTATTTATTCAAGTGAAAAGGAACAAATGGTTCCTATTTGTACTAAATAGGAATTCGTGTTCCTATTTACTCTCAAGTGAAAAGGAACAACTGGTTCCTATTTGTAGTAAATAGGAACTTCGTGTTCCTATTTACTCAGGTGAAAAGGAACAAATGGTTCCTATCTGTAGTAAATAGGAACTCGTGTTCCTATTTACTCTCAGGTGAAAAGGAACAAATGGTTCCTATCTGTAGTAAATAGGAACTCGTGTTCCTATTTACTCTCAGGTGAAAAGGAACAAATGGTTCCTATTTGTAGTAAATAGGAACTTCGTGTTCCTATTTACTCAGGTGAAAAGGAACAACTGGTTCCCTTTGTATTACTTGGGAACACGAAGTTCCTATTTATTGAGGTGAAAAGGAACAACTGGTTCCGTTATCATCTGTTTAGGAACAAAAGGTCCTTTTTGGGTTGTTCCGATTTTTCTATCTGTTCCCTTTTGAGAGAAAGGAGAACAAATGTTCCTAATTTGACTGCCCACTTAACCCAATAAGGAACACTTTGTTCTTGTTAACTAGCATATTATGCTGTTGACCTCGACAACGAGGACCAGTTGTTCCGATTAAGCCTTCTCTGATGCGCAATGAGGAACGTGTTGTTCCTAATTGACTACTTGTCGTTCCCATTTTGTTTGAAAGGTTCCTATTAGCGTCACGAAGGAACACGTTTGTTCCTAATCAAACTGTTCCTATTTCAACTGAATGGGAACTATTGTTCCGTTTTTAAACCACAATAAGCTCCGCTTTTAATCGAACAGGAACTGGCGTTCCATTTTGTTTTAACCGCTTTAAGTAATGGGAACGATGGATCCTATTTAGCTTTAGCAATCAGGAACTCGCGCTCACGATGTTAGTCTGCCAAAAACAACATGCTTAATCACGTTATTAGGGCATGCAGGTCCGTGCAAGTTCGGAATTGTCCTTTTGTTCCGTTTGGTTATGTGTCGGCCCTAAAACAAATTTGTTTAATTGTGTTGTGCGAACAATGGGACATGCAAGAGATAACGCGACAAGGAACAAGCTTATTTAGCCAAACATCGAATAATGTCTCTTGGGAGGGATAAACAAGTCGGCTAATATATGTAGTAACCGCGCGAGAGAAACTTTAAAATCTTCCAGCTAAGTTTGGTGCTAGAGATGAACAAACGAGAAGACGAGATCGACTGGTCAAAGTTAGCAAACGCATCGCCCAAACCAAAGAGGCTTCACTTAGAAGAAGATGATTCTGATGGCCTTTTTCACTGTCCACTTCAAACCTGCAATCACGATGGATTTACCTCGCAAAGAGGCTGTAGAAAACACGTAAAGAACAAACACCGTTGGTATTTTCATTTCGACGAAAAGCCAAACAGCACTCAGATTGAAGCGGCGTGTTTAGGCAACGCGGAAAATGAAGCCGACGATGATCAGAAGGCTCGACGTAAAATCAGAACAATTGCGTCTTTTGACATGTCGAGCGATATTGCTCGAGATTTTTCATCCTGGCTAACCGGCAGTGGCGGCGGCTGTAAAAGCGATCGCCAAGCACAACAAATCGTCAGCAAGTGTTTGAAATTTCTGAAATTCTGTTGCGAAGACGAAGAGGAGCTCACTTTTGACATCGTCGACTTTAGTTTATGTTCTCCCAATCTCCTATTTAAATTTGTCGACACGATGCAAGACGACTGGAAGCTCGGGCACGCAGGACGTCTAGGCTACTTGGACGCCATTGCAGAACTGGGAGACTTTCGAAAAGTGAACGGCGCATCAGACTCCATTTTGAGAGGGCTGTCTTCGACAGAAATGTACTTGAAAAGGGTGCGCAAAACCGTTTCCAAAATGATGCGATTGCAGTGGACCAGCAAACTCGATATCGACGCCTTAGAAGCCAAGGGGCATTGGGCAACGCTAGAGGAGCTATTGGAAGTCGTGGCGCGTTTCTTGCCGCGCTACGAGGGCGTGCTGAACGCGTGCAAGGAGAAACAGGGTACGGTATCCCCGTTGGACTTGTCGTTTGCCACCAAATTCCTCGCCGTGTATTTGTTTATCAAGGTCAAAGGATCGCGCCCAATGACATATCAGTATTTGACCGTCGAGATGGTGAACAAAGCTAAGACGAACGGCGGGTTTATCGATCAGAAAATGTTCAAAACGGCGGGCAAATACGGCTTCGATTCTCTATTCCTGACTGACACTAGCATGCAAGTGTTGGATGGATACATCAATCACATTCGCCCTCTGCTCAAGCCGACCTGCGATTACGTTTTAGTAACGAGAAACGGAGGACAGCAAAACAAGCTGGGAGAACTGATGAGCAAGTTAGTTTTCGACGCAACTGGCAAGTACGTTCACCCGACTCGCTATCGACAAATTGTTGAAACCGAGAGCTCCAAACATCTCAGCAGTAGCGCGCAAAGCGCGATCTCCGAGGACCAGAAACACAGCTCTGTCGTGGCAAGAGTTCACTATCAAAAACAACGATCGCGCGAGGTCGCTACAAAAGCGCACGAATTCTTGGAAAGACTGCACGGCGACAAGGGATCGGAGTTAGAAATGGACGTGCGCTCGAGGCTTTCGGACAAATCAACGTCTTCCCAAGAGCAGGACGATGACGTTAAAGGCGACATGTCTTCTGCGGACGAAGTCGAAACGAGCCCCAAAACACCACCGCGGCCTAAGCCTTTACGAAGGGTTGCAAGTCTAAAGACAGAGCGCGCGTCCAAAGCTACTGAAATTGGCGCGAGAAGAAAACAAATGTTGTTCACCCCCGAGGAGGACCGATATCTAAAAACGGGACTTGAACGACACGGCTACGGGCAATGGCAAGCGATTCTAAGAGACCCCGAATTTCATTTTCAAACCGGAAGGACAGCAAACTCTCTGCTGAGCCGTGCTGCGAGGAGATTTGGATCACATTCGAAATCATGCCACAAATAAGTGGATCGACCATCGGCGCAGACATTTGATTAGTCGCGAGTTAAGAATGTTATGAATTGGACAGAATTCAAGCTCTTTAGCAAGCCAAATCAACGCGCGAAATGCAATGATATGGCGCAGACTGACTTGAACTCTTCTTGATAATATAACTAGCAAACTTATCCAGTTGACATTGAAAGTTCTTTGCATGTATGGAATTGTCAAACAGTGGTTTCGATAAACGATGTGTATTCTTTATATAATATTGAAAGATTCACCCGGCTTAAAGGAGCTATACCATGGTGATTTTGAGTTTTTTGGGGTCAAAACTGCTCCAAATTGAAACTAAGTACCTTTATCGTGCATGAAATGCTTGTAGAAAACTAAGAGGAAGATATCAAGTGAATTCTCAAAGAGAGAATAAACCATAATCAGATTTTTAGCGAGTTTTCCAAGAGAGAAGCGATAAACTTGAAAAAATTGGCCAATTTTTTTCAAGATATTGGCCAATATTTTCAAGATACAATCCATTTCCATCCTGGCCATGTGCAGCACGCAAGACAGTTTTACTCAAAAAACAAAACAAAACTGAACCCTTATTGTTGGGTTTTTGCTGAACTCTTCTTGATAATATATTAAGTAGCGTACTTGTCCAGTTGACATTGAAAGTTCCTTGCATGTACTGATGTAATTGTTAAACAATAGTTACAATTAAACAATTAAATTAAACAAAAGGCGATGTGTAGTCATTTATATAATTGAACGATACACCCAGCTTAACTTTTAAGCTCGAAAAAATAACAGAGAATAAACTACAGAATCAACAGCGCCATTTAATTTTGAAGCACTCAACTCTTCTTGATAATGTAACTAGTAAACTTAGCTAGTTGACATTGAAAGTTCTTTGCATGTATGGAATTGTTAAACAATAGTTACGATAAACGATGTGTATTCTTTAATTGAACGATCCGCCCAGCTTAAAGGAGCTATGTCATGGTGATTTTGAAGTTTTGGGGTCAAAACCGCCCCAAATTAAAACTAAGTACCTTTATCGTGCATGCAATGCTTGTAGAACACCAAGGGGAAGATATCAATTGAATTCTCAAAGAGAGGATAAACCATAAACAGTTTTAGCGAGTTTTTCAAGAGAAAAGCGATAAACTTGAAAAATTGGCCAATTTTTTCAAGATGCAATCCATTTCCATCCTGGCCATGCGAAGCGCAAGACACTTACGTTTACTCTTAGAGCACTAGTAGAATAATTTTAGCAAAACTGAACCCTTGTTGTTGAGTATTTACTGAACTCTTCTTGATAATATAAGTAGTAAACTTATCCAGTTGACACTGAAAGTTCTTTGCATGCCACAAATAAGTGAATCGACCATCGGCACAGACATTTGCTTAGTCGCGAGTTAAAAAATGTTATGAATTGGACAGAACGCAAGCTCTTCAGCAAGCCAAATCAATGCGCGAAACGCAATGATATGGCGCAGACTAACTTGAACTCTTCTTGAGAATATAACTGGTAAACTTATCCAGTTGACATTGAAGTTCTTTGCATGTATGTAATTGTTAAACAATAGTTTCGATAAACTATGTGCATTCTTTATATGATTGAAAGATTCACCCAGCTTAAAGGAGCTATTGCATGGTGATTTTGAGGTTTTGGGGTCAAAACTACCCCAAATTAAAACTAAGTACCTTTCTCGTGCATGAAATGCTTGTAGAAAACTAAATACAGAAAAACAGTCATTGTGAAAGAAAGGAACTTTGATTTTTTGGAATCGAGGTGCGATAACATGTTTGAAAAGATAAAATACAAGAAAAATACTAACAGAGTAGTGCCTTGTCGCAAGTATCTCTGGTTCGACAGACGTTGTTCCACGCATTTTCGAAGCCCTCGTCTTCTACTTTGCACACGCATTTTGCGCTTATCGCACTACATTTTCCCACAACAACTGGACTTAAGTAACATAAAGAGGCACTCTTTATCGAACGACTGTTTAGTTGCCTGCAAGGATAACTTGCCCTCTGCATCTCTCCAACTGGCGATAAGGCTCCAAAACGTGTTCTTCTTCATAGAGGAAACAAACTTGTGAAATATCGACAATAACCAAGGGCGTCATTAGCCAAAATAGCAGTAAACTACTATTTTACACCATATAAGCGGTTGACAGCAAAGCCAAAATGCAGATTTCTTGCCCTAATTACCTACATCGAATCGGGACGATACAAGAAGATACCTGGAGATGCAAAATCCGACTTTTCAGCCATTAAAATAACAGGAAATCGAAAAGATGTCAAGCTGTGGTCTTCAGTATCAATTCATTTGAGTAAAATAAAATGTACCAAAATCCATGCTTGCTGGTAGTTCCATGCACTGTTTCACTTCTGAAATTCATTGCAGAGAAAAGAGACCTCTGATATGGCCGACATTTCCGCCATTATCATTTATAAAATAACATAAAATAAAGTAAAAAATATATATTTCATGCCTTCATTTTTCCGTCTTTCCCGTGAAATCCGTCTTTTCCGCCGTTATTAAAAAAGTCTTTCACTCAGTCAACTTCCAGTCATGCAAGGCAGTTGACTGAAAGACTTTTGTGTTGATGGCGGAAAAGACGGATTTCACGGAAAAGACGGCAAAATGAATAAATTAAATACATATAATAAAAAATGAAATAAAATAAAAATATATTTCATTTCTTCATTTTCCCGTCTTTCCCGTGAAATCCGTCTTTTCCGCCGTTATTTAAAAAGTCTTTCACTCAGTCAACTTCCAGTCATGCAAGGCAGTTGACTGAAAGACTTTGTGATGATGGCGGAAAAGACGGATTTCACGGAAAAGACGGCAAAATGAATAAATTAAATATTAAATAAAATGAAATAAAATAAAAAAAGAAATAAAATAAAAAAAAATATTTTAATTTTATTTTTTGGAAATGAAATAAAAAAAAAATGAAATGAAAAAATAAAATTGAAATATTTTTTTCATTTTTTATTTAATTTTATTTAATTTTATTTTTTATTTTTTTTTCATTTTTTATTAGATATATTTAATTTATTCATTTTGCCGTCTTTTCCGTGAAATCCGTCTTTTCCGCCATCATCACAAAAGTCTTTCAGCCAACTGCCTTGCATGACTGGAAGTTGACTGAGTGAAAGACTTGTAATAATGGCGGAAAAGACGGATTTCACGGGAAAGACGGCAAAATGAATAAATTAAATATTTCTTTATTTTATTTTATTTTATTTTATTTCGTTTTATTTTATTTTTTCATTTACTATTTAATTTATTCATTTTGCCGTCTTTTCCGTGAAATCCGTCTTTTCCGCCATCATCACAAAAGTCTTTCAGCCAACTGCCTTGCATGACTGGAAGTTGACTGAGTGAAAGACTTTTGTAATAATGGCGGAAAAGACGGATTTCACGGGAAAGACGGCAAAATGAAGAAATGAAATATTTATTTTATTTTGTTTTATTTTATAAATAATAATGGCGGAAATGTCGGCCATATCAGAGGTCTGTTTGCTCTGCAATGGATTTCAGTAGTGAAACACTGCATGGAACTACCAGCAAGCATGGATTTTGGTACATTTTATTTTACTCTAACCAGTGGAAGTTTGTTTTTTAGAACCAAGTGTATACCGGGTATAACGTGCATGGCGTATTTGAAATGAAATTTTGAACTCAGTGTTATTCCACAGTGACATATAAAAAAAGTGGAAGTATTTTTTAGTGCCAAGTGTATACCGAGTATATCGTGCATGGCGTATTTAAAATGAAATGTTGAGATCCGTGGAAATCCACAGTGATCTTTTGGACACATGTGCAGTGTAGGGATTCGTTTTTTAGTTCCTAGGGTATAGCGGGGGCATGGCGTATTTTAAAAGAAATAACTTAGTGTAGCGGACGTGGAAAGTTGTTTATCTTTTTCGTAGTGTCGTTTGATGGTCACGTTGACGTACAATATACACCGCATTATCGTTTTTCCCTTTGGGTTTCTGCAATAAGAACCGCAACTTGAAGCCAATCGGCTTTTTAGTCAATTTTTCACGTAGACGGCAACGGCTTCGTGAAAAATTGAGTCTTCCTATTCATATATAATTGAGTCTTGCTATTCATATATAGGAACAAGTGGACCTATCAATGTCTGTTCCTATTTTAAAGGAACGCATTTAGAGTTAAGCCAATTCTCGAAATCGTATCGCGCTGCGACAACAAGAAAAATCAATTTCTAGCATCGTACCACCTTGAACTTATAAGAAATCATCAGACATGCAGAGATTATTGTTGGAGTCCAACCGATTTTAACGTTTTAAAAAAGGGAACAGAAATTTTGGGAAACGATCATCATCATCATCATCATCATCATCATCATCATCATCATCATCATCATCATCATCATCATCATCATCATCATCATCATCATCATCATCATCATCATCATCATCATCATCATCATTTTTATCATCCGGCAGTATTATTATCAACGTTACCACAATCATCGTCATCTTAATCATGTCGTTATCGTAATCATCATTATCAATATCAACATCAACATCGTCGTCATCATCATCATAGTCATCAGTCCTTCACATTTCTCAAATCTTTTGTGCACGTTTGTGGAGTAATGTCCAGGATTGCACACAGAGGGAAGGGGTGGCCACTTTTCCTCTATTCCATGATAGGCATTACAAAAGCTCACCATAACACACATAATTCTGTCACATATAAATTAATAATATATATAGATAGGCTGAGCCTAACGGCGTCGCTCTCTGAACAGAAAACCGATGGTAACCTTAACTGAGGTGAAAGGTCGGAAGCACAAGAATTGAGATTGACGACCGGGCTATTTTTCAATTTTAGCAATTCTCAAAAACAGAATTACTCGACCGTCTGCACACTACATTTAGACCGCACAAAAGTTCACAAAAACAACATTTTATCCGTCTAGAATAACTAGTACGACTAATTTCCAAATAAAATACACCTGTTGCTTATCAAAAATTAATTTGGAAATCAAAATCGCAAAAACTACACAAACATATTTGCATAAGGCCACGCGAGTGAAGTTAGAACTATAAAATTCAAGTCTTGTTTTGTTTACATAAAATCGCTTCAGTTTCAACCTGTAATAAATGAACAAACACATAAAAATGGACAACAGAATCTTCTTTCGAAAACTTTTATTCAAATTTCCATAAGTTTGTGTTTGCTAAATTTGATTGTAAATTATGCAACCTGCCTTGATTAGCTTTGCTATATGCAGGTTGTATATTTCTCTAATTTGTTAAATTTAAATTATTGAAATAAAATGATGAAAAAAAAATGATAAAAAAAATGATGAAATAAGTTTATGTTTAAAAGCAAAATTGTCGAGCTGTCTGCGATGAAAGAAATTTGAGCACGTTTTATAAACAGTTCTCCAAAACCAGCGAGAACATAAAGAAAAAGTCAATCACAGATTGATATCAACATAAATTCCTATCGAAAAATGTATTTTGTTTTACCTTTAAGTCCCTCCACTGCTTGGAAATTCTTTAAATCTCCGCTTCTTCAGTTCTGAAACCCGAAGGTGACAAACATCTTCCCGCATTGCATTGCTCCCTCATTGATAGAAACGTATGAAGTTCTTCCAAGCAAGATTTTATCCCTGAAAGCTCTTCTTTTTCCACTATAGCGGCTTCTGAGTATCCCTTAATTAGTATCCCTGTCTTGAGTAGCAAACCGCGAAAAAATGCAGGGAAATAACGACTTTAATTTAAACGGTTTTCTCCGCTTAGTAAATACAGCAAAACATCAAACTGTTTTCCCAGCTGACGTGACATTCGGCCGTGTAACCGCGCGAAAAACAAAGCCTCGCTTTGGTTACAAAATTGCTAAGATCCGGGATGCTGTGTGGCGTCATACGCGCATGTTTTGCGACGTCATACGCGCCCGCGAGCTAGCCCTGTCCAACGGCGGCGGACCGACGCGCCCGCGAAACATTATATTGCCTGTGTGGCTTGCCTGCGCGGTGAATTTGTACTGATAATTGCCTGTGAGGTCTACCTACGTGGCGAATTTTTTGCTGTTATCGCATTGGAGGCTTTTCTGCGTGATTAAATTTTTTCCATCGTTGTGTGCCCCGGCCTGTGAGGCTCGCCGGCGTGGCAAATTTGTTTGGAGCAACCGAAGTTGTGAGGCGATTTAAGGAGATTGGATGTACCAGGATGGCTGGGTGAATAATGTACTCTCGAGAATGCTTTATTTAATAACCATGCCTGGCATAATTGTTGTCGTAGCCTCGTACACTTTATTTTATTTTCCCCGCCGTTTTTTTTTTTCGGCTATATTTTAATAGCTCCTGTTCAGAGTGAGCGACTCCTGTTGTTATACCGTATATCTCGGTAGCCACCAGACGTTCTTTTTAGACGTGTTGAAGTCGCTCCCTCCTGGTCGGGAACCCCGATACCACTAAGGTTTTATTTTCCATACATCTTATCGATCGGTTGGATAATAGACTACGAGCAGTCTCCCTTTCCCAGCTTAGTCCGTCGAGCGAGAAACGAAAAAAACATTAGCGAACGGATAATGGCCGCGCGAAACTGGGAGCGAGGCAGGCGCGCGGGAAAAGAGAGATTACAGACTAAGCCCAGGCGTTTGAATTATTAGTTGCTCTCACAACTCAAAAATCTGATTGGCTCTTGATCGGAAATCTTTCAACAAGCGGTAACGCCGCGGTGACGAGTTGTCAACACTCGAGATCGATGTCATGGCTGACAAGCTCCAGGAATGTTTATCTCGATTTCCGAGTTCAATCGTTGAAACCAGCGTTAAAACCAGAGCAGATCGAAGCGCTTGAAGCTCCTATCGAAGGATGCGATGTCCTCGCTATTTTGACAACTGGGTTCGGAAAGAGCCTTATGTATCAATTGTTTTGCCAAACAAAACTCTCTTCGAACCCGAAAGCGAGTGCTCTTGTGATTTCGCCGCTCAACATCATCGTGGTCGAGCAAGTCAACGAATTAACTGAACTTAGCCTTCCTGCCATCCATTTGAAGGAGAACGACGCAGATTGCATGAAAGCCATCTCTGAAGGGAATTTTAGATTTATATTTTGTTGTGCTGAGGTCTGTTTATCGGAGGAATTTCAAAATTTGTTGAATCAGAAAACACAACGCCGGATATCCAAATGGTGGTTGTTGACGAATCTCACACGGTATAAAATAGGATAAGTAGGCCTGCACGACTCTTACCACATCTTTAAAATGCCATTTGCTCCTTCAATAGGTTTTGAGCGGGTATTCAACATTTAGCCGTTTGTTATAAAAAGGAGGATTTTAGTTTAGACTGAGTTTTAAAACCTTTCAAAATTTAAGTCGCATGCAACGGACTGAAGGTCAAGTCTGTCGGTTGTGGTTTCCCGTGGTGTGGCGCTGGAATAACTTTTGAAGTTACATTTTCAGACATGGCAAAAATCGTGGCAAAAAGGTTCCTTTGCCGTTCTACCTCATGGCGTTTTTCGGAGTATCGTTCGAAGAACTTATCTCTTTCGCGGCATTTTACTCTCTTCGCGCTAATTGGGATTTGGTTTTGGGTTAGATCCCCGCATTGTGATGACATGCAGATTGACAGGATGTCAAGAGAAGAAAATCTGATACCGAAAAATCACTCGGCCGTGAAAGTGCATTCGCCTGGACTTAGTCTGCAGTCTCTCTTTTCCCGCGCGCCTGCCTCGCCCCTAGTTTCGCTCGGCCATTATCCGTTCGCTAATGTTTTTTCGTTTCTCGCTCGACGGACTAAGCAGGGAAAGATAGACTGCTCGTAGTCTAGTTGGATAATAGGTGACATCCCTATTTAAACCTTTCTTTGATTTAGATTGTGGGTCGTAAGAGAAAGACCATGATATCCAGTGAAGAGTTTTCGAAACAAGCAAGTTACTGGGTAGAGTTTCGGAATTAGGTTAAGGGGATCAAGCCGAGACTCTGTATGACCTACAATCTCAGCCATTAATCGTTGGAACACTTGACATTTTTTAATCCTGTTCCCCTTTCCCCTGTCCAAAGTTGCAAATATGCAGCGATTTTCAATGCGAACTCAAAATACGAACGGTTTTCAACTTTGAGAAAGGGTGGGGGAGATACATTTCGGCATGTGTTCCAACATTATTGTCTGAGGTTGTAGGTGGGTATTAACGGGGTTCCTAACCAGAAGGGACCGACAGAGGTAGTTAATTGAAGGGGCGTGCTCTCGTCAGGCGTGTCTCCTGAGTTAGAAGCATTACAATTGAGCTTGAACATTGCTAGCTAAATCAACAGTTGTCAGGTGTTATTTGTGTTACGGTATTATCATATTAGTGTTCTCATAGGTTTGTTACGGGTTACATTAGGTTATATTACATATTAAGGATAAGTAAGAGTAATTAGGAGTAAGGATTGGGAAGAGTAAGGCCATGTTTGTGCTACAAACTTCTTGTGGTGTCGAAAAGATGAGAATGGATGTGGGCTTGGGGAAGGCCAGAGCGATTCTCCATATCTTATTACCATGTCATTAATAACAATACCCAGGGTAGAATATTACATTATTCCATGATAGGCATTACAAATGTTCACCATAACACACATAGTTCTCTCACATATGAAGTAATATGAATTTTTTAAACAATAGTTCTGTGCAATCCTGGACAAAAGTGTATTTGCAAGGCATCGCCATCCAATCTTGATCGGCGTCAGTGAAACAGTAATACCATCACCAGCAATTTTATTTCTTATTTCAGATCCTGCAGCAGCACTCAACTTGACCATGATGTTCTTGTCGTTGGGTACGGGACCTATCAAGGCCAGGACTACTGGCTGGTCAAAAACTCCTGGGGGACCAGCTGGGGAATGCAGGGCTACATCATGATGTCACGAAACAAGAATAACCAGTGCGGAATTGCCACGAGCGCTAGCTATCCACTTGTTTAGACTAAACTCAACTTTTAAATAACCAGTTGGATTGAGGCCTTATTAAGTTTGTCATTAGGTATTATAAAATTAGTTTTGCTTTAAAATTTCAAGTAGACCGCGATAAAGGCATTCAGACATTACAATGGATCTATGCTCAAATGCAATCGTTTGTCACATAGATTGTGTTGGTTTTCTTTTCTTTAGAGCTTTTTGTGTTGTCTTCGCTCTTCAGAATAATGCATTGAACAATAACTTTTTTTAATAGGAGGCCGCATTGCAGTCTGCCATTGTGAAAGCACTGTTTTCAAAGTCGTGGGCGTGCTTCTTGTCTTATGGAAATGTTTTTCTTTCTTTCGGCTTTTGGTGGTTGTTGAGAGGGAGGGGGAGAGGAAGCAAGAGTGATTAAGGGGGCAGGATATAGTCAATGTTAGAGACTGAAAAAAATTCTGACTTTCAGGCGCTGTTTTTGCAAGATGAGGGGGCGGGAGTCGGGCCCTGTCGTCACCTTTTCTATACCCCACTGGTTTAATTGCGCAAATCAAATTTCAGTTCGAAAAGAGTTGTTTTTCTGCACATTATTTTCTCGGGAGTTTGAGCCGAAATTTCTCAAATGGCCATATGAACACGATAAATTTAGTCGGGAAGAGACGAGAAGTCAAGGAATTACAAAACATGAAAATTTTAATTGGCATTTATTTTATTTGTTTAAAATATTGCGATTTGTTTCTTTTCTACAGTTTCCTGCCGAATCCCTGCACTCGGTTTACGTTCACTTTTTTGCTGGGGCTCCTCATCCCCACTCCACCCCTTCCAGTTATGATCAATGATTCTCAACAATTACACTAATGCCAGGATCGACCTGCTTGAAAATCAAAAACGCGGGTGACCAGAGAGTATGCATATCAGATGCTTGCACACGCAATGCATGTAAAAACTAAAGAGAACGATATTCGTATAAAATTGAATTGATTACGTGAAACACAACCAAAACAACAAACGAACTGTAAGGAAGCAATTCGATTGATTTAGCGAACGGAGGCAAACGCACGCGGCTTTTGGCTGCTTTAGCGAACACGAACAGCAAAGCGCACGGATTAACTATTCCCTTTGACGTCACTCGCTTTTCAGCATTCTGATGGGTCAGTGGAACAAGACTCTTTCCATTGACATAAGGGATGTTTTGAGCGGGAAAACGAGCAAAGCTTGGGTTGATCCTTTATAAAAACTACTGGCAGATGAAACAATTCGCGAACACTTAGAAAAACCGCTCTTTAAGGTCATATGAAAATCGCTCTGTCATTCTTGACAACAATGCCCTTTTAATGTGTGAACTGATTTTCGGCTGTTCGAAGCTCAGGGCCGTAGCACAGGCAGCAGGTTCATCTATCCATCATACAACACTGATAAGTTGCATAATTTGCATTATCTGTATAAACCTGTTCAATGAATGAGTACAATTATGTTTAAGTAACATATCTGATCCATGGTTGAACACTGGATCTTGTTTAAATAAAACACATTTGTCTTGCTAAAAATAATAAAAACTAGTATGATCCTAAAAATACATAACTTCAGTATAAAATCGTGTAGATTCTTAACCTAAATCAAAAGCTTCTCTAAAAAGTATTGTTTTTATACGAAAATCGCTCTGTCGTTCTTCGCAATAATGCCCTTTTAATGTGTGAACTGATTTTCGGCTGTTTGAAGCTCAGGGCCGTAGCACAGGCAGCAGGTTCATCTATCCATCATACAACACTGATAAGTTGCATAATTTGCATTATCTGTATAAACCTGTTCAATGGCCCATTTCACACTAGAAGACGTTCAAATCGTCTGGACGGACAAGTCGTCCGACGATTTGTTCATGTAATGTGAATTCTAGACGGACAACTCACCTTGTGTTGGTCATCGTAAATTCATATCTGAACGAACAAACAGACGATTTTGAAAGCAAGGGGCCTGGCACTAACAGGCTTGGTTACCTTGCTTTCTATCCGCCATTTTGATTTTCCCATAAACAATCGCTCCCTTTATTAGTTCCATTCCCCTTGGCGAGTACTGGGACCGAGATACAACCATTTGTTCGTCTGGTGTGAATTTAAGTCGGACTTTGGACGACAAATTCGTCCTCGAAAAATCGTCTTAATTGACGGCCAAATCGACGGACAAAATCAGACGACTTTTACGTCCAAAATTTTGTTCGTCCCGTTTTCACACCAAGACGACTTGTCCGTCCAGACGATTTGTCCGTCTCTAGTGTGAAAACGGCCAATGAATGAGTACAATTATGTTTAAGGTGGCTCCCAACAGTTTCAAGCACTTTCCACGACTTAGATTTTGATAGGTCATTAAAACCACTCTTTATCAGTTAACGCTACAATCATGATTTCGAAAATTTAAGGTGGCTCTGAACCCCACCTACAGAATTTTTTTAAACTTTGCCAAAAGTTGCATCTTATCCCACTGATCAAAATTCGACAATAAAAAATGAGGTTCACCAAGTCATTTTTGAGTTATTAACACTTAAAGCTAAAATTAAGGGCGTTTCAGCACGTTATACTGCTACTATAGTAAAATATTGTGTCACAAAAATGATAACAACGTGTTCACCAATCACTGGGCATTCGTTTGATATCATGATTGTAGCGTCAACTGATAAAGAGTGTTTATAATGACCCATCAAATTCTAAGTCTTGAAAAGTGCTGGAAACTTTTTAGAGCTGAAGAAGTTTAACTTTATATTTTGGAGCCATGTCATTCACTGCTTTGAACGTCAGAAGTAATATTTTGTAAGTAATTCGTTGTCTCATTGGTAGCCAATGCAATGCACACTGAACCGGTGTTATATGTTTTGAACTTCGAGTTCTGGACACCAGTCGAGCTGCGCAGTTTTTTACATACTGTAGTCTATCTGAACTACCTATAATTGTTGGTGAAACATCGAAGTGCTAGCTCAGCTGAAAGATACAGCATTATAACCTCGTCCGATTTAAGGTTTCTATGTACACATATCTAATTCATAACTAACACAGACCAGTTTCAAAACATTCTAGCTGAGCACCCAACAATTC